>BSBK01001464.1:0-580000 GCA_027943335.1 Chamaecyparis obtusa | reverse complement strand
ACAAGGGAATCTAGGGAACCATTGACCAAGTCAAGGGTACTTGGGGTTCTATTAACCAAGTCAAGGGTGCCTGGGGTTCCATTGACTAGGTCAAGGGCACTTGGGGCACAATTGACCTCTAAAAAGTAGCTGAAATTTTCTAAAAATGCAATGTAGAGTCTTGCAAACAATGTGCAAAAAGTCATTAATTTGGAGAAGGGTGCCCTGATTTCCATTGATCTCCTAACTTTAGTCCAATTTTCAAATATAGGCGCATCATAGAATTCTCTTTCCATTTCTACATATGCTTTGCAATTTTTAGTTTTTAGTATCATATACTATCTTTTGTTTGGGCTTACATCTCATTGCATATTTTTTGAATCAGTCAAGCAACCATTTAGAGAAACAAAGGGACAAAATCCTTGAGAATATGATACTACTTGAATCTCATGGACAAAGAGTTATTCAATCATATTCACCTTTGGGTGGTTTTGTATTCCAATGTTTAGGTGAAAGAGGGTATTGGTCCTACACTCACCTCATTCTCTTTTTCACCTACCAAACATTTTGGTTAACCTTGATTTGTATGATTCTTCTTGCCCAAAACAATAAAGAAATTACAAAAATATTTCTTTTCATATATTATTCAATGTGTTTAGATTAGTCATCTGTGTGCTTGGTTTTAATAGATTATCTTATTTCATTGTAAGTTTTTCTTTTCTTAGATTAGAAAACCAAAACTTTGAAAATAAAAACAAACATGTGAGATTTTTTTTTACAGGACTTTAGTGCCTTTGATGAGTCATTCAGTACTGGTCACTTGATATGTTGGATGAAGATATTAATGAATTCATCTCTATTAAGTCTTCTTCTATGACTCCTAAACCATCATTTTTCCAAAAATTGACCAATATGATACATGTAAATGGTTAAAAACATGAACTTGAGAAACTAAAAATTTGTTAGAATATTTTTGTCATTGATGTCAAACTTATCCATTTGACTATTCTTATTGATCTTGGTAATATGAGAGATGAGGAAGTAAATGAAAGGAATTATATTTGAATACATCCTATGTATAATGAAAATGATATATTGATCATTTTATTACTTCTCAAGAACATGTTCTAAGAAAAATGACCAAGATATTCAATGAACATACACAAAGATATGGTTCTACATTACTAGCTACAACAAACCTTTAGTATCTATTCTATGTGTCTGACTTTGGATTGGCCAAAAATGATAATTTTCAGGGATTACACAAGTTTTTCAATCTTTATTCCATTGTGTATGTGTATTTCACATGTAACTACCTTGCAACATTTTTTTATAATCATTGTAACTAAAATTAAATAGTAAGAATGAACATTGCAATGCATTTATCAATGATTGACACTAAATGTGGATGTTCTTCATCCAGACTAAACTCTTTTTAACTCCACATCAAATCTTAATGATTCCCTTTGTAAGAATTCACCTAAGACAAAGAATAAAATTCCAAGATCTAGAAGCTTAGGAGATAGAACAAGAGAGACAAGATGATATGATCAAATTAATAGATTCAATGATGATCAATAATCAAATAGAATGAATAATTAAAAAGTAGGAGTGGTTGAATATATAGGAAATTTGATAAGACTACATGATAAGGAGATGATAAGCTATCAACCACACTAGGTGGAATCACATGTCCACCAAAGGTGGATCATCCTCCATTTTACATCAAATTATGTGTAACATGTGCAACAATGAGAGGGTGATAAGGTCATAAGAACACTAAAGGTGGATCTCACACACAAAGAGGTATGAGATGACAAATATCACCATGTAAAGTGGAATTTCTCCTAACCATGTGCTAAAATGAAATGCAAACTCCTAGGTGTCTCAAAGAGAACTAATATGAAAATACATTATCATAAGTAAAGTTAAGTAAAGTGTAATTAGTAAATAATTAATTACACCAACACCCCCCCTTAAATACAACTTAGGGGAATGCAGTTAAGCTCACAATGCTAGATGACAATGCATGAGGGGTCCTAGCTACTAGACCATGTTAGGTACCCATATACAAAATGCAAGAGAAATTAAATGCAATGAAATCTCTCATAAAGTGGAGAAAGAGGGAAAACCTCATGAGAAAAACCCTCTCCCAAAAAGAGATATGAAAAAAAGATGCATGGATGGATGGAGTAATCAAGACTCCCCATTATGACATACATCATGTATATACAATATAGAAGTATGAGAAGGAGAAAACCCCATATGAGGAAAAACTCCTCCCATAAGAGAGTAGTAGAAGAAGAGAGACATGGTAGCCCCCCCTCAATGTTGAATGCCCATTAGTGATTGCTTCTCTAGGATGAATGTAGAAGTTGGTCCATTAATTTCAAACAACGTTCCTCCCATTAGGAAGAAACAAAGCCATAGGTGTATATGATATGTTTCCCCAATCTATCAAAAGAAACCTTAAGATGAATGATGTCTTTGAAAACTTCTCAACTGTCCCTATGTCAATACTAAAGGTTGCCCCTTCCAAAACTACTGAAAAAGAACAAGTCATGATCAAACAAGTATGGATGTAGAACATTTCCCAAAGAACCAAGTGTCTTCTCTAATGATATAGAGACCGCCTACAAATGCTATACATAAGGATCCACAATCACATCAACCTTGAAAGAATAATCATGTAGAGAAAGGACATGAGGGTCAGAGTGTTCCCTCACAAAAAATGAAGAAGGATCTTCCCCATCAAAGAGAAGATGTATATCATTAATGATGTCTCCTATATCGGCAATGCAAGATTCCACAAATAAGCTTGCAATGTGTGTCAAGTAGTCATCCCTTGATACTATAACTAGAAGACATGGTGTACCTTGTTGTGTTGAATCATATAGACCTATCACTATCGTAATGTATGCATGTGGAATGTGCTAATGTTGTGACCTTGTCCTGTGACTGTCTAACAGATCCCCCACAAGTGTACCAAGAAAAGGTATAATCCTACATATAGGTGTTGAGTTTGATGAACCATCTAAATCACTTCCACTATTGTCACTATCAATTTCTACAGTGTATGAAGTATGGAGAGGAGTAGAGGATAAGCTGGGTGAACTTTCCTAAAATTGAACATTCCTCTCAATGAAGATCTCATGAGTCTTGGGATCCATAAGTCTATATGCCTTAACACTTTCTTCATATCCAATGAAATTACAAGGTCATAGTGGAGGTGCCTTACATTTTTGTGAAGATATATTTTCCCATGTTGGACAACCAAATACTCTAAAGTGTTTCACAACCGGTTTTCTTATACACCATGCCTCAAAATGAGTCATTCCATCTAAGGCATTATGAGGAGATCTATTAAGGATTTGATTGGCACAATTTATAGCTTCTACCACAAGTGATGGATCAAGAGAATTAGCTTCAATCATGCAAATTTCCATTACCTTAAGAGTTCCATTCTTCATTTATGCAACTCTTATCTGTTGTTGACTAACTGCAACTAGATTCTAAAGATCGAAACCCTTAAGTTCATAAAAGTCTCTAAGTCTTGAGTTCTCTATCCTTTTTCATTGTCTACATGAAGAACCTTGATGGATTTAATTGATTTCTTCTCAACATGAATCTTGAAGGTTAGAAACTTATCAAACACTTCATTCCTATGAACAAGAAAGTAGACCCATGTGTAGTGGGAAAAATCATCAATGAAAGTGAGGACATAACAACCTTTTTTGAGCGATGTCACTGGAAAGGGGCCTTCTAGTACACTATGAACCAATTCAAGAACAAATGATGCTCTCCAAGACTTCCCTTTTCCAAAATTCTCTTCAAGATGAATATCCATTCAACAAGTTGAACATTCACCCTTAGAAAAGTTGATTGTAGGTAGACCTTTGACCATATTCTTTGAGCTAAGTTACTAAAGATAGTGGAAATCAAGATGTCCAAAATGCTCATTCCATGATTTACTTTGTAATGGAGTATGTGTCAACAAAGCATGTGAAGGAGACTTAGGCACAAAGTGGGAGAAAGAATAAATCCTTGTGTCATGATTATCTTTCCCCACTGCAACCAATGAATCATCCTTAAGATTTCTCACCATGACTGAATCAGGAAGGAACTCAACTTTATTTCCACCTTCATAGTTAGTGATTTGGTAAATTGAAAGGAGATTGGTGCTAAGGTTAGGAACATAGAAAAAATATTTGAACTCTCTATTTTCCATCTCATATGGTCCTTTCCCTTCAACTTCCACTTGTGTATCATTCCCTACAAATATGTGAGGTACCTTAGATGGCTCCAATGAAGAAAATTTCCCATTTGAAGCATCCATATGATGTGTGGCACCCAACTCAAGAATCCAATCCTCTGAAGAACTTGAACTTTCCATAAATGCTTGACCTTTTCCCTTTGAAGTGGATGGAGATGAATCCTTAGAAGCATTTGGCACATTGATTTTGTTCTTCTTGAGTAATTTTTCCAACTCATCAATTCTCTTAGTCTTGCAATGATTCTCATCATGATTTGGTTTCTTCTAATATGCACAAAATAGTTTCTTCTTCTTGTTGTTGTTTCCCTTCTTGTTGGAAGAAGAATCACCTTGTTGTGAGGAGGAAGATTGTTCTCTTTCTGATTGTGATTTTGGCTTCCACTTCTTGTTGTTGTTGTTGAAACTTTTTCCACCTTGATTTCTTTGGTGCTCAGTATTAGCTACGAATGCCATAGACTTTGAAGACTTGAGAATTCCCATATCCATGATTTTTTATTGTTCCAACATCAACATTTATGCAAATGCATCAAATGAAGGCTTAATGAAGGCACTTCCCATGGTGAACTTGTGAGTATTATAAATCAATACAAAAGATACATATTCTGAAGGTAGCCTCTTCAAAATGTGATGAATCAACCTATCATCCTTCATGGGATTACCACAATCCTTAAGTAGTGTTCTCAACTCATTGGATTTGTTGACATAGTCTTGAATTCTGTCAAAATTCCTAGGATCCAAGATAAGTAGATCATCCTCAATTGTGAATCCCTTTTCCTTATCCACCTTACCATACAAGTTTTCAAGTTTGTCCCAAGCACCCTTTGAATCCTTAAAGCTAGAAATGTGGAAGAACACATCTTCATGAACATGAGGCCTTATAATTCCTAAATCCATATTGTATTTGATTTCCCAATCATGTTGTACATTAAAATCCACATTAAGACTAGTAGGTTCTTTAATTTTACCATTTACATAAAGATTTAAACATTTTTCCATTAGTTTACTCCATACTTTATCTTTCCATATAGCATAGTTGTGTGAAGTTAACAATGTACATTTAGGTGAACCCATGATGCACAATTGAAATACAACAAGAGAGGGAGAGAGATACACAAGAACACAAGACACCCCTCCAAAGTCACAAAGTCACTCAATCAAAGAACCCCCCAAAATGTTGCTTTTGGCACTTTATATATAGTGCATGTATAATTGCCACTTGCCAAAATTGACCAAAGTGGACTTTTTATATTGACATTTACAACCACCTCAATGAGGCCAAATCAAACTCAAATCAATATAGATTAGAATGAAAGAAAATCCTAACCATTACAATGATCATATAAGGCCAAAAAGGACCTAGATCTGAAAGTGATATTTTTGCCCAAATAAGGCTACAATCTAATAGAAAATTTGGAAAGTACTCAAGAAATTATACACTTTCAAAAAAATGGCACCTAAAAATGTGTTTGTATGAGCCTAAACGGAGCCTTTGAAGTTGCAAAAATAGGGATCAGATAGCCAAATGATCTTTAAAGACTTCTGAATTGGTGTGACGAACTAGGGTTTCTACAACCAATCAAATGCACTGCATATAACTGATGAATCAATCTGCAATCCTTCACAATCAAATGATAGGGCTCTTTTCTCTCCAATCACTCTGAATTTGAATGCAATGAGAGATCTACAAACTTTAGTGTACTTTAAAGTAGGAATTATACCATTAATGCTTGCCACATAAACCAGGCTGTCACTAAAAATTTCTAACTTTCATTCTACAAACAATCAGCTTGTGCGCTCTTGCACATAGGTTTTGCTAGTCTCCAAAAGCTTAAGTCCAAAGGTGCATACTCTAAGGGTGAGTATACCAGCCACACAGGGGTCTAGAGATAAATTAGCTCCCCCTATGACCCTCAGGGCCATTCATCCTAATGTAGAGGGTGTGTCCATCCAATACATTCTCATCAACCTTATCTTTCTTCACCTCTGACCCAATCAAGCTCACATCCTCTGAAGCTTTCACAAACTTTACTTCTCCTTCAGTATCAAATACTAGTTCTTTGGGCTTTTTAGGGCTTTCTTGACCTTACATCCTTGATCTACAAAATTTTGAGATGTGTCTAGCTTTGTTACAAGAGTGACAAATGACTTGAGGCCTTATATTCCTTGATGCATTGATATGGGTTACCAATTTACATTGTCTTGCTGAGTGACCATTATAGTTACATATCTGACATGTAACATTCTAAGAATTTATGTTTGGCTAAAACTGATTTCTCTAATTATGCTAAGTCTTGTTCTTCTGACTTGTCTTACAATTCATAGCTCTATGACCAAATTTATTGCATGAATAATAGTAACCATTGAAAGGTCTTACCTCTGTATAGTTCCTTGCTATATGTCCATTCTTGTTACATGCATAACATGTTCGATCTACTGGCTTGTGCTCATTCTTGGATGGTTCAACATGATCTTTAGTTTGACTTCCAATCTCCTTAGCATCTGAGGTGACTTTTGGTGCTTTCATTCTTTGTTGCATGTTGTCAATCTAATTTTGTGCTTCATTGTATCCAATGTAGCTAGTATCTCCTTTAACTCTTCTTGCATACAACTAAGATTCTATCAAATTAGAACTGGTGTGCAATTTATTAATGTGATTCTTTACCTCTTTCAATTCAGATTCCAAGATTTCTTTGTTGTTCCTTAGCTCCAAGATTTCCATGTTTTCTTGCCTCAATTCTTCATTGAGTTGAAGGTTCTCTTTGATCTGTTCATCATAGACTTCCTAATTGTTAGTCAACTTATCATCCAATTCTTCAATTTGTTCTTTCAAAGATGAATTTTCTTCATTCAGCTTCTTGATCATTATTCCTAAATCACTGGTAGAGCATTCTTTCAAATCCTTTCTTAGCCTTTTGATGACTACTTGAGCATCACTGACTTTTTCTTTTAGTTCTTCAATTTCTTTTTCAGATCTGTCCAGGTCTTCAAGAGAAACTTCAAGATTTCTTTTCAGATGTTTCATTTCTACTTTGTCCATGATCCCCTCAAGTGATTAAAATTCTTTGTTGAGGACCAGAGCTCTGATACCAATTGTTAGGAATGGGAACACTGAGAGGGAGGGGAAGTGTATTAGTGTTCACTATATTTTATCTTTTTCTTTGTTCTTTAATCTTAACTTGAATGCTTAAGTACTGAAATGAACATCAACATAAACATGAAACATGAGCACAACACTTAACACCAATATGGTTATAGGGAAACCCAAATAGGTAAAAACCCCGGTGGGAATTGACACCCACTAATATTCTGTACTAGTGTTTTATGATCCTTATTAGAAGATCCTTAACCCTGTTAGGAGTTTATTTACAATATATTTAGTATAGTGACCTTGTCAAGGGTTAGAACCTGTTAGGATTCTTTTACAATAAACCCTATTAGGGGTGTGGATGCACTTTTCTAGAGCTCACTTCTCAAGTGGTAAAGGCTACAACCTTCTGATCTCAGATACACACTATATTTGTTGAATGAACTATCACTGTGACACTGCTTGTCTGATTAGTTCCTTTAATGCGCTGATGCTTTGACCTCTTGCAAAGATCTAATACATCTTATCAAATTTTTTCACACTTCTTCTCTACTTATCTCAACTTTATATCCACTCTCCTCCTAATTACAATGGGTGCATCTGATATTTATATGCGCATACAAAACAAATAAGTAGGTTGGCCCTTTAACCGATTACATAAAATGCTTCCAATTGAATTGGATCAAGCGTATTTACAAAAAAACATAATTATATGTTAGAAACCTAATTACAATAGGTGCATAGCCTTTACATCATAATAATATAACCACAAACCAAAATACCAATAGTTGGCTGCTTGCACTGTTCTTGTCTGGCATTCACTGTCTGTGCAACTTAAACTCTCTATATCTTCCTCATACTAAATCTTCTGATCATGCACTCTAAGAATTAGCATGAATATGATCTTACCAACTTAAATTCTAGGGTTCATACCATAATTCTGTCATATGCACGTGCGTTGACGCTCTGACCTCCAGGTACTCTGTATATTGTCTAGTCTCCAACACTTAGCCAATTTCTAACCTTCTCAGCCAATTTCTAATCTTCTCATCAAGTGCGCTAAATCCAAAACACTGATGAATTTGTTTCCATAATGAAAACACTATATTAAGTCATATACACTAGTATAGACAACTTGCCAACAGAAACCCCTAGTAGGAGGAAATGGAAGAGTCCTTCATGCTCATCTGTACCCCCCAAAAGGAGAAGTGTAAGAATTTTTGAAAAGGATGTTGAGGCTTCTGTTCCAATTGTTAACGTAGAGTCCTTTGAATCCATAGAGAAGTCCTCTTCAGAGGAAATGCTTCATCAAAATGTAGCTAGTAATACTGTATTGTATTAAAATGGAAGCACTTCCATGATAAGAGTGTTTAGCCCTCTCTTTCTTGTAGGTATAGGTGTGAAATTGTAGATCTAAGCTTGGATTTGGATACCCTTTTCGGTGAACTTCCAAGATCTATGAAAAAAGTCAAAGTTGACCTTCAAAATGTTAATGTAGCCTTTGACCTTTTATCAAGCTCAAAGACTACTTGCTATCATAAAGATAAAAGTTTTTTGAGTTTTCTTCGTCTCAGCATTTCCAGTTTGAAATAGGTTGCAGAATTGCCCAAAACTACACACAGACATCATAAATTGGCATTTTCCATATCTATCCTATTTTGAGGTTAGTACTTGCCTTTCAATTATTTCAGATTTCAAGCACATATTATCCATAGGGAAATATAAAGTTTTCTTCCTGTTTCATATTCTTCATAGATTGATTCAATTGTGCATTAACCTTTTGGTTGATCAATTTAGTTCTCTCCTTTGTGGATTTGGATTTAGAAGTAGATCTCATATTTCCCCCCTGCATTTTAGGATGAACACTATTTCCACCTATTCATTTTGGTGAACCCGACATACTTACTCTCCTTTCTTTTGTGGAATTAGATGCTTTATTATGTTTTATGGTGTTAGATCTTGCATGTATTAGATTCCTTTTCTGTGTTTGCATCTCATATAAAATCAAAATATTTGGTCTTAGTTTAGTTCATTTGCATTGCATTGGTTTATGAGCTTTACTACCTTTAGTCCTACTTATAGCATTCTGGTTAGACAAAGTTGTAGAATCATGGGTGCCTTTAATCTTGAATCTTGTTCTCCTTTCCTTAGGATCCTAGATGATAATTTGATTCTTCATGATTCCAATCTTATTATGGAGCAAAAATCTTCTCACTCATCTCATGATGAGGATAACTCTTTAAGAGTTCCTCTTGAACAAGTCCAAAAACTTTCAACTGAACTTGATAAAATGGGTAATTGGCTTATTCAAGAGAGCCACAATCAAGATTCTATTCAAGCTATTGAGGCTCTTAAGAAATTTATTCATGATAGTGATCAAGGTGTTAACCTCTTGCATGGTATTACTCACCTCGTGCATTCAAATGTTAAACCTCTAGCTCAAGAAGCTCAAGATTTAGGGTTGATTCATCCTATCACTAGTGTAGAATCCTCTTCTAATCCTTTACCTAGTATTCCTACCTATACTCATTCTTTGGTGATTGTGATAGTTCCCTCTGTTCCTATGAGTGTTCCTCTTGTGTCCCTTCCTACATCATAACCTTCATATCATAATATTCCTTTTACTTATTCCAATCTGCTTCCAACTGTAGTTCCTAATGTTCCTCCAGTTGTGTCTTCTATTCCTAAAGCTTCTTACATTGTACCTAGTGTTTCTAACATTTCTACTCCTATTTCATCTAATGATTCAACAATCATCAATTTGGCTCAAACTGTGTCATCCTTACAACAACAAATTGCTTCCCTAACTCAAAATAAGTTTATATTCTTACATGTGACATGGGAAGTCCTCTGTCCCGAGCCATTATTCATACTCCTGTTCCTCAACAAGTCGATATGCCTCATCTTGAGAATTATAATGGAAAAGGAGACCCCATTCATCATGTTAAAACATTCCAAATCCTTTGTAGTGATTATGCTCATGACCATAGGATTTTAGCCAAACTATTTGCTCAAACTTTCCGTGACAAGACCTTACAATGGTATTGTTCCTTGCCTCTTTATTCTATTAATTCCTTTCCACAACTTTCCAATGCCTTTATTCAACAATTTCAAAACAATATTGGCCCGCAAGTGTCTTTGATTGATTTGATGCATTGTAAACAAAGTACTAAGGAAAAATTAACTGAATTTATTAGTAGATTTAAGCATTTGTATGCTCAGATTTCCTATCCTGTTCCTGATATTGATATTCAACGTATGTTTATTTCAAATTTGCAAAAGGATATTAGAGATAAGATTTTTCTTATTAAATTTACCTCTTTTCAACAATTGTGTGCAACACTTCATCATTATCAATTACAAGTGAGTCAATTTGAGAGAAACACTCCAATGGCTCCGGTTCCAATTGATAAAAGTGATGCTGCTCCTAATCAATACAAATTTCAAAAATTCAACAACTATGTCAAGATAAACAAACAGGTGAATGCAGTTGCTGATCAAGTTGTTGTTGCGTCTCACAATACCACTTCTGCATCCACTTCTTTTCACTTAAATCATATGTTTATTCCTCTTTCTGAATCTTTACATGCTATTATGAATAGGTTGTTAACTGCTAATGTGATTACTTTACCTCCTATTCAACCTCTATTACCTGCTACAATTACATCTAAATTGTTTGATCCTAAAGCTTTTTGTCAACATCACCGTCAAAATAGTCATGATAGTAAAAAGTGTTATTCTTTAAAACATAAGGTTCAAGACTTAATTGATTCTAATGCCTTATCTATTGATAATCTTGATGGTAGTGGAAACAAATCTGTCTCTCCTCCTAATCAAAACCTTCAAATCTATACAAATCCTTTACCTATGCATGATACTAATACCATTGCTCAACCATTTGCTATAGAAATTGTGTATGATTCAAAGATGGATGATCTCAATCATGTGTTAATCAAGTGGAGCATGTTGGTCAATCTAAATCTCCACCTAAACATCAACCTCAACTTCAGATTCAACCTCAAGTTCAATCTCAACCTCAACCAAAACCTAAGCCTAAATTGAAAACTCAACCTAAACCTCAACAACAACCTAAGAATAAAAGACCTTGGGAACTTTTGATTACCTTTGATGACTCTGAGACTATTAAAGCTCCTAATGGTCCCTTTTAAATTTATGCTAGGATTTCTCAGAAACCTACTTGTGGTTTTCTTGTTGATCCTACATCCTTAGTCAATTTTATTACCGAATAAAATATTTTTATGAAAAGATTACAACGTGATTCTTATGATACATCGGATGTGTAGATTCAGACTTGTAATGGTTTTCTTTATCCATAATTTAGTTCTATTAATTTACTAGTTGAACTTTGTGGAAAATTTGTGAACACTACCTTTGTTGTTGTTCCTACTTCTGATCAATTTCAAGTTAAGCTAGGTTTGCCTTGGTTGAATGCCATGCATGCTATTGCTTCACCTATCCATAAATGTCTTAAATTTCTCCATTATGAAGAAGTGAAGATGGTTAATCATAGTTTATATCAACCTTCTAGGCATAGAGATTGTGTTGCTCTTGATTTCTTTTGGCCTTCATTATTGTTATCAGTATTTTACTCATTTTGAAAAGGCCTAGTTACTAAGTTAGACTACTACACCATAGTTTGAAATTATTAGTGGTCTTTCTTAAAATTTGTGTTCATTTCATTGTAAAGTACATGAAAGAGAAAGGAAATAAATTGCATCTAAGATTACATGTGCGTGTATCAATGATATGTATGTTGTACAAAAGGGAAAGAACTGAAAAGAACATTCATCCAAGCTCACACAGGCCATGAGCATAGCCATTACCAAAATTGGTTAAATGAGTGAAAATATACATAAAGTAATCAATTAAAATATAGGGGTACCAGACATTTCCTAGTAGTGGAGTCCAGATCCAATCCTGTCCAGAGAGCTCCCGTGATCCAGAACCTACAAAAAGAGAAGAGAAGATATGGGTTAGATCCAATCAATCTAAGAAATGTCTGGTATCATAGTATTTGCAAAATGCATGCATACACTCATCCATGCACCTTTGGGAAAGGCTATGCTCAAGGCATGTGCATAAAAGGCTCAAGAGATAAAAGAAACACCATGTTTTCACTGACATGTTTATTCCATGTATAGATATAGGAGGAGTTGATCCAATAATAATCCATGGATGTTGAGTCCCACATGAATGACCTTGACCCTTGATGCAGATCATGATAGGAAAACCATAAGTTTCCTGTCAGTGACTACATCAAGGACCAAGAGCACCCACGATCAACTAGAGAAGCAACTAGATGATGTAGTATCAAGAAAACATTCAGGGATCACGAGGACAGAATAATGAGTCATGGTTAGGCACTAGCAATGAAGGGGGTTATGGTTGGTAAATCAGTGACTCAACATGGCATATCATCATGTGGAACAATAGTGCATATGGGAATATGAAAGGACACCAAATAGATATTTAAGAATGAGAATGCTATAGCTTTTGGCCTAATTCTTTTGAGGGAAAATGGTACAAAATTGGGAACAATATATGAACTTCAGAGACCCACAGGCCTTCATATATAGACAGTGGGTCAAATAAGCATGGTAGTCGACACCAATGTTCTAGTCTATGTGTAGTGTTTAAAGACCAAGTGCTCGAGCATCCACATTTGAAAATATAGAAGCGGGCAAGCGTAAATGGATATTGATAGTTGTCTTCATAGAACTGACTAGTTGGGACACTATAGATAATTACTATGTATAGGGGTGGCTAGAAGAATGTAGTGGGGGAGGAGGCTAAGCTTGTGGAGGGTTTATAGCACTTTTTTCATGTCATAGTAAACTAATAAGCTCATAGGATAGCATGGTGATCACTAGTGAGTCCATATGTTATACATACCAAAACCAAGGCTCACGAGCCTTAAGAATTTTGAAGGTAGTAAACATGTCTTTGCAAATATAGTACACACATTTTTTTTAACATGTTTAAACAAGGAGAGCATCATGGTAGCAACAACATGCAAGAATAGTGGAAATATTTCCATCAGGCTAGCACTGTCTCAGGACAAGGATACAATGTCTTAATGTCAAACACATAGCTCATTCCCCAACACCAGGCTCATTCCCCAATAGTCGAGCCTGACCTAGTGAGAAGAGTGGTGGTAATGGATAGAAACAATGGCACTAGGGTCTAGACTCTAGCCTAAGTAAGGGACAGCTAGGTTGGTGATGTACCAATAGAAGGAGACTGAGCCTATAGTTAGCGAGAAATATGTCATAACAAACATGCATAGAAGACACCCCGTTCCAAGGTTCATGGGACCCATGAATGAAAATAAAGATCCAAGACACTGCAACAGTCCAATTTAAATAAACAAATGCAATACCAAGTAGTGATACTATGGTCTTCAAATCATGGGCTAGGAATAGTGTGTCTCAATGCAATTTCCAATTTAAATAAACAACACAAGGATGCTCGGGCTCCAACTCTTAGGCTCTCAACATCAAATAAAAAGTGGGCATGGTAATAAAATCAAACCTAAGGTGAGGAATAACAAATCCATGCCCTAACCATGGGTTAGCAAAGCCTCCCCAAGGAAGGAACAAACATAAAAGAGACAACAAGAAAAAGAAATGACTCCCTCGCACAAGATCATTGGGCTTCACCATATTTGGGGACTAGAAGCAACACACTCAGAGTACTATGAAGTAATAGAAAAAACAAAAAAACAAATTCCAAGTTCATGCATGGGATATGCAAAGTTATAATGTAAACAGTGAGCAACATGATAGTTGGGCACGGGTGCCATGAATAGCAAAAATGCATGGATCAAATGTTATCAAGATTCAAATGACAATGATGCCCAGCTAGTGCACTCTTCAATGCATAAAGAATCAGTAGCAGGTAGTGATTTCACATGGATGCTTCTGTTCCAAGGTCGCGAGCCATAAGCTGAGGCAGTGAAGCCCCATGGACATGGCACCATTTCTCATGGGTTGCGTAAACCTGAACTTTTACAAGGAAAAGGAAACAATAACACATAGCAGTGATCATATATAATATAAATTGTAGTCAAGCTCACGGTCCATGCATCAAGATAGGCCGTGAAACATATACACCATTGAGAAGGATGATATGTCCCCACAGTAATCTTGCAAGCCTTAGTAACCAAGAACTAATTCAATATCAAGTGTATCAAATGAAGTTCAAGGAATGGTCAATATACTGAAAACATGATGCCATTAAATAGTAAATAGTGAAATAAAAAATAACAGTGCACTCATCAATACACACACAGCAAGCATCAAACAGCAAGGAATGCATAAGCTTTGTGCCCTAGTTCATAGGTAGAGCATAACCAAAATGGGTGATAAAAAATACTATCAAATCAAACAATAGTAGGGACACTACATTCTAGTAAAATAATATGCCATCATTCATGTAGTGCCCTCAACGGAGCCAAACACAATACAAAGCAAGATACAGAGTAAAGTGCTAGTGATATAGCCATGCCCTCAAATATGTAGAAGAAGAATGAAAAATACACTGAGATTCACTCATGAAAATGATGCCAGAAGCATGAATAATCTTAATAGAGAGGGTTTACAATGTCGCGCCCTCATAGGTATAGAGAGATAAAAATGTATTGCAGTGCCCTCAAAATCAAATAGTGAAATGAAAAGATGAATGCCAGTTCGAGTCCTTACCTCGACAACATGAAGCTACAGGCTGGATTTTTCCTAAATCAATTGTAGTGGTGCCAGATGTTTCCATATCCAACTCCCAATGAGAACAATGGCTTTCTAGTTGCTGAGTTTGAGGGTTTGTTGCCAGTAGTTTTCCATTATCAAAGGAGGGGTTTTGATAGTAGTGTATGATTTTATTTCTCCCCTTATTTTAAGGGTTGAGGTTTTCCTTTTACTGTGAGTGCTTAGACATTGGATCTATGTGATGTAGGTATTTTAAAATATTTTCCCCATTTTGGGTTGAGTATATTTTAAAATATATATGCTAATCCATAATTATTTTTGAGGCATAGGTGGGTTTTATCATTTAATTGTATTTATTTTAAAATGTGTTTCCCTATTTTTGGGTTGAGACCGTTTTAAAATATATTAAGTCCTTTTTGTGTCTTAGTGGGGGTTAAGGTTTTCTCTCAATGTAAAAGTCATGGCTCATTCTTTATTATAATTTTGCCAATGGTGTTTTTATAAACCATTGTTAGAATCCTATTTTGGTGCATGACTTAGTGGGTAGAATGGTCTTCTTTTGACTATTTTTAGGCATCCCACTTTTTCCTCCACCCCTAAAAACTTGGGAATTTGGCATCCGAGTTATGATGCAGCCTCATGGGTCTATTGTGGGATCTTTTCCATTCTTAGGTGGTGGTGGGATTTGAATGCAAATTCCTAGGTTTTAGTTATATACCTCTCACTTTTCATGATAGAGGTTAGCTCTTCATTCTATTCTCTCTGATATGAGTGTTGTAGCTTTGAGAGACACAATTGTACTTAGTTTCTTTTTAGCAATAAAATTGATCCTTCTTGTTTCCCTACTATTTCAAATTTGTTCTTTTGAATCTCATGTAGGATTACAATGATGTCCTTGTATCCTTAATCTGCATGATGATCCAAGTGGGTGTTCAGAAATTCATCTTAGCTTAGTAGTGTAAATTTGTGTGCAATTGAAAAGATCAGAATTGTAGAGATTTCTCCCTTCTCTATGTTTCAAGTACCTTATTTTGTAAGGAGTTTAAAGAAGTAGAATCAGGTTGTGATTTCAGTTTTGTTTTTCTGTTGCAGTAAGCTTATTTTAGTTGTGGATCTTCTTTCGAATTCGGTAGATCACCTTGTTTTCAATCAGTTTCAGTTGTTTATTTTATGCACTCTCTCCCTTTCTTCCTAAAAGTTAGTCAGTTTTTTAAGTCATCCAAAGGGAAGCCAACCCTTAATCCAAAGGTCTATTCTCAAATAGGTTACCCACAGCCTAAGAATAGTCCCATATTTCACAGGATTGCTGGGTTTTAATACTTAGCAAACTAGGTGCAATTTTTAGTGACAACAATTACCTAATTCATGTCCTCCTTGACCTGATAATTTTTTTTTTTCATATCAAGCTTATAAACATCATAAGATTCTTGAATTAAGCATACCTCCTATGGATCTTAATCAAGGTCTTTTCCCTACACCTTCCATACCTCCTGTAACTATGGCTTCTAGTTTTGTTAATCAAGTTCTTCCCATTGCTTATAATCCTATCGATCTTCCTAAAGAACCTATGAAGGATCCTGTGGTTGTTCCTCCTAGTTCTCAACCTATTTCAAGTAAATCAAAGCGTAATCAATTTTATAATGAACATTATAAGAAATTTCGCATTCATGCTAAAGATTGTAATTATGTTCTTCAAAGATCTCTACCTTCTTCAGATAAACCTATGCATGATGGGTTAGAAGAAGTTGTTACTAATAATGATGTTAAGATGCATGATTATGATGATTCTATTCATATCTTAGATCCTATTTTGATTAATTTGGATGAAGAAGATACTCTTGATGATACCTATTGCCCATGAAATAAATTTTGTCCTTGTGGCCATTTTTCCTCAGAACTGTCAAAGTTTAAATTGTAAATTGAACTTTGAACTTTGAACTTGAACCTTTTACGGTTCAAGGTTTGAAGTTCAATATATTTTTCCCCATAAAGCATTGTGTTTATTTTATGTCTCATGCGCTGCATTCACATGTTAATGTGCAAATGTTAGTTTTGATTTTGAACTTTGAACCTAGTTTCTTAGTTCAAAGTTCATGATAAAATATGCACTTCTATGAGTTTTTCAAGTAGAGCCTTCCAAGTCTATCATTAAAAGTTATTGGGGTCCACCATGGTTGTCTTATGTGCATATATAATAAAACATCATGAATCATGTACTTTGAACCCTTTTATTCATGGTTCAAGGTTTGATTTTTGAGATGTAATAATACCCAGATATGAGTCGCGTGCTAAATCTTTATCGGCTGATAGTGAAATGATTGTTGTGACTAAAAAGTGGGTGCCACCTCAGCTCATGGATTTATTTAACAAAAAGGAAGTGTGTGAGACAGGCTGTTATCATTTATTGCGGTGCAAAAATTGAATTGATGGCAATTATCATGAAGTGATGGGATTTGAAACAAGTGTGTATTTACTCCTCCCACTCTTTATGTTTCCTTATTCTTCTCTATTATTTTCCAGAGGCATTTTGGGAGCTGCGAAGGTAACATTCTTGAAAGGAAAAAGAACGGTGAGTTTTTAGTAACCTTGGCCCTGTACTTCATTTGAGCTTCTACATTTTTAAGAGCAATCTTCATAGAATTTTGCAAGGTTATTTTTCAATATGCCTTCTTCCAAGGTGAAATTCATGAAAGAAAATAGATTCTCTCTAGTTAGTTGTTGTTTTCCTAAGATGAAAGACACAACCATTGTAGATGATGATATTAGGGAGATTGTTTCAAGATTGAGGAAAACAGTTGATGAAGCTATGTCTGTTAGGATTGTAGAAAGTGGTTTATTAGAGGCTGCTGGTTTTCCTGATGTAATTCCATGCTTGAAGCTAGTAATAAAATGTTGTAACCAGTATTGCAAGGCTGAGAGGTGTATTAAAATAGAGAGTGATGAGGTTCTGGTACATATTGATAGAACAGTAGTAATGGCCGCTCTTAGAATCCCACCTATTGAAATCTATGGAGACTGGAGTATCAATAAAGCCATAGTAGATACTGAGAAGAACAAGAAGGAGTATAGGAATAATATAGCAAGAGATTGGCTTATAAACATAGAAAAAGGGGGTTCCCGTATGCCTAGACCACTTAGAAAAGGTCACCTATTCTGGGAAGTTAGAGACATAATGGCAATGCTGAATAGAGTTAAAGGTAACCCTACAGACACCAACTGGGAAGATTGGATGTACATTTTTGTACAAGCTATCCTAGATGTTGGAAATGCCATTGACTAGGTAGAAATTATAGCTGAGTAGCTACATGAGAGTTTATCTCAACTAGCCTTAATTTCTAGTTTCTATATGTCTTCCTACCTCTTTTATATTCTTGCTATCTGTAGAATCTGGGATGGTCTGCCTCATGAAGAATGGAATAGCAATATGTCTATAATGAATATTTTCCCCTCTTACAAAAAGGAAAACATTCCATGAGTTTCAAGAAAGTACATGATACTTTTGCATCTAGATTAGTTTTTGAATTGAGTGGGAAAACCTAATTGCAGATTATTTGATGAAGCTATGGAATTTGTGAAAATCTACAAAAGTTTTTATATTTAGTTCCCTAATTTTACCTATTTAAGAGTAGGAGGTTTTAGTGATGCTCCATTAAAGCTTCCTAGGTATTGCTCAGACAAGTGCATTCTTCTTGAAATAGGAAGACAATTACTTATGGTTGAGAAAAAGTACAAGGTCAAAAGACGTATTGGCACTTTCTTCCCACTTGAGATAGGACATTATAAGTTCAGGTTGATGCATGATTTTTCCCTTTTAATCAATGAATTCAAAGAAATGAATCTCCAGCCATACTAGGCAAGAAATTATTTTCATAGTAAAGGCTTTGTTGAGAGTCATTTCAAAGTAGATGCCAGGTTTCTTCATCAATCGACCCTAGAAGATTATTGGGAAGATTGCATAGATGAAGTTGAGGTCACTAAAAGATTATGTTCTAGGTTCTCCCTTGAACAAATCACTATTTTCAAGTTACCTTTCAACATCAAAAATATTAAAAATGAGGATATTGATGTATTTGAGTCAAAAAACATAGCATCAAAAGTAGAAATGGTAGTCAGAAAAATTGATTGGCTCATGGAGGAAGAAGACAATATGAAGTCTTTGACCAAAGAAGTTTTCAAGAAGATAGAGCACTGGCTTAAATCCCTAAAGAAGAAAATCTTAGCTACCCCTACATTGGCAACCAGAAAAAGTCCAAGGACTCCAAAACTTGAACCCTCTCCTGTTTTGACTAATAAGACTGATCCATTGCTTTCTACGGGTGTATCAATTTCTCTAGAAATTCTAGAGGATTCAAAGTTGATTTTTGATGATATTGTGAAGTTTTTAAGGTAGAAGAGCAAGAGAAGTGAGAAGGCTAAGCCTCATTTTTGCATTGTGTTAGATTCTAACACTGAAGAGCCCAAACAGTTCAAAAGATTGAAAAGAAGTAAGGCATCCTCTATGGATTCAGCATCAGTTGGAGGTGATGGTAGTTTAGGGCAGAAAGAACCTGTCACCCCGAGCAATCCAAGTTCCACTATTTCCCTATAAAACAAAACCCCTATTTCTCCAAACTAGTTGGACCTGACTATGAGTAAGAAAAGGAACATTGTGTCCTCCTTAGTCCCTATTAGTGATTTGGTTAGTAAGTATCTTGGAAAATCTCCTAAAGCAAAGAAGACAAAAATAGAGTCTATGGTGGATGTAGACCCAACTATAGGTCATTGGGTTGCAGAGATTTTCAAGCCTAATTCCAACAAGACCAATGTTAAAGTCACTAAATAGGATTTTACTATAGATAAAATGGATTTAGGGGTATCTTCTCGAGCTGCTGATTTGAAGATTTTGAATTCTGTGAACAAAAAGATCAATCACAGAGTGCTAAAGGACATTGAAGATAAGGCTAAGTTAAAGCAAGCCTTATGTGAAATGGAAAAGTACATTCAATAATTGCAAAATCCTATCCCTCAACCTTTGCCAGTGGTACCTTTGAATCTAGATGTCAAGTCTCCAAACAATCAGAAGTTCCTTGACCAGGTACACAAAGAAAGGTCTCTCTCTAAGGCATTCTATAATTGGATGGGAGAGGTTAGAAAGATGGTCAATCTCTTCGCTCAAACCTATGAAAGTTTGATTAAACGGTCTTCTAAACTAGTATCCACTTTGGAGGCTAAAATCAAGCTTTGGGAAGGAAAAAGGGACAGTCTGGAGATAGCAATAGCCAACATGGATGAAGCTTTCAATTATGGCATTGAGGATTTTCTGTCTGAGAAAATGATTCCTAATGCAGATAATAGTCTCTTGTTCGTAGCCAAGGTTAATGAAGAATGGAAATGCACTTTGATGGAGTAGGGTATTTAAGAATCAGAGAAAGTCCTAAAGGTAGTCGCCTGTGTTGAAGAGGTTCTCAATACTCACATAAATTGTATCTACAACCTATCTAAGGGTGAAGAAAAAAAATAAATTGATATAGCTAAGATGAATAAATCATTCATCCAAAAGGAAAAAGAGGTAAAGGATGCCAAAGAAATGGTATCCAAAGATTGCTCAATTATCACCAAGGTGCAATCACTGGTCCTAATTGGTGAAGAATAAGCAAAGTCTCTGAGTTCAAAGCTAGAGCAATTGCAAAATTGCAAAGATATCTAGGAGCAAAGGCTAGACCTGGTTTCTTCACCAAACAAGGAGCTATTAGAGAGATTCACGGTGGCTTTCAAGGAGTGGTCAGAAGAGCGCAAAGCAAAGGAGAGCACCACCAGTTCTAAGGCCGGGAAAAGCTAATCTATCTTGATTAGTTTTGAAAAGATGGTTTTGAGTAGTTCTAGGTTGTTAGTTTCTTTTCCAAGATTAGTTTTTAGTTAAGAAACTGATTATGCCCTACGTGGCTATAAGTTTATTTTGGAAAGACCTAAGAAGGGTCGGTTCTCTAGTAACAGAAACATATTAGTTTAATATTTACTACAAATACTTTCAAGAAATGGTGGCTGTTTTGAATTGAAAATCATGATATATTATCAGTTGATATATATAACAAAGAGTAGTATCTTTCAGATCAGTGTGTCTAGTTAATGCATGAATGTTGATTTTAGTTGGAATTGATTTCGTGTTGCAACCATCTGTGTATGTGTTTCAAGATAATACCTTCATTTTTCAATCTTATTTCAATTTATGTTGAATCGATCTTTCTGAGAAGTTTATTTATAGTCTTAGTCAGTTGGCTTGGATTATTGTGAAGATCTATTTCTCAAAGCATAATTCTTTTAGTGGTTATTTCATTTGAGTATTGAGAAAAGCCTTTAGTACTTTTAGGTGAAAAGTATATATATGTATGTCTTGTATTGCTTTCATTCTTTTCAAATAAATGAATTTCTATGAGAGATCTTTATATAAGGTAGTTTCTCCTTTGATCACAGAGAGTTTAGTCATGAGTGACTAACTCAACTATTGTATGCATTTTTCCTTCATCTTGGGCTAGAGTATCTTAAATTGTTATAATTTTAGTAAAAGGAAAAATCTGCATACCAACAATACTGATGATATTAATGATGAATATGAGACTATTGACATTGAAATTGATTTACCTAATATGCTTTCATCACAATTAACACTTACACCTAGTATCGAACATTATGATTCTCGAGAGGATTCTTGTTTGGAACTGGCTATCATTCCTACTATGTTGGATATAGTCCCTCTTGCGAGTTACCCACCTTCCCTAAATGATATACAATGAGATGGGGAGAGTAGGTGACACACTTGATTGAATTTTCCTTCATGGTAGCTTTGTTGTGTGTTTTCCTGCTATACTATGCTTCTCCCGTAATGTGTTTGCTAAATGTTGTTAGATTCTTTTATGCAATCCTTGTTACTCAGTTGGTGCAAGGTGATAAAGGAATCAAAACTATTGTTCAATTCCTCTATATGTATCTCTATTCTTCTATATGTTGTTTCATGTTATGTCGTAAATTTGCTTTTGTTTGTAAATGTTTCCTTGTATAATCTTCTTTGATTCGAGATGTGGTAGCACTAATTTTTTTGGTCTCCATGTCATGG
The DNA here is from genome assembly GCA_027943335.1 of Chamaecyparis obtusa. Classification (NCBI taxonomy): domain Eukaryota; kingdom Viridiplantae; phylum Streptophyta; class Pinopsida; order Cupressales; family Cupressaceae; genus Chamaecyparis; species Chamaecyparis obtusa. Next base: position 557,849 of record BSBK01001464.1, on the reverse strand, counting down.
TCCAAAAAGATTCTTCTTCATATATCTTATGTAATCTTTCCTCCTTTGTGATTGTAGTTCTACTTTCTTTGGGGAATGATGTCAATTCATTTGCAATAATATCATATATATATTATCATATGATCATACTGACCCCATGGTAGGTAGATCCCTTTTGTGTTCTATGTATGTTTCTATGATATTTGCCTTGATTTGTCTTCGTTTGGGGGCATCTCGATGAGGAAACATAATCAGTCGAGTTGTTTATGTTTTTGTTAAAGCCATTGCTCCTGTTAAAGTGTTAGCAATGACTTTAACATGGGGGCATATGCTTTGCTCACTTATTGCACACACACACTTTTCAATATACATATATTATTTTTCAAGATAACTTTTCTCCCTTTTTGGATTAGCAACTAATCCTTAAAGCATGGATTTATATTTTAGGATCTCTTGATCCCTCCAGTTTCAAATATATATATATATATATATATATATATATATATATATATATATATATATATATGATCCCTTAAGGTCGGAGGTGTCCTTAAGACTAGATCTCTTTTCTTTTTGGTTTTATTCTTATGGAATAGAATATTCCTAAGGGTGAATCCTTGATGGGTTGACTAGTGAGTAGCCACATTCACTAGGTGGTTCAATTCCATCTTTCCAGTTGCGCTGTTTTCATGTGTGGTTCACAATGGGACATAAATTCTCATTGGGCGAGACAATCACACCCTCTCTCTCTCTCTCTCTAGAGATGTCTCTCTTATTATGATCTTGGAGTCAATGAAGACTTGAGTCCCTAGGGGCTTGAGGTTTCTCTTTGTCCCTTCTATTAGGATAAGATTATCTTTTCATTTTGATCTCCTTTACCAAGAGTTTGCATCGAGTCCATACTCTTGCTAAAGTGGGGGCTTAATGTATTGTATTAAAATGGAAGCACTTCCATGATACGAGTGTTTATCCCTCTGAGTAAGTAGTTTGGGGTCATGTTACATCCCTTGATCAGGTCTTTGCATGTATCTAGCTTTCGCCCCTCATTCTGCTTCTCTCTGCACCTATTTTGCACCTTATTTCTGCATTTCTAAACACTCTAGATTGAGGTCCTAAGGTTTTTGACCTCAAACCTCAACCCTAACCTAGGGCAGGGTCTACCTTGTCTTTGACCTAGATTTCAAATTTCAAGATTTTTTGATTTCCAGATATCAGGTTTCGGAAAGATTCTTTTTTCTTGCCTCCGGGTAGGCCATTTCAAGTTTCAGGATGGTAAATCCTTAATTGAATTTAATCTAGGTATATTTATAAAGGTTAGGACCTAATTTGGATTTAATTCTCCAAGGTGGCCCCTCTAGAAGATTGTGCCCTAGTTCACTATAAAAGAAGGCCTTCCTCTCTCATTTTCACCATCAAGTTTTTGTGAGAAGATCTCTCAATCAAGTTTTCATATCTCATCTCAAGCCCTCAAGTGCAACCAAGTGAATTCAATCATTCAAGTGTTCAAGAATCCATTCATTAAGGAGATCCATTATTAGCCATTGAAGGATTCAATCTCTTTGGAGCCCCCTTGAAGATCCATCCTTCCACATTCATCCAAGCCTCCTGATATGCAAAGATCCATTCAAGATTGGTGTTGAAGATCAAATGCCATTGATTTGAGACATCCTACATTCATTCTACATCCATTGGAGCATCCTTACTTGTGGATTTGAGGACTTGAATCCCCTACAAGGACTTCAACATAAGAAAGGTGAATTGTTTCATTTACTTTGTTTATGCTCAATACAATTTCAATTAAATTTTAAGGTTAATTCCTAAATTGGGGTTTGACCAAGGCAAACCCCCCATACAAACAATAAAAACTCTCTTTTTCTTATAGGTACAAGTACAAAATTATGGATCTAAGCTTGGATTTGGATACCCTTTTTGACTAACTTTCGAGATCTGTAAACAAAGTTAGAGTTGACCTTCAAAATATCAATGTAGCCTTTGACCTTTTATCAGGGTCGAAGACTACTTGCTGTCAGAAAGATAAAAGTTTTCTGGGTTTTCTTCATCTTCGCATTTCCAGTCTGAAACAGGTTACAAAATTGCCCAAAACTATACACAGACAGAAAAAATTGGCATTTTCCAGATCTATCATATTTTGAGGTTATTACTTACCTTTCAGTTATTTCAGATTTCAAGCGCATATTATCCATAGGGAAATATAAGGTTTTCTTCCTCTTTCATATTCTTTATAGATTGATTCAATTGTGCATTAATATTTTGGTTTGTCAATTTGGATCTCTCCTTTGGGAATTTGGATTTAGAAGTAGATCTCATATTTCCCCCCTGCATTTTAGGTTGAACACTATTTCCACCTATTCAAACACTACATTCAACAACCAGAGTCCACAAACAGAAGTTTACCCTAGTGTTAACTACATACTTATTGACAGTGATGAAGATTTTGAGGAGGCCAAGGAGTTTGTAAATGACTCTTTTGGGCCAGATATTTGTAGGGATTCTGAGGAAACCCTAGAATTTGGAAAGGATATTGTTGAAGAAGTGCCCAAACAAAGTAATCAGGATGGGTTAGAAATGCTAGCTAAGGTAGCAGCTGATGCTAGTGAGGAAGGTAATGTAGTGAAAACTATTGTTTTTTGGAAAGGAGAATCCTTTACACCAAAGGAAAAAATTAAAACTCCTCACTTGCCATCTGGTTGGGTGGATATTCTCAATCAGGAACCCTTATCACCACCAGATTTGTCTACACCCCTAGCTGCAGGGATAAATTTGTATCAATAGTTGTTGTGGGAGAAGGCACAATGGAAATTAAAAAAGTTAAAATTGAAATAGGTCATTAGTGAGCAAGGTTCTCAAATAGATCAGAAATTAGATCAGATTGAGGTGCTGAAAAGGAGGATTGATCAAATTACAAGATTAATTCCAGAGCTTATGGAATGCAAATCACCATCTTCAGTGTATGCACTATTCCTTAAAGAACAACTTGTTAATTTCAAATTAACAAGAATTGTAGAAGGACTTAGTCCCTCTATCTCAACTCCCCATGAATTTTATGATGCATTCTCATCTTCTCTAATGGCTCTAAAAAACCTATTGTGTGAGTTATACCTGCATAACTTGGCAGTCCTTGATGATACAGAGTGGAACTCACTCCTCTATGTAGGAGATGTGTAGTTAAGGGTAGTTATGTCTTGGATGGAGAATGAAATAAGTAGGGAGCATCAAGCTGCACCTTACATAAATAATGAGATAAAACTCCCTTGTTGATGAAGCCTGAAGTTCAACATTCCAGGCAAACATATCTATACCGGCTTTCTATTACAACAAACTCAAGTGGAGCTAATAAAACATATCTAGTATGAGAGAAAGCTTTTACAGACTGGGACCAACATTCCTCACATGATATTGCAATAGAAATTAGTGTCTCTAGAAAAAGATGGATACAGATGTCACATGATCTAAAGTCAAGGGAACCTCACACTCCACAAAATTTAACCCTTGTTGCAAGAAGAGTTCCATGGTACATTATGCTGGGAAGGACGCTCCATAATTACTGGTTTCCATTGAGGTTTCAGCCTCCTATCCTCCTTCAGCCATTACTAAAAATGAGTGATAGTGCAATGGATCATGATATGGCTACTAAACTCTAGCAATGCGAAAGACTCAGAGAAAATCATGGGTACTTTGATTATGTTAATGATGAGTCTGGGGAGAGAACAACTAGTGACTTGAGGGTTCATGCAAGAATTCAAAATTTCATGATTGCTGGGGACCAACAATAGTTCAGTTGGGGGGAATGATGGGCTTCTAGATAGCTATATCTCTCAGTACTTTTTATCCTCTTTTTAGAATAGTTAATTGCACACAGATGTAAATTTATAGTTTTTAAGCATATGAGCTTACGATTTTTCTATATATGTTATATGTGTGTGTGTGTGTGTGAAAACATAAAATGGAAATATGGATACTTTAAAGACATGATATTTTCTTGAATTCTTAGACAGGAATGGTAAATGCAGTAGCTATACATGTTAATGAATGTTTCCTTGCCTAAGCTATGTTTTGGGTAGTCTTCCTCCTATAGCCATAGGACTTGCAAGAGTGTTAATTAGAACTTACACCTTTTCCTAATATTAATGATGAGGATATATATGTATATGGTTGGATGTGTGCGCATTGATTGTTTTGCAGGTGTTGACCATGGGCATTCAAGAACTAACATAGTGATGCTGGAGAAATCAAAGTCATCCGTCGGTTGCAGAATCTTTGCAAGAAAAGAGAATCAATTATTGTTTTCTATTACATGTAGCGCGCAGATTTAGTTCTATTAACATGCTATATTCTGGAGATTATTCATGTTCAATGATGTTTCTGTTCTGAAACTTTACGAGTTGTAACTGATCCTCATTTATGAAGTGATTGTAGCTTTAGGAGATAGTTGTAGCTTTCCTTTAAATAATCGATTGTTGTAACTCTTTTGGAGTTAGTCCAATGACTGGTTTTTATAGCAAAACTCTGCTTGCAATGCTATTTTCAATCAAGTGTAATCATTTTGTTATGGATGAATAGAATGCTTAGTTCAAATTTATATCTTTTATCTTGATTGTATTTCCTATTCACTCATTCAAGGGGCCCCACTTGATGAGTGAATTGTTCTGTTAGCATAGAGTTCATTTTCCTATTTATTTCTAAGTAATTAGAACTCTGCTATTCTTGCAGCTATTGATAATAGAATTGGTAGCCTGTTCCTGTAGCATAGGCGATTAGAGTAATTCCTAGTAGTGATTCCCTCCTTTGCTTTGGGATCCACATCATTTTTGTTTTAGCTTTAGTGTGCCTTTGCGGCCATTGGTGGGCATCAGATTGTGCTTTTTCTTTGCTAGGCCTTTGTGGCCATGTGATAGATTTTGCTTGGACTTTGCTAGGTTTTCGGAGCCATTGGGGTGCTTTAGCATGCCTGAGTAACTCTTTGCTGGGCCTTTGTGGCCTTATGAATGCATTGAATTTCTTGTTTGGAGCTTGCGTTGATTGACCATGTCGATTGGACTGGACATGGTAATCATTTTTGGGCCTTTGCAGCCATTGGGATGCGTAAGGTATTGCTATTTCTTTGCCTGGCCTTTGCAGCCAGTGGGTTGCTTTAGCTTGCCTGATAGGTTTTTTCTTTGATTGCGCATGTCGATTAGGCTGGACATAACAATCTTTGGATTTTTGTGGATTTTTCCCTTTATTCATGTGCGACATGGCATCCAAGTTACGAGGAGCATTGGGAGGAATATGAGGAGTTGTCTGGGATGGAGGATATTTGGATGGAGAGATGGAAGGAGATTGGTAGATAGGATATGTGGACATGTGCCGTTGTTGATCTTGACTAGGGATGCTTGGATGTTGGATGAAAGGCTGAGTAGGATAAGATGGGGGATGATATTTTGGGATATAAGGTCCCAAAATGGATTTGCTGGGTAACGGAGATGCGCTGAAAGACTTTGGGACATAGGGACCCAAAATGGATGGGGAGGATGAAGGAGGAATATGATAGGTTTTCCTCGGTTGTAACGATGGAGGGGGAGGAATTGCATTGTGGGCTCTGAAAGATGTTTTGTTGGTTTTGAATGGATGTTTGAACTTTGCCTTAGCTGTACCAACATTTTTGGATGAAGTACCTTTCGCTGATGTGGAGGGAGTGTCCTCTTCTGGTGTGCAACCAATTCCATAGCCTTTTGGATGTTTCTTGCCTTGAATGGGCTGTATATTTCCCTGTTCGTGAGTGCCAAGGCCTTTGCCTTGATAGTTCCATCTTTTCAGCATTTTATCCAGACAAGGATATTTTTGACTTGGGGTGAACGACAAACAGCCATTTTCTGGTTCCCTGATGGAAGATAAGAAGCTGATGTCTTCTTTTTCAAGTGGTTTACCTTTGACAAATGTTAGTGACCCAAGAGGATAGAGTGACGGCAGCTGGACAGTTTGGTTAGGAGGATCCTCAAGAGGAGAGGATAGGATGTTGGGATTTTGACTAGGATTGGGGGATGGTATTGGATCTTTAGTTGGAAAAATTGGGATGATAGGATCTTGGATTGGAGGAATTGGGATTGTAGGATTTTGGATCGGAAGACTTGGGATTGTAGGATTTTGGATAGGAGGTGATGGGAGAAGAGAAGGGATTGGATCTTGATTTTCTTCTGTGAGTAGTTCATCATGCTTTTGGCCAAGATCTTGAGAGGATAGGATTTGTGTAGATAGAGGATTAGGGGATATATGGATGGACTCTTCAGAGGGAGTGGATAGAAGGATTGGAGACTCTGCTGCTGGGGTTTCTGGAAGAAGGAAGAACTCTTCAGATGGTATGGATAAAATGATGGAAGATCTTTCAGTTGCAATGGTAGGAAGAGGGATGAACTCATGAGGTTCTTCAGATATGCTTTGGGTAATGCCAGAAGGAGGCAGTGCTAATTGGATAGAGACTTTAGATGGAGGGGTCTCAACAATGCTGGGGGATGGAAGAAGATCGTCGATTAGGATAAATGGAGGACAGATAACAGATGAGAGCGCTGGATAGGCCACATCAACGATGGCTTCATATGAAGATTTTCTCAGCTCTTTTTTTCTTGGTTCTTCAACTTCTGGTGTGGGATTTGTTATTGGCTCTTCCTTGGGTTCTGTTATTAGTTTCCTTGGAGACTTTTGTGGTGAAGAAGGTTTGGAAGGTGGAGGAGATGGGGAACTTGGATGGTCTTCGCATGAAAGTGGGGTTTGTGCTTGGGTAGATGTTCACGAAGGAGGAGAGAAAGAAGGGAACACCCATGAAAAAGATGACTTTGAAAAGGGAGCTTTGGGTTTTTCTTGACGGGATGATGGTGCTGAAGAGGCAGGGCTAATGGCTTGAGGTACAGGTTTTGGAGTGGGTTGAGGGATGAACTCTGCTGGTGGGGAAAGATTTTCGGTAATGTGGTTTGGAAGAGAGGATGGTGGTTTGGGATAGGATGGCGGATTGGGATTTGGAGTAGAAGATGGTGGTTTGAGATAGGATGGAGGATTGGGGTTTGGAGTAGAAGATGGTGGTTTGAGAAAGGATAGAGGTTTGGTGAAAAGGATGGGAGGACTAGAATCTTGGATTTCAAAATTTTTTGGAGGATGGGAAGATGGAGGCCTTAGATAGGGGAAGTAGCGTGAAGCATTTCTAAGGGATGATGGCGATGGAGAAATGACCATAGCAGAAAGTGGAGGCCTGAAAGGAGCATATGGAAGAGGTGTGGGTTGAAGACAAGGGTATGCTGGGGATGGATAAGATACTGGGGTTGCTTTGCCAAGGACATGAAAAGGAGTGCTAGCCTTGCCAAGGACATGAAAGGGAGTGCTAGGAGATAAGCGCGAAGGCATGGTTGGCTGGATTGGAGGAATGATGGAACGATGGGGGTTGCTTGGAGCAAACTGGCTGAAATAGGCATCATGATCTACAAGGCCTTCATCATCATTAGGATCGATTGGACGGAGAGGAGAGATATCATAACCAAATTCATTATAGATTTGAGACATGCTGACTTGCGAATGAGTTGGATAAGGAGGAAGGATGAAGATGGTTTGGAAGACTAAGACTCAGATTGGGATGACTGACGGAAGAAGACAGTTTTCTAGAAAAAGATAGACAAAGGGATGGGAGATAACCAAGTTTTGGGATGGCTGCTCTGATTGTCCTTCGAACCAAGTTATAGATCTGCTTGATGTTTTTCCATTGGCAAAGGATTTGATAAAAGCAATCTTCACAAAGGACAAAGCAACTTTGTGAGATACAAACAAGATAAAAGACTCTGATAAATGCTTTCGAAAAAGTGTATGTTTGACAAATGTTTTCACGGGTTTCTGACTGTCAAGCACTTCAAATAGATCTACCTAAGGAAGGTGAGTATCAAAATCACTTGCCCACAGCTTGGTATCCCCTAGAAGGGAATACAAATGGTGAGTAATCTTGAGGCGACCCGGTAAACCCCTTGGAATCGGTCCTTGCACAAGGATTTTGATACTTTCAGATGTAGATAGGGTAGCCTCTAGTTTATCAGGTTTTTAATAGTTCTGTGGTGTCTCCATACCCGGTTATGCTGATCATCCGTGACTCACTTAAGAGCCTTGCCAATTATGCTGGGGGAGAGGAATGTTTACCATCCCCAGACACGTGTTTGGCACGAACGCCCGGTGATTAGGAGATGTAAGCGATTCTTTTAGTATTCGCTTATTTGTATACCGGCCAGGGGGGATACCGGTTTGAGGTCGTTCTCCGAGGAGGAAGCGCTTCTCCTTGGACAGGCCTCGCTAAAAGCAGAACAGGTGAACTTGTCCAAGTTCAAGTGTTCCACATTGCTTACTCTAACAAGGTTTATGCAAGAATTGAAAAAACTCCTACATGCACATCAAGCAGTTTTTGTTCATTTTCTCAAATTTGATTAAGTGATGTTTTGAACTTTGAAATGAAGACACTCGTGATTAGATTTTGATTTGTTCTTTTCCTCAAAATGTAAATGAATTGAACGTTTGCAAGTTCTTTCCTTTTGTGCATTCAAGATTTGATTAGCGAGTTGATTTAAGAACTTTGAAAAAGCTTTGTTTTATCCCTTAGATCACTCAAGATTGAATTTGTTTGCTTGCTTTGGAATTTGAAATGAGATAGGGAATAGAGTTGTTTGTTCCTTTAGTGCATTCGAGATTTGGTTTGATTTTCAAATTGACAATGACACCCTAGGACCTAAGTTCATTTCCTTAATGTCATTCAAGATTTTGTTTGACCTTTGCTGTAATAAAAGAAGTGAAAAACCAGTCCCAAGCAAAAACAAAAAGCGACACTGTCCAGCTTATAGGCGACGCTAGAAAGTGCAGAAGCGACATTTGATTTTTACAGGTGACATTCTGTACCTCAAAAGGCGACAGATAAAAATGCAGAGGCGTGATTTCTTTCATTACAGGCGTGATTTCTTTATATGCAGGTGACAGAAGAAGAATTCTAAGACAGAACAGAAGTTATCGATCACAAGAAAATCTCAGTTATGCAGGCGTGAAAACAGAGGTCATAGGCATCATTTCTTTCCTTAAAGGCGTGATTTCATTGCAAGAAGGCGTGACTGGATTGTTTGTAGGCGACATTTCTTTTCATGAAGGCGACATTTCTTTGGTTGAAGGTGACATTTCTTTGCTGTAGGCGACATTTCTTTTCATGAAGGTGACATTTCTTTTGTTTCCTGCAAAATACAAGCATATAAAGTATAATTTCATTAAAATGATTGTGGTTTTAGTCCCACCGGGCGTGCCAGAATGTAGACTAGGATTTGAGCATGCACCTAAACCTGTTTTGAAGGCCAAAGACAAACAAACGTCATAGCATATTATCAAATCAAATTTAATGGTAAACAAACTAAAATCAAAGCCACCTCAGTTTAAGCCTAAAACGGATGCGCCCATGCACCGTTTGATATGCTTGGATATAAATGGATGTGGGTGTGCAAACTCAAGCACTTGGAGCATGCAAATAGGATGATTTGAGGATCAAGAAGACCCAAAATGACACAAAATAGGTATGAGGAACCTATTTTGCCTCAAAGGCCTCAAGAACACACAAATATGCAAAGCTAAATGATGAAACTAAGATTGATTAAACAAGAAATGAATCTATGTTAATCCAATTAAGCTAATTTAGATGTGATTTAAGCTTGAAAATGATCTAAAATGATGAGTTTATGCTTATGCTAGAATGAAAATGGCATTATAACTTTGCTATTGAGTTTGAGAGTTGAAAGATGAGAGAGGATTGTTTGCTCAAAGAAGTGAGGCTATTTATAGGAAAAGGGAAGGTCTTGGGTTAAAAGGATGAGTCAGAGTTAGGGCTAAGGTTAGGGTTGAGTCAAGAACAAGTGTCCTGACAAGTGTCAAGGGAGGATTGAGTTGAAAGTTTGAGGGCATGTGCACAATTTGGTAAATGTGCCCAAGGCCAAGAGGTGGCAAGGAAGGGATAAGAAGGTCTTAAATGCATAATGAATGCATGTAAGAAAGATAAGGAAGGCTTAAATGCATCCTTAAATGCATTTGCAAGAGGTGGCCAAGAGGTGGCCATCTTTGTTGACTAAGGAGGATGACTAAGAGGAGGTTAGCATAAGTTTTGGTAAACCTTTTGCTAATGGAATGTGACAAGATTAGAAAGGGGATTAGGATTAGGATTAGGAGAAAGGGATGGGCAAGTGGCTTTTGGTGAGATTTAGATATTTATTAAAGGTAAATTTAATAAATATTAAATATCTAGGCTTAGGGTTTGAAGGGACTAGATTAGGGATTTGACCCATTTAGAGGAAGGTTTAGGACTTTCTAGAAGAGTTTAGTGCTCTTTAGAATTTTGGCCAACTTTGGGATAAAAAATAAATTAATTTATTTTTGAAGTTTTTGGTCAATTTATTAATTAAATAATTAATAAATTAGGGATAATGTCCAAATGACATTTTTAGGCTAGATTCCTTAATTAAAGATTTTTAATTAAGAGAGAGGGATTTAATGCCATAAAAATTAATTAATTAATTAAATAAATAATTAATTAATAAATGATGATGTCATCAAGGATTTTCAGAAAACAAAAATAATTTATTTTCTGAAGGATTTTTCGGTGTCTACAAAGTGTTATCTTCACAGTGTTGCAATACTAGAAAGGATTTGGATCTCCTTTGATAGTTATTTCTTTACCATTGTGGGGAAATTTCAAACATTGATGATAAGTCGAGTGCACAGCTTGCATAGAATGAATCCAAGGTCTCCCCAAAAGAATGTTATATGTGAGATCCATATCAAGAACTTGACAAAGCACATCTTTGACTACAGGAACTACTCTGATAGGAAGAATAATAGACCCCTTGGATGACCTCTCTTCTTCATCATAAGCTTTTATTGTGATTTTATTCTTTGGATCTAAAGTGTTCTCAGAAAATCCCAACGCAAGGACTAGTTTTAAAGTGCATATATTCAAGCCAACTCCATCTATTAGTACTCTTTTGATTTTATGATTTTTCACAAGGACTTCTATATGGAGTGTAACATTATGTGGTTGATTAATGAGTAGATCATCATGTTCTATAAAAGATAGGTAATCTGGAGTTGTCAAATGTCCCACCAAATCTTGAAATTGGGCTTGATCTAGATTTGTAGGAACATGAGTTTCTAGGAGAGCTTTCTCAAGAATATCCTGATGAGAAGGTGATAGATGCAAAAGCTCTAGTATAGATATTTGGGCTGGTGTTTTCTTCAATTGATCCAAAAGATTGTATTGATTGGAAACATTTGGCGTAGACTTTCAAACATAGACAAACTTTTTTTGTGAGGTGTTAGGTTTGGACGAGACACCTCAGAGAGTAAATTTAGATTGGGCTCAAGTAGTGACATTAACTAGTTGACTCTCAGAATTTTCTTTGATAGTAATCACATTGGCATAATATTGAGAAGGATGACATTTGTAAATGTGATCAACATACTTATAAGATGTGGTATTATAGTTGGCTTGATTATCACCCTTAGCATTGGAAGAACTACCTCTCTCATGTTTGGGAAGTGGATCTTTAAAATCAGTATGTGACTCATTTGAGGTATGTCCATTGTTGGAAATTTCAATTGAAACAATTGTTGTGTTGTCATTGATGTCAAACCTTAACTGGTAAGACTGTTGCTACTTAGGAAAGTGCTATATCTATTATATTGTTGTGAAGAAGGGAAAGAAAGGATGGTAACAATAGCACCTAAGGAAAGGTTGAATTATCTTGATACTACAAAGTGTACTTGACTATGTTGTACAATGATGAGACAATGTATTATTTATCTTAGTAAGATTGAAAACTAAACTGGTAGGCTTGATCGAGCAAAAAATAGAGAAATCATGTTTAAATCAAGTGATGTTAGTGTCGATTGAGTCAGTACATGAGGAGAAAAATTCTAGTGTCGACCGAACATCAGTTAATTATCGAGAAAGATAGTATAAGCCGAGGAAACATTTTTAGTAATGACTGAGCTTTCTACATGAAGACCGAGTAGTTGATCACAATATTGACCGAGCATCAACATTTTTATATTTGAAGAGAATTCAAATTTGGAGTCGACATTGTTGAATTCTTGGATTATGTAAAATGTCTTGACTTTATTTATTGTTTGTTTGAAAGTATTGAATGCATTGAAAAATGTTTTATTGTAAACCTTTAAGAGATTTGAGATGTTTCTAGAAAAGGTGCCGAAGAACATAAAGCAGGTAGATTCAATGAATCTGACCTAACCCTAAGATCTACGAAGGAAATTGAGTAGCAAAAGATGAGTTAACCTAATTGAAGAAGTATTAAGGGACCCTAAGCATTAGATGTGTATGCATGGGTGAAAAGAGGATGCTGGAAGATCAGTAGATTTTATTGACTGTATAAGAAGAAAAGGCTGAAGGAGAAGTGTGGTGATTTCTTGAAGAAAAGTTCTGAGCAGATCAGAGATGGAGATGGAAAAGTTTCAAAGTCAGTAAACCAACATTTGTGTACGGAATTGGATCTGATATTTGCAAAGTGATTTGTATATTTTTCAAATCAATACTGCTACTACTTTCTAACCATTGTAACAATCAAAATCCTTTTAATAGAGGTTGACCTAATAGTCATATGTTAAATCATTTGAACAAGGTTGCATTCTAATGGAATGTATGTAAGTCCTATAACAAGGCTCACTTTTAATAGGGTGATTGAAATCCTTTAACCAAGTCACACCTAAAAATGTGTATTGTAACCTTTGACAGGGTTGGCTTTTAACCAAGCTCACTTCAGAAGAGTGAAAATAATAGTAGCATGTTACAAAGTGGTTTTTCCCAAATTGGGTTTCCAATATAAATCCTAGTGTCAATGCTCATGTGAATGTTTTGGTTTGAACATTTTTGTGTTTTACAAGTTAGATACAGCTAGGTAGTGGAATGCAATGTTATATGTTTCTATTATAGAATCAATGATGATTGAGTTGGTTTTGGTTGTTAGATTTGATTTAAAGAAAAGTTTTTGAAGTTTGTTTTATACATTAGGACCTGATAACAACTGATTCACCCCCCCTCTCTGTTGTTCTAAATCATATTAACAATTGGTATTAGAGTTGTGTTGCTTATTATTGGTGTTTACATAAATCAAGTTTAAAGGGACTTGAAGAAAATGATCAGGATGTATAAGGAGGTATCAAAGTTGAATAAGGAAAACTTCCCTGCATGGCAAAGCTTGATGAAGCTGCATTTGGCCGGTATTGGTGATTCTGCAAAGTACTACATTGAGAATGACAATGTCTCACCTATCAAGCAAAGATACTATGACTATGTCGCACCTTTGACTATTGAGGAAATGAGAGCTAAGCAAGAACATAATCAAGCAATGCTAGAAATTGCATCTACCCTAGAAGCTATCTAGAATTTTAGGACATTAAGGATTGCACAAGTGCTAAAGAGATGTGGGACACTCTTGCAAAGATCTATGGTGGTGACATAAATGTACTTAAAGCTAAAGCCAAGAGTCTCAAAGGTAAGTTTGATGAAATAAGAATGCAAGAAGGTGAGAACATTGCACAATATTGTGGTAGAATAAAAGAAGTTGTGAATGCTATTAGAGGAGAAAATGGGATTATTGATGATGAATCTGTAATTGGAAAAGTAATAAGAACATTGCATCCTATATATGCTATTAAGATCTCAGCTATTCAGGAATCTGGATGTAACTCTGCAAATGTGCTTACTTTGGAAAGTTTGGTTGGCAAGCTGACAACTTTTGAACTCTCTAACAATGATAACTTCACTATTGGTAATGTTGGTAATGTTGAATCTACTTTTAAGTCACAATTAATTCCAAACAAGCCAAAGAAAGAAAAAGAAAGATGCATCAGTGAAAGTGAAAGTGATAGTGACACTTCTGATGAAGAACTTGAAGATCTAGAAGCTCTTATGGCTAGAAGACTAAGAAGGGGAAAAGGAAAATATAAAGGTAAACTCCCTATTATATGTTTTGCATGTAATAAAGTTGGTCATATAGCTGCTAGATGTCCTGACAAGAAAGATATAGAGAAAGAAAGAAAAAGCAAACACAAAGATAGAAGAGATGACAGAAGCTACCAAAGGTACAAAGACTACAAAGGAAAAGGTAAGAAATCTTGTTACATTGCTAAAGAAGAAACTAACACTGATAGTGATAATTTTGAAATTGAGGTAGTCTATATTGCAATGCAAGATGAATTTGACGAGGATGAGAAAACTGCATTGATCTCCTATGTGAACAAGAATGACAAATATATTATTGACAGTGGTTGTTCACATCACATGACTGGTGAAAAGAGTAAGTTTGAGACCTTACATCATTATAGAGGTAAAAGTGTAAAATTTGGTAATGATGCACCATGTCCTGTTAGAGGAAAAGGTTTGATCAAACTGACTAATAAGATCTCTTGTGAAAATGCATACTGGGTTGAAGGTCTAAATTATAATCTACTAAGTGTTGCTCAGCTCAATAGCAGTGGTTACTGAGTGGAATTTCATCACAAGAAAGCTAAAATATTTGATGCTACTAGTGAATTGATTGGAAGTGGAGAACAAACTAGAGGTAATTTGTTCTATCTTGACCTATCTGAAGAAACATGTATGGTTGCACAACTTGATGACATTTGGTTATGGCATAAGAGGCTATGTCATGTTAACTTTGATAATCTGGTAGAAATAAGTAAGAAGAAGAAAGTAAGAGGTCTACCTAGATTGAAGAAACCTGAGAATGTGATGTGCAAGGAATGTCAATTAGGAAAAATGACAAAGTCAAGTTTTAAGATAAAATTCTTTACTTTTGAAAACATTTTAGATTTGGTTCATACTGACCTTTATGGACCTATGGGTGTACAAAGTTACTGTGGTGCTAGATATTTTATTTTGTTTGTTGATGATCATACCAAGATGATGCATGTAATGTTTCCAAAAGAAAAATATGACGCTTTTCAATTCTCTAAGTGGTATTTGGCAATGGTTGAGAAGGAGATGGGTAGTAACCTGAAATGTCTTAGATTTGACTGAGGTGGAGAATTTACATCAAATGAATTCAATCTATTTTGCAATGAAAGAGGGATCAAAAGATAGATGTCTACACCTAGAACACCTCCACAGAATGGTATATCAAAGAGAAGAAATAGATCTATCTTGGATTGTGCAAGGAAATTTTTTATTGAAAAGAATGTGGCACAAAAATATTGGAAATAAGCTATAAGTATAGCTATCTACACTGTTAACCAGGTACAGATCAAGAAAGGTACAAATCTGACACCCTATGAATTATGGCATGAGCATGCACCGAGTGTTAAATACTTTAGAATCTTTGGAAGCAAGTGCTACATATTAAAAGACAATAGGAATGGAAAGTTTGATGCTAAAAGTGATGAAGGCATATTCCTAGGGTATTCCACAAAAAAGTAAATCTTATAAGTGTTTGAACTCTAACACTAACAAAATTATGGAAAGTGTGAATGTAAAAGTTGATGAGTATGCAGAAAGAAATGAAGTTGACAGCAAAAGAGAACCAGAAGATTATAGATCCTTTATGTATATTGAAGAAGAAGAAGAAGAGGCAAGTAAAAAACTTGCAGCTGATGCTGAGTCTTGGGTAAGCAATGTCGAGCGATAGGAAGATGCTACCGAGCATCAGGAAAACAATGCTGAAAGAGAACAAGAACATGCCGAACAACAAGATAATGCTGCTGAGTATCAGGAAGAGGTTGCCAAGCATTCAAAAGTTGAATCTGACAATCTTGTTGAGGAACCTGATGAAATAGAGGAGAGAAGATTTGAACCTATTTTGGCAAAATATGTAAGAAGACATCACAAGCCTAAATAGATAATTGGAGACAAACACGCTAGAATTTTGACCAGAAGTAAGACAAAGGATCCAACATGTTTACTATGTGAATTTGAACCTAAGTCAACTAGAGAGGCATTAGAAAATGAAGATTGGATACAAGCAATGAATGAAGAGATAGACCAGATAGAGAAGAATGATACTTGGACTCTGGTGCCGAAAATTGAAAACAAAAATGTGATAGGAACAAAGTGGGTGTTCGAAAATAAATTGAATGAAAATGGTGAAATAATTAGGAACAAAGCTAGGCTGGTATGCAAAGGCTACACACAAGAAGAAGGAATAGATTATGGGGAGACATTTTCCCTTGTAGCTAGATTGGAAGGAGTGAGAACTCTACTTGCATATGCTGCTTATAAAGATTTCAAGGTATATCAAATGGATGTCAAGTCTGCATTTTAAAATGGTATACTAGAAGAAGAAGTTTACATAGAACAGCCATAAGGTTTTATTGATCCAAACAAAAGACACATGGTATGCAAACTGAACAAAGCACTATATGGATTAAAACAAGCTCCCAGAGCATGCTATGAGAGGTTGCATAACTACTTGATACAGATTCAATTTTCAAGAACAAATGACACAAGCAATCTGTACATGAAAGATGAAGAAGGTAAAGGTATCCTATTGGCAAAAATTTTTGTGGATGATATTATTTTTGGTGGACAATATGCTTTGTGTAAAAGATTTTCATATGAAATGCAAACTGAATTTGAAATGAGCATGTTTGGTGAGATCAATTTTTTTGTTGGTTTACAAGTATATCAAATGAAGAAAGGAATTTTGATTACATAGTCTAAGTATGTTAATGAGATACTAAAATCTTTTGGAATGGAAGATTCTACACCAATGAGTACTCCTATGGTTACTAGATAAAAGTTATTTTAGAATGATGATGCTGTAGAAGTGAACCAGACTTTGTACAACTCCATGATTGGAAAATTGCAGTATGTTGTACATGGTAGACTAGATATTGCACTAGCTATTGGGATTGTGGCAAGATTCTTTACAGATCCTTAGGAAACACACATGATGGCTGTGAAAAGAATTATGAGATACTTGAAAGGGACCGTTGACTATGGGCTATATTACAAGAAGGATGAAAAATTTAAACTAAGAGTATATACAAATGTTGATTGGGTAGGAAATGGAGATGACAGAAAGAGTAATAGTGGTGGAGCTTTCTTTCTTGGACAAAGATTAGTCTCCTAGACGAGCAAGAAATAAAATTGCATTTCCCAATCTATTGTTGAAGCCATGTTGTTGCTGCAATAAATTGTTCAAATTTGGTATGGATAAAATAATTGTTGGTAGGCATGAAAGAAGAAATCAATAAACCTATTGTTATTTTCTGTGACAACACAAGTGCTATCAATATTTCTAAGAATCTAGTGATGTTAATATGATTTAGAACAATAGAGAGGGGGGGTGGTTCAATTGTTCTTAGGTTTTGATGTATAAGACAAACTTAAAAACTTGACTTTAAATTAGATCAAGAAACCAAAACAAACTCGAACATCATTGATTCAATAATAGAAACATATAACACTGAAGTCCACTACCCAGCTGTATCTAACTTGTAAAACACAAAAAATGTTCACACCAAAACATTCACACACAAGTATAAACACTAGGATTTATAGTGGAAACCCAATATGGGAAAAACCACTTTATACATGCTACTATTATTTTCACTTTTCTGAAGTGAGTTTAGTTAAAAGCCAACCCTATCAAAGGTTACAATACACACTGTCAGGTGTGACCCAGTTAAAGGATTTAATCACCTTGTTAAAGTGAGCCTGGTCAAAGGACTTACATACATTCCATTAGAATGCAACCTTGTTCAAAGGATTTAACATATGATTGTTAGATCAAGCTCGGTTAAAAGGATTTTGACTATTACAATGGTTAGAAAGTAGCAGCAGTAATGATCTAAAAAACATACAACTCACTTTGCAAATATCAGATCCAATTTTGTACACAAATACTGGTTTACTGACTTTGAAACTTTTCCATCTCCATCTCTGATCTACTCGAAACTTTTCTTCAAGCGATCACCACACTTTACCTTTAGCCTTTTTGCTTATACAGTCAATAAAACTTATCTTCTAGTATTTCGGTTTCACCCCATCCATCAACCTTTTCTAACCTCCAAAATCCAATGTTTAGGTTCCCTTAATACTTTCCTCAATTAGGTTAACTTATCTTTTGCCGCTTAATCTCATTCGTAGATCATTTCAAATCTCATAAAGATTTAAAATAAAACATTTTACAGTGCATTAAATGCTTCCATACAATCAATAAATAAAGTCAACACACTTTACATAATCCAAGAATTCAAACAATGTCTTCTCCAAAATGAATTCTCTTCAAATATAAAATTGTTGATGCTTAGTCAATACTGTGATCATCCACTCGGTATTCATGTAGAACACTCGGTCATTACTAAAACTATTTCCTCGACATACACTGTCTTCCTCAACAATCCACTGATACTCGGTCGACATTGGATTTTTCTCGGCATTCACTAACTTCGGTTGACACTAACATAACTCGGCTTAAACATGATTTTATCCATTTTTGCTCAGTTAAGCCTACCAGTTTAGTCTTCAATCTTACTAATACAAACAATACATTGTCTCATCATTGTGCAACATAGTCAAGTGCACTTTGTAGTATCAAGATAACTCAACCTTTCCTTAGGTGCTATTATTACCAACCTTGCCCCACTTCTTCATAATAATTCAATAGATATAGTACTTTCCTAAGTAGTAACAGTCTTACCAGTTAATATTTTGACATCAATGACAATACAACAATTATTTCAATTGCAGTTTCCAACAATCTCCCTCTTTGGCATTGATGGCAACACCATATGATATCACCTGAATAACACATGGATTACCAACCAATCTAAAACTTATCTATCCATCAAAGAAATGTATAATATCCTTATCTTCATTCTGATTCTCCCTCTATCCTGATCTTTCATTTCAATTCACCTCTCATAACCTTGGTGTCATGTGTTATCATATCATTTTCTTCTCCCTCTATTTCTTCTCCCTCTTTGACAAAAATTCCAAAGCAACAACTTAACATACATCCAACAGATGTAGATAATGTCTTTGTAGCTCAGTGTTTCACCCTCTGTCATCTTGCTTATGAAGGATTCATTTTCTATGCTCTTTCTTCACAACTCCAGGACAGTCCTAAAGTGTGACAATCTTCTGCATCAATGTGTCAAATATTCTATTGTAGCATATTTGATGCAGTGCTCCTAGCTTGACTAGGCAACCTCAGTTAGGGGAAGGACCCCTAATTTTCCTCTCAGGTACTCATGAGCTTCTCTAGGTAAAGCTTTAGTGAATATGTCTGCTATTTGTTCTTTTGTATTCACATACTCTAGTCAGACTTCTTTGTCTTGTACCAATTCTCTCAAGTAATGATATTTGATTGCTATGTGTTTGGTCTTTGTATGCATTACTGGATTCCTAGAAATATTAATAGCACTTGTGTTGTCACAAAAAATAACAATAGGTTCAGTGATTTCTTCCTTCATTCCTACCAACAATTGTTTTATCCATACCAAATTTGAATAGTTTACTGCAGCAGCAACATACTCGGCCTCAACAGTAGATTGGGAAATGTAATTTTGTTTCTTGCTTGTCCAGGAAACTAATCTCTATCCAAGAAAGAAAGCTCCACCACTTGTACTCTTTTTGTCATCTACATTTCTTGCCTAATCAACATCAGTATAAACTTTCAGTTAAAATTTGTCATCCTTCCTATAATATAGCCCATAGTCAGTAGTTCCTTTCAAATATCTCATAATTCTCTTCACAACCATCATGTGTGTTTCCTTAGGATTGGCAGAAAATCTTGCCACAATCCCAATAGCTAATGTAATATCTAGTTTGCTATGTACAACATACTACAACTTTCCAATCATGGATCTATACAAAGTCTGGTTCACTTTAGCAGCTTCATCATTCTTAGATAACTTTTGTCCAGTAACCATAGGAGTTCCTACTGGTCTAGAATCTTCCATCCCAAAAGTTTTTAATATTTCATTAACACACTTAGACTGTGTAATGAAAATTCCTTTCTTCATCTGATATATTTGTAAACCAACAAAGAATTTAATCTCTCCAATCATGCTCATTTCAAATTTAGTTTGCATTTCATTTGAAAATCTCTTACAAAAATCATCTTGTCCACCAAAAATAATGCCATCAACAAAAATTTTTGCTAACAAAATACCTTTCCCTTCTTCATCTTTCATATACAGATTGCTTGTGTCATTTTTCCTTGAAAATCCAATCTGCATTAGATAGTTATGCAACCTCTCATACTATGCTCTAGGAGGTTGTTTCAATCCATATAAAGCTTTGTTCAATTAGCATACCATGTGTCTTTTGTTTGGATCAATAAAACCATCTAGCTATTCTATGTAAACTTCTTCTTCCAGTATGCCATTTAAAAATGCAGACTTGACATCCATTTGATAAACCTTGAAATCTTTACAAGAAGCATATGCAAGCAAAGTTCTTACTTCTTCTAGTCTAGCTATAGGGGCAAATGTCTCCCCATAATCTATTCCTTCTTCTTGTGCATAGCCTTTGCATACTAGTCTAGCTTTGTTCCTAGTGATTTCACCATTTTCATTTATCTTATTTTGAAATACCCATTTTGTTCCTATAACATTCTTATTTTCAGGTCTCGACACTAGTGTCCAAGTATCATTCTTCTCAATCTAGTCAATCTCTTCATTCATTGCTTGTATCCAATCTTCATTCTCCAATGCTTCTCTTGTTAACTTGGGTTCAAATTCACATAGTAAACATGTTGGATCTTTAATCTTACTTTTGGTTTGAATTCTAGCATCTCTGTCTCCAATTATCTATTCAAGCTTTTGATGTCTTCTTACATAATTTTCCAAAATAGGTTAAGCTCTTGTTTCATTAGGTTCCTCAACAAGATTATCAGATTCAACCTCTGAATGCTCAGCAACCTCTTCCTGATAGTTGGCAGTACCATTATGTAGCTCAGCATGTTCTTGTTCTTTTTCGGCACTATTTTCCTGATGCTCGACATCATCTGTCTGTCGCTTGACATTGCTTACCTAAGACTCGGCATCAGGTGCAAGTCTGTTACTTGCCTCTTCTTCCGCTTCAATGTACACAAAAGATCTGTAATCTTCTGGTTCTCTTTTATTGTCAGCTTCATTTCTTTCTACATACTCATCAATTCTTACATTCACACTTTCCACAATTTTGTTAGTATTAGTGTTCAAACACTTATAAGCCTTACCTTTTTTGGAATACCCTAGGAATATGCCTTCTTCACTTTTAGCATCAAACTTTCCATTCCTAGTATGTTTTAGTATATAGCATTTACTTCCAAAGATTCTAAAGTATTAAACACTCAGTGCATGTCCATGCCATAATTCATAAGGTGTCAGATGTGTACCTTTTCTAATTTGTACCCGATTAAGAGTGTAGACAGCAGTGCTTATAGCTTCTTTCCAGTATTTCTAAGGCACATTCTTTTCAATCATCAATTTCCTTGCATAGTCCAAAATAGATCTGTTTCTTCTTTCTGCTATACCATTCTGTGGAGGAGTTCTAGGTGCAGACATCTATCTTTTAATTCCTCTTTCATTGCAAAATAGATTAAATTCATTTGATGTAAATTCTCCACCTCGGTCAGATCTAAGACATTTCAGATTCCTACCTATCTCTTTCTCAACTTTAGCCAAATATCACTTAAGGAATTGAAAAGATTCAAATTTTTCTTTTAGAAACATTACATGCATCATCCTGGTATGATCATCAACAAACAAGATAAAGTATCTAGCACCATAGTAACTTTGTACACCCATAGGTCCACAAAGGTTAGTATGAACCAAATCTAAAATGTTTTCAGAAGTAAAAGATTTTCTCTTGAAACTTGACTTTGTCATTTTTCCTAACTAACATTCCTCGCACATCACATTCTCAGGTTTCTTCAGTTTAGGTAGACCTCTTACTTTCTTCTTCTTACTTATCTCTACCAAATTATCAAAATTAACATGACACAGCTTCTTATGCCATAACCAAATATCATCAAGTTGTGCAATTAAACATGTTTCTTTAGATAGGTCAAGATAGAACAAATTACCTCTAGTTTTCTCTCCACTCCCAATCAGTTCACCAGTGGCATCAAATATTTTAGCTTCCTTGTGATGAAATTCTACTCGGTAACTAGTTTTGTTTAGCTGAGAAACACTTAACAAATTATAATTAAGACCATCAACCCAATAAGCATTTTCAGAAGATATCTTATCAGTCAGTTTAATCAAACCTTTTCCTCTAACAGGACATGGTGCATCATTACCAAATGTTACACTTTTACCTCTGTAATGATATAAAGTTTCAAACTTATCCTTGTCACCAGTCATGTGATGTGAACAACCACTATTAATAATCCATTTATCATTCTTGTTCACATAGGAAATCAATGCAATTTTCTCATCCTCATCAGATTCATCTTTCATTGCAACATAAACTACCTCAATTTCAAAATCATCACTATCAGTGTCAGTTCCTTCTTCATCAATGTAACAAGATTTCTTACCTTTTCCCTTGTAGTCTTTGTTCCTTCTATAGCTTCTGTCATCTCTTCTATCTTTTTGTTTTCTTTTCCTTTCATCATCTCTATCCTTCCTATCAGGACATCTAGTAGCTATATGACTGACCTTATTACATGTAAAACATATGATAGGGA
Organism: Chamaecyparis obtusa; assembly: GCA_027943335.1. Classification (NCBI taxonomy): domain Eukaryota; kingdom Viridiplantae; phylum Streptophyta; class Pinopsida; order Cupressales; family Cupressaceae; genus Chamaecyparis; species Chamaecyparis obtusa. The sequence goes on along the minus strand of BSBK01001464.1, from coordinate 535,188 downwards.
GTTTACCTTTATACTTTCCTTTTCCTCTTCTCAGTCTTCTAGCCATAAGAGCTTCTAGATCCTCAAGTTCTTCATCAGAAGTGTCACTGTCACTTTCACTTTCACTTTCACTTGTGCGTCATTCTTTTTCCTTCTTAGGCTTGTTCAGAACCAATTGAGACTTAAAAGTAGATTCAACATTTCCAATACTTCCAATAGTGAAATTGTCATAATTAGAGAGTTCAAAAGTAGTCAACTTACCAATCAATCCTTCCAAAGTAAGTGCATTTGTAGAGTTACATCTTGATTCCTGAATAGATGAGATCTTAATAGCATATATAGGATGTAGACATCTTAGTACTTTTCCAATTATAGTTTCATCATCAATAGTTCCATTGGCTCCTCTAATAGCATTTACAACTTCTTTTATTCTACCACAATATTGTGCAATGTTTTCACCTTCTTGCATTCTCATTTCATCAAACTTACCTCTGACACTCTCAGCCTTTGCTTTCAGTACAAACAAGTCACCTCCATAGATCTTTGCAAGAGTGTCCCACATCACCTTGGTAGTTGTACAGTCCTTAATGTCTTCAAATTCTGGATAGCTTAGGGTAGATGCAATTTCTAGCATTGTCTGATTGTGTTCTTGCTTAGCTCTCATATTTCTTCGGTAGTCATAGGTGCAATAGGTGAGACATAGTCATTCTCAATATAGTACTTTGTAGAATCACCAATACCGGCCAGATGTAGCTTCATCAAGCTTTACCATGTAGGGAAGTTCTCCTTATTTAGCTTCGATACCTCCTTATACATCTTGATCATTTGCTTCAAGACCCTTTAAACTTGATTTATGTATACACCAATAAGAAACACAGCTCTGATACCAATTGGTAATATGATTTAGAACAATAAAGAGGGGGGATGAATCAGTTGTTCTCAAGTCTTGATGTATAAGACAAACTTTAAAAATTAACTTTAAATCAGATCAAGAAACCAAAATAAACTCAGTCATCACTGATTCAATAATAGAAACATATAACAATGCAGTCCATTACCCAGCTATATCTAACTTGTAAAACACAAAAATGTTCACACCAAAACATTCACACACAAGTATAAACACCAAGATTTATAGTGGAAACCCAATATGGGAAAAACCACTTTGTAACATGCTACTATTATTTTCACTCTTCTGAAGTGAGCTTGGTTAAAAGCCAACCCTATTAAAGGTTACAATACACACTGTCAGGTGTGACCCGGTTAGAGGATTTAATCACCCTATTAAAAGTGATCCTGGTGAAAGGACTTACATACATTCCATTAGAATGCAACCTTGTTCAAAGGATTTAACATATGATTGTTAGATCAACCTCGGTTAAACGGATTTGGTTGTTACAATGGTTAGAAAGTACTAGCAGTAATGATCTAAAAAACATACAACTCACTTTGCAAATATCAGATCTAATTCCATACACAAATACTAGTTTACTGACTTTGAAACTTTTCCATCTCCATGTCTGATCTGGTCGAAAATTTTCTTCAAGCGATCACCACACTTCACCTTCAACCTTTTTCCTTATACAGTCAATAAAACTTATCTTCCAGTATTTCGGTTTCACCCCATGCATCAACCTTTTCCAACCTCCCAAATCCAATGTTCAGGTTCCCTTAATACTTTCCTCAATTAGGTTAACTTATCTTTTGCCACTTAATCTCATTCATAGATCTTAGGGTTAGGTCAGATTCATTGAATCTACCCACATTTTGTTCTTCACCTCCTTTTCTAGAATCATCTCAAATATCATAAAGATTTACAATAAAACATTTTACAGTGCATTAAATGCTTCCATACAATCAATAAATAAAGTCAACACGCTTTACATAATCCAAGAATTCAAACAATGTCATCTCCAAAATGAATTATCTTCAAATATAAAATTGCTGATGCTTGATCAATACTGTGATCATCCACTTGGTCTTCATGTAGAACGCTCGGTCATTACTAAAACTGTTTCCTCAGCATACACTATATTCCTTGGCAATTTACTGATACTTGGTCAACATTGGATTTTGCTTGGCATTCACTAACTTCAGTTGACACTAACATAACTTGGCTTAAACATGATTTTATCCATTTTTGCTAGGTTAAGCCTACTAGTTTAGTCTTCAATCTTACTAAGATAAACAATACATTATCTCATCATTGTGCAACATAGTCAAGTACACTTTGTAGTATCAAGATAATTCAACCTTTCCTTAGATGCTATTGTTACCAACCTTGCCCCACTTCTTCACAATAATTCAATAGATATAGTACTTTCCTAAGTAGCAACAGTCTTACCAGTTAAGGTTTTGACATCAATGACAATACAACAATTATTTCAATTGTAGTTTCCAACAAGGGATGCATACTAAGACCAAGCACATAGCAATCAAGTATCACTACTTGAGAGAATTGGTACAAGATAAAAAAGTCCGAATGGAATATGTGAATACAAAGGAACAATTAGCAGACATATTCACTAAAGCTTTACCTAGAGAAGGACATGAGTATTTGAGAAGTCAATTAGGGGTCCTTCCCCTAACTGAGGCTACCTAGTTAAGCTAGGAGCACTGCATCAAATATGCTACAACAGAATATTTGATAGATTGATGCAGAAGATTGTCACACTTTAGAACTAGCCTAGAGTTGTGAAGAAGAGAAAATACAAGGAATCAGTCATAAGCAAGATGATAGAGGGAGAAACATTGAGCTGCACAGATAATATCTACATCTGATGGATGTATGTTTTGGTTTCTACTTTCAAATTTTTGTCAAAGAGGGAGATGAACTGAAATGATATAATGACACATGACACTGAAAAAGTAAAGTAAGGGAGATGATGAACTAATATGAAGGATCAGGATAGAGGGAGATCTGGATATTTCTGATGGTCATAGAAGTGAGGCTTATAGATTTTGAATCAGAATGAAGCTAAGGATATTACAAATTTATTTTTTCTGATGGACAAATAAGTTTTTGGATTGGTTGGTAATCCATGTGTTATTCAAGGGATATCATATGATGTTGCCATCAATGCTAAAGAGGGAGATTTTTGGAAACTGTAATTGAAACAATTGTTGTGTTGTCATTGATGTCAAACCTTAACTAGTAAGACTGTTGCTAGTTAGGAAAGTACTATATCTATTGTATTGTTGTGAAGAAGGGAAAGAAAGGATGGTAACAATAGCACCTAAGAAAAGGTTGAGTTATCTTGATACTGCAAAGTGTACTTGATTATGTTGTACAATGATGAGACAATGTATTGTTTATCTTACTAAGATTGAAGACTAAACTGGTAGGCTTGATAGAGAAAAAAATGGAGAAATCATGTTTAAGCTAAGTGATGTTAGTGTTGACTGAGTCAGTACATGCTAAGAAAAATTCTAGTGTCGACTGAACATCAATTAATTGCCAAGAAAGATAGTATAAGTCGATGAAACATTTTTAGTAATAATAAAGCTTTCTACATGAAGACTGAGTAGTTGATCACAGTATTAACCGAGCATCAACATTTTATATTTGAAGAGAATTCAAATTTGGAGCCGACATTGTTGAATTTTTGGATTATGTAAAATGTGTTGACTTTATTTATTGATTGTTTGAAAGCATTGAATGCATTGAAAAATGTTTTATTGCAAACCTTTAAGAGATTTGATATGTTTCTAGAAAAGGAGCCGAAGAACATAAAGCAAGTAGATTCAATGAATTTGACCTAACCCTAAGATCTACGAAGGAAATTGAGCAGCAAAAGATGAGTTAACCTAATTGAGGAAGTATTAAGGGAACCTAAGCATTAGATGTGTATGCATGGGTGAAAAGAGGATGCTAGAAGATCGGTAGATTTTATTGATTATATAAGCAAAAGAGGATGAACGAGAAGTGTGGTGATTGCTTGAAGAAAAGTTCTGAGCAGATCAGAGATAGAGATGGAAAAGTTTCAAAGTCAATAAACTAGCATATGTGTACGGAATTGGATTTGATATTTGCAAAGTGAGTTGTATGTTTTTCAGATCAATACTACTACTACTTTCTAACCATTGTAACAGTCAAAATCCTTTTAACAGAGGTTGACCTAATAGTTGTTAGGATTAACAAGGCAGAAATAACAATTATGTGCAAATATAACTAATATCAAAAAATAATAAACCACACAGAATAGAACACAAGACACACAGATTTAACGTGGTTCACCCAATCCCTGGGCTACGTCCACCAACAGCGAGTCCAATATTATTATTATCCAGTGATTACAACTTGATTACAATCCGTAATCCCTTACAACCCAATTCTACCGCAAGTACTAAAATCATACCTCATGAAAATCCCTAACCCTAAGCCATATTATACAATATTTTTCCGCTTTAGGGTTAGAATGAGTTATAAGTAGTCGGCCCAAAAGGAAAAGTGTACAGTACTTTCCTGGATAGTACTTTCCTGATTAGTCACCGCAAGCTAACAATCTCCCACTTGGTGACTGATCAGTATCCACACTATACTAAAAAACCTCCCACTTGGAGACTGATCCTGTAGCAATACCGCTACCCACATGAGGCTCCCACTGGATTGAACCACCTTGGACTCAGTTGTTCCATTATTTTGTTCAGTCTAGAAGACCAACTGAAGCTGAACATGAGTTCAAATTCTCCCTTGTTACTACCTTTGTAAACATATCTGCTGGATTATCATCAGTATGAATCTTTTCCAGCCTTAACTGTCCATTATCCAAAACTGATCAAATGAAATGGTACCGCAACTGTATGTGTTTTGTCTTTGAGTGCAAAGCAGAATTCTTTGCAAGATGCATGGCACTTTGGCTATCTATATGTAGAAAATTATCCTTTTGTGGATGTCCCAATTCTTCCATGAAGAATTGAAGCCATATCATCTCCTTGGCTGCCTCTGTAGCAGCAACATACTCTACCTCTATAGTGGATAAAGCAACCACCTTTTGTAGTCGAGAAATCTAACTCACTGCTGTCCCACCAACAGAAAATATATAACCTATAGTACTCCGCCTGCTATCTATATCTCCTGCCAAATCTGAGTCAACATAGCCTTGTACAGTAGTAGTAGAACCCCCAAAGTGTAAACACTTACTGGATGTGCCTCTCAAATATCTGAGAATCCATTTGACTGCATTCCAATGCTCAAGACCACGGTTACTCATATAATGGCTAACGACTCCCATTGCATGTGCAATATCTGGCCTAGTACATACCATAGCATACATTAAGCTCCCTACAGCTGAAGCATAAGGTACCTTAGACATTTTAGTCTCTTCTTCTAGTGTCTTGGGACACATATCCTTAGTCAATTTCAAATGACCAGGCAAAGGTGTGCTGACAGCTTTGGCATTTTCCATAGAGAAACGTTGCAACACCTTCTCAATATAATCAGCCTGAGATAGAGACAATTTCTTATTTTTCCTATCTCTACAAATTTTCATACCAAGGATTTGTTTTGCTGCCCCCAAATCCTTCATAGCAAAAGATGTTGCTAACTGTTGTTTCAATCCCTTAATGTGATCCATGTTAGACCTAGCTACAAGCATATCATCAACATATAAACATAAAATAAGGTAGCTGTCATCATCCAACCTCTTAAAATAAACACAATGGTCAGAATGACACCGACTATATCCATGCCCATTCATAAAAGTGTCAAATTTAATATACCATTGCCGAGGTGCTTGCTTCAAGCCATATAAACTTTTCTGCAATCTGCACACCAAATTCTCCTTACCCTTGACCTCAAATCCTTGTGGCTGAACCATATATATTTCTTCATCCAAATCACCATGAAGAAAGGCTATTTTAACATCAAGCTGCTCTAAATGCAAATCTTCAGTAGCCACAATACTTAAAATAGTATGAATAGAAGTCATTTTAACAACTAGAGAAAATATCTCATCAAAATCAATACCATGTTTCTGTGCAAATCTTTTTACGACTAATCTGGCTTTAAATCTTTTCGTACCTCCATCCTCTTCTTTTATCCTGTAAACCCATTTATTCTGTAAAGCCCTTTTACCTGTAGGTAACTTACATAAATCCCATGTCTGATTTTTCAGCAAAGAGTCCATTTCATCTGTCATTGCAGACTCCCACTGAAGCTTTGTATCCACCTGCACAGCTTCATTATAACATTCAGGTTCACTAGCATCTGTTAATAGAATAGAATACAAAGATGGAGAAAATCTTTTTGGAGGTCTACTTAGCCTTGTTGACCATCTAACACTCACTGGGGTGTGTGGTATTTGTTGTTGCTATTGTTGCGGAGCATAAGGAACTACTGGAACATGAACTTGTGGAGTATCATCCAGTACTACATAGTCATTTTCTTTCTTCTCATGCTGCAGCAACAGATCTTTGTACAATACTTTCTCATTGAATATGACATCCCTGCTTCTTACAATTTTATGATTTTCAAAATCCCAAAGCCTATCACCAAATTCATCAATGCCATACCCAACAAATACACATTTCTTTGACTTAGCTTCCAGCTTGGTTCTATTTTCAGAATCTATAAGTGCAAAAGCTTCACAACCAAAGGTTTTGAGAAAAGAATAACTCACCTTCTTACCACTCCATGCTTCCTCTGGAATACCACAGTCCAAAGGAGTAGAGGGGGCTCTATTGATTAAATAAATAGCAGTGTTCACTGCCTCTGCCCACATATTTTTGGGCAGCCTAGCATGCAACCTCATACTCCTTGCACGCCCCATTATTGTCCTGTTCATGCGTTCAGCCACTCCATTTTCTTGTGGAGTCCTTGGTAAAGTTTTCTGCCTACGAATACCATTAGAGGAACAATATGCTTCAAATTCTATGCTGCAATACTCACCACCATTATCAGATCTGAGACATTTTAACTTTTTACCAGTCTCATTCTCAACCAAGCATTTCCATTTCTTAAAAGTTTGAAATACATCAGATTTCTGTCTAAGGAAATAAATCCATACTTTTCTTGTTGCATCATCTATAAATGTAACATAATACAGAGAGCCACCAAGGGAAGATACCTGAGCTGGTCCCCATACATCTGTATGCACAAGCTCTAATCTCTCATTTTTCTTTTCCTTCCCACTCTTCACAAAACTAACTCTCTTTTGTTTTCCATAAACACAACTTTCATAGAAATCCATATTGACACATTTCAGACCAGGTAAAAATTTCTTTGAATGAAGTAATTTCATACCTTTTTCACTCATGTGCCCGAGTCTATTGTGCCACAGTGCTGTGTCAGAATCTACAGCAACAGTTTGATGTTCTTCCTGCTCAACTACAGCCACTATTCCTGAACATTCATTATCTTCTGAAACAATTAAAGTAGAAGGAACGGTATGACCTATACAAAGATATAAGGTGCCTACTTTCACACCTTTTGCTACTACTAAGGAACCTTTTGAAACCTTCCAATTTTTATCATTAAAAGTAACTGTGCAACCCTCATCACCCAGTTGCCCTGCTGAAATTAAATTCCTACTCAGCCTTGGAACATGTCTTACCTCTTGTAGTAGCCAATGATTCCCATTCTGCAACTTAATCTTAATTTTTCCCTTTCCAACAATCTGACAGGGTTCATTATCTCCCAAATAAACTAGCCCAAAATCCTCTTGGACATAATCAACAAAATAACTTCTATGGGGTGTAGCATGAAATGAAGCCCCAGAATCTAAAACCCATGAATCATCAATACTTTCTAAGGACAAGAGCAAAGCATCCTCCTCGGATTTGTTACTTACCACATTTGCCTCCTTGTTTCCATCATTTTTGTCTCCTTGATCTTTCTTCCGAGACCAACAATCTTTCTTCTTATGACCTGGTTTTCCACAGTACTAGCAATCATTTGGCCCTTTAGATTTGGACCTCTTTCCCTTTGATTTTTCTCTTGATTTCCCACGATTTCTAGAGTTGTTTCCTCTATCTCTTGTTCTACCTCTACTTTCTGTGTTCAATACACTACCCGATGTGGATGCCCCTGAGCTTTTCCTACGAATTTCCTCACTCAATATAACACCAATAACATCATCATACTTTAGGGTATTAGAACTAGAAATAGAATTACTAACAGCCATTACCAAGCCATTCGAGCTTTCTGGCAAAGAACACAAAATCAAGAGAGCCCTAACCTCTTCATCAAAAGTAATTTTAACTGAGGTTAATTGACTTGTAACTATATTAAACTCATTCAAATGATCAGTAACTGATCCACCTTCTACCATTTTCATATTAAATAAACGCTTCATAAGAAATACCTTGTTTGAAGTTGAAGGCTTTTCATACAACTTCGCTAGGGTTTCCATCAGATCTTTAGCTATCTTTGCTTCAGTAATATTGAATGCCACCGATTGTGCCAGGCATAGACGAATACTCCCCAGTGCCTTCCTATCCAAAATATCCCAATCCTCCTGAGACATTGATTGCTCTTTCTTGGCTACTCCCTCTAATGGCTGCCATAGATCCTTCTGATAGAGATAATCCTCCATTTGCATCTTCCATAACTGGAAGTTCTGCCCATTAAACTTATCAACCTTCAGCCTACCCTCGTCTACCATTTCTCTCACTTAACTGAGAGACTCTCCCACTAACTCGTGAGACCTGCTTCAGAGAATAGATGAAAGAATGAATGAAATAACCTTGCTCTGATACCACTTGTTAGGATTAACAAGGCAGAAATAACAATTATGTGCAAATATAACTAATATCAGAAAATAATAAACCACACAGAATAGAACACAAGACACACAGATTTAACGTGGTTCACCCAATCCCTGGGCTACGTCCACCAACAGCGAGTCCAATATTATTATTATCCAGTGATTACAACCTGATTACAATCCGTAATCCCTTACAGCCCAATTCTGTTGCAAGTACTAAAATCATACCTCATGAAAATCCCTAACCCTAAGCCATATTATACAATATTTTTTCGATTTAGGGTTAGAATGAGTTATAAGTAGTCGGCCCAAATAACCGAAAAAGTAGTCGGCCTCAAAATTTTTTTTCCTAGATAGTACAGTACTTTACTGGATAGTACTTTCCTGATTAGTCACCACAAGCTAACAATAGTCATATGTTAAATCCTTTGAACAAGGTTGCATTCTAATAGAATGTATGTAAGTACTATAACAAGGCTCCTTTTTAACAAGGTGATTGAAATCCTTTAATTGGGTCACACTTAACAATGTGTATTGTAACCTTTGATAGGGTTGGCTTTTAACTGAGCTCACTTTAAAAGATTGAAAATAATAGTAGCATGTTACAGAGTGGTTTTTCTCAAATTGGGTTTCCACTATAAATCCTAATGTCAATGCTTGTGTGAATGTTTTGGTTTGAACATTTCTATGTTTTACAAGTTAGATACAGTTGGGTAGTGGACTGCAATGTTATATGTTTCTATTATAGAATCAGTGATGACTAAGTTGGTTTTGGTTTTTAGATCTAATTTAAAGAAAAGTTTTTGAAGTTTGTTTTATACATCAAGACCTGAGAACAACTTATTCACCCCCCCTCTCTATTTTTCTAAATCATATTAATATGTCCATCAATACGTATTTTACCACTTTCAATCAAGTCTTGGATCACATGTTTAAGTCTTTGACAATCATTGGTTTTGTGACCTTTCCCTCTATGAAATTCACAATAATCGTTATCATTCCACCAAGAAAGTTTCACCCTAGGTTCAACATATCTAGTTTCAAGAAGTACAATGAGTTTCTTTGTGATCAACTTCCTTAATGTAGACTCAAGAGATTCACCAAAAGAAGTAAAATTTCTTATGCATGGCATAAAAGGTAATCTTGAATTGGATGAATTTTTGTTGGTGTTATGAGTTGCATTTTGATTGCTATAAGTAGGTTGAGTAGCACTGGATTTTCTTGTGGGATTTATAAGAGGTTGTGTTGGTTTAACATGTCGGTTATCAACAATCCCATCATTGACAATGTTCCTATTTTTGTTCCAAAATTTGGACTTGTCATTGATGTTGTTGTTGGGATTTGGATTTGAAGATCCAACATTGTCCTTGGAGTAGAGTTTAATCTCACCTTTTCTAACCATAGCTTCCTCAATTTTGACTCCATTTTCAATGAGCTTTTTAAAGTTTAGATGGCATTGCAATTAAAACCTATAGCTCATTTCTTGTGTAAGGTTATGCACAAAGATATCCATCTTTTCTTGTTCAAGAATTGTTCATGGATACTTGGAAAATAATTGACGCCATCTTTGCAAAAAAGTAAGGAAAGGTTCTCCATTCTTTTGTTGTGCATTGCAAAGATCAAGCATAGTGACTTCATGTTTGATGTTATATGAGTAATGAGTCACAAAATTGCCAATAAGTTCATTGAAATATTTGATACTTGGGGGTAGTTTGGAGAACCATTCCATGGCTTGTCCTCCTAAACTACATGGAAATAGTCACATAAGATAAGTGTCATTGTAAGCGACTTCAATACAAGCAACACAAAACTCATGAATGTGGTCTTGTGGATCTAAATTCCCTTTTTATTTGTCAAATTTAGGTACCTCAAAATGAGGAGGGAATGAAATCATTTCTAAATATTTATCAAAAGGATAAGGCCATATATCATCTAAGGAATACTTCTTGGTTGATGTTTTAGTTTGAATGTCACAAATTTATTGTTGAAGCATCTGGATTTGTTTTAAAACAGGATCCAAAGATAATGGAGGTCCTTGAGTGTTTTGGGAAGCACTATGTGTGTGTGTGAATTTTGTACCTGATCTGTAGACACAACACTTCAGTAAAACATTAGAGGTTAGCAAAAATTGAAATCATGCAAAATTGAAATCTAATTAACCAGGCGATTTACTACCTTCTAATAGGTGCGAGATCGATGTTCTCAGATTGCTATCGAGATCAGTGACCTAGACGACACCTAAATGAAAGATTTGGATGCAAAATTAATATGAAATATGAATGCAATTAATCTATATTTTTGATATTTTCTATGCAATGATATGAAAAATGATATGAAATCTATGATATGTAAAAAATGATATGCTATGAATTGATCTAACAATGATATGAAAACAAAAGTGATCTCACAACGATGTTGATTCGCAATAAGCTCTGATCCTTCCAATTGCAATTCTCCAGCGTGATTGTGCAAAAATATGAGATGCTTTTAGATGAGCTGAGGCTTTAATTTATAGAAATCCTGGGCTTTGGAGGTGCATGGAAGAAAGCCATAAATCACTCAAATAACTTAGGTTGATTTTTGAGTTATTTTTAAATAACAAATAATTAAGTCACAAAAATCATGCAAAAGCACAGTTCAACTCGAATTAGAAGTTTAGATCAACTTTAAAACTCAAAAAGAATGTTGAGTTTCCAAAAGCTAACAACTTGCATTGATTTTCCAATTTTGAGTTTAACTGGTCCTTTTATGTGCACACGGATAATTAAGATTTAATAAATAAATAAAGTGATTTATTCTCAACTTAACTGATTTTTGAAAAATAATAAATATATGGATTAATTAACTATTTAATCAAACTTTTATTCAAAACTATATTATTAAATAATGACAACTTGCTTTAATCAATTAAATAAGAATTTAATCAATTATTCATAGGATATTGGATTTATTGTCAAAATTAAATAATACAATTAATAATAGTTAGAATTAAATTTAATTACACAATTAAGTGGCAAAATATTAAATCTAATTAATTAAATATGAAAATATTCAATTAATCAAACTTAGGATAAATTTGATTTATCGCCAAATAATCATTAAATTAAAGATAATTATGATGATTAGGAATATTACTAGGAATATTCCCCAATGCAGAATTTATGATAATCAATTAGGATTCGATGATGTGCAGATGTGCCTTTGGTTAGGACTTTGATGTCGATTTCATTCGAATTGTTGATATAGAAGATTAATGAACTTATAGCCCATTTTTGGGGTATTACATTTTGCCCCTCTTTGAATTACTGTGCGAAGCACAGTGGTTCAAAGACAGTCTGTGTTTGATAAAGATATGAAACTGATTCAAAAGATATTGATAATTGATATGAGATAGAAGCTGATTGAAATATTTGATATGAAGATGATAGGTTCTGAATGACCAAAGATAATGTTCACTATAACAGCAAATGAACCTATGATTGCAAAAAAGTGTAAAGAATGCCTGATTCCAAACCTTAGGATTGCAAAGAAGTGAGTGACTGGTTCTAGACTCGATTGTCTTAGCAGAACTAGCAAGTATCACATCCAAATCCTTTAGTTGCCGAAGAACCAAGGAAAGAACACTATGATCTGATGGTTGCAAAAAATGATACAGTTTACAAGATTAGGAGAATACCAGATTGATATGGATCTTGATGAATCTGATATGCCCCAAGTGACGATAGATTTGCCTTGAGCGATGAGGACTTTTGATGAATTAGTAACTAGATGTGATTGTTTGTCTTGATCACTAATGAAAGATATTGATAGAAATTGATTACAGACTTTGAATGATGTGTAATACCATGCCCCCTTTGGGATTAAAATTGAAATCTGACAAGAAAAGTTAGTGTTGAGAGTTTGGAAGCATGTTAATTGATTTGAAAAGTGGTTATATACGTCCGAGAATGCATTCTGCATCGTTTGGAGGTCCTGGAGACCATGTGTGACTAGGTTTGACCATGAGTTGACCATGGTGGATGAAGTTGAAATTTTGATAGTTTGATGTAAGATAATCAGTTAAGTTGAATACTAGATTTCTATGATGATCGAAGGTTGATTATGCAAGCAGTAGACCGTCCTAGGCCCAAAAATTTTAAATCATGATTTTGACATATTAAACGACCTCAGATTTGAATTTTGATCCTAAAAATGGATTCAGAACGTCGAAATTAGCCAGGGGTGTAATTTTCATGAAAACGGAGCACTTTTGAAAATTAGGTCAAATGCTATATAAAGGCCTGAAGGGTCATTTTCAATTCATTTCAACCATTTGACTTTGGAGCTTTTGTGGAGCCCTCTGAGCAAGAAAATGGTAGAATAGTGAGATCTGAAGGTTCCTGTGAGTTTGCATCGATTTGAGCGCAGTTGGAGATACCAGAGACCTCGACAGTATGGACATCTGGTAGGTGGACCTCTGTGCCCCTCTGAAAATGCAAATTTTTCATGTTTCATAGCATTTTTTAATTTTTTCGTACGTGTTTTGCTTTTTTAAATTTTTGCATGTGTGAAAACTCATACAAGTCCCATACCAGACTCATATGATATTTCATTTGAATGCAAATTGTCATTTCAAGTATACCCAAGTGTCGTATGAGAGGGACCCCTATGTCGTATGACATTTCATCGGGTCCGTCGAAACTCGTATGATCCTGGGCGCAGTGTCGTATGACCATGGATTGTCGTTTGGTATACTGTGGAGTGTCATACGACAGTTGATGCTAGTCTGAAATGTCGTTTGAAAAATAGAGAGTTAAAAATTCATACTGAGGTAAAAAATCTGACTTTTTTGATCCTTCTGCCTGATTGCGGACACTTTGACCCCCCTTCTGACATATCAAATAGTTCCTTTTTTGTATGATTAGCCTAATTTTGAACTCAATTTCTGATAAAAATACTCTGTTTCTGCATGATTTAGGTCACATATCCAGATGTACATATTCATCATTCTTACCCAGCGACACAGAGACTATGTGTCTCGCTTCCTGACCCTATGAGGGTTCATCTTGCTACATGTGGTTTTGAGCATCTCATTCATTTACCCGATATTAGGGTAAATCATGGCCTATTGACTGCCTTGATAGAGAGATTTCACTCGGAGACTCAGACCTTTCACTTATCGACGGGAGAGATGACTATGACTCCAGAGGATATTTATAGGATACTTCGCATTCTATTCCATAGCAGTCGGTGTCCTGAGTATGTGAGTTCTGGCCAGACTGGTCTTCATGCCTTTAGGCATCTATTTGGTGATGATACACAATTGATGGGGTCCATTTCTTGGGAGACCCTTGTATAGAGATATGGTCAGATGCACTGTTTAGAGTGCATTATTGCTAGTATGATCGAGGAGCTCATCATGCTAGGCCGTCAGTAGAATGACCTTTTGATGGGATGGGCTTCGATGGTAGCCCTTCTTATGGCCATGCCTACTGAGCTTGCCTGGGGTCAGTGCCTGTTGGCCCACATGTTTTCAGAGATGCATGAGGTTGTGTATCAGGATTGCAAGAGCTTTGCTTCTGGAGCTCTTGTATTACAAATATGGGCATGGGAACATATCCCAGTGTTGAGAACAGTTTTCTAGACATAGCGACAGCCATAGGAGCAAGTGATATATACTTATGCTAGTTATGTCACATAGGCCCGTATGGGTCATACTGAGTATTTCAGACGGTGCTTAGATGATATGACCTTTGTGCATTGGAGACCTTATTTGTAGATAGAGGCCTGGCCCACTGTGAGGGAGCAGTACAACTTTCTTTTTCAAAGTCGGGTACTTATTGGCCGGTCTCCCACTATGTTGGAGAGCTTCTTGATTACCAGAGTGTGGCATTAGTACGGACGCAGACAGGATGCCCCACAGGAGTATACTACATATGCATGCATTGTTCATGAGATCGGTCTTGGATGGATAGCTCAACTTACATATTCCTTATGCGCAGATGAGTATAGTCATATCATAGGGCGAGATTGGGACTACCGTCCATAAGTTGTTGATGCAAGGGTCATAGATGGATACATTTCTTGGTGAGCTGATCATTCCATTCCTAGATTCTCGGATCCTACTGAGTTGATACCCTCCATGGAGGAGGCGATGGATGTGATAGGTACTCCCGCGGGATAGGGCCCGAGACCCTAGGTAGTGCATCCTACACCACCTAGATAGAGAGTGATGACTCCACTTCAAAGACCGTCAGGACATATGAGGCCCCCTCATCCTTCTACTTCCACAGCAGGTACATCCACAGGCTCACAGAGATGAAGTAGGGGTGAGAGGGGTACTTTGGGCAATGTTGGGTCTGCAGATGAGGTTTTAGCCACTGAGCAGTTTGTGGGTAGTGAGACAGATCCTTCGTAGGTAGATACCACTTTTGGTATGGGAGCCGAGGTTAGATGCCGCAAGGTGCACAGGGCAAAGACTACTAAGCAGCAGCCAGAGTAGCCATAGGACACAGAGATGCCAGCAGCTGAGGCCAATCCTACTGTTCCTCTTACTTCATCAGAGATCATTAGACGTCTCAGAGCTCAGGTCTGGGACCTGAAGGTACAAAGTGCTAGGTGGGAGGAGAGATATCGAGAGGTAGATAAGTAGTGCACAGAGCTCCGTGTAGAGTTTCACTTAGAGGTTCGGAGATTACAGACTGAGGTGACCCATCAGACATCATGGGATTCATACTATGCCATTGTCCCTGTTGCGCAGAGAGTACTGATGTATTCTGAGTACATGGCAACCTCAGAGGGAGCTAGGGCACCGAGAGTAGAGGTCATACCAGATGCACCACCACCTCCTCCACCAAATACTGAGGAGCATGCTGATAGCTGATTCCTGTGCTTATGTTTTGATATACTCTATTTTTTTTTATCACTGATATACTATTCTAATTCTGATAGCCTTCCGGAGCTCATTCTTTTGTACATTGTGCCAGTAGTGCACCCCTGACACTTTTCAAGATTTTTGATATATATGAGATCGATATTTTGATTGTGACTTCATTTGTACTTGTCATGTTTCAATTTTATGATGATATCATGTGATGTTTATGCTATGAGTAGTGTAGAATGTATGTATGGATCAATGCAATGCAATGATTTCTGTCATATGTATGGATGTTGTGCAAATGTTATTGATTATGAAGATGCACGTATGATTTATGCTTTATGCAGTGGATGGAAAGTAATGCAACAAATGGTAATGATATGAGATGTAAATGATACACATGATATGTGTTTGCAGGTTGATAAAGACAAGTACTCAGTCTTATGTCAAAAGGATGTTTAACCCTGGAGGGTTACTACTTGCGGTTTGATGAAGAGACCTTTGAGTGAGACTCAGCTCTCGTTAGATGTGAAGAATTGATATGAAGAATTGTTTAAGCTTTGAAGTATTTCCAAACAGTTGTGAGATATGCAAACATGCAAAATGCCAAGAGACATGCAAAATGAAATGCAACCTAAGACCTAGGACCTAGTCACTGATCATATGTCGATTTGTTATCATCATTGAAATTTTAGGTAACCGGATAAATCAATACAATGCCCACTAGCTATAAAAAAAAAAAAACCATAGACATATGAATATTGATTTTGGATGCGCAAGAATCAATACAACACCCACTGGTCAACAACCATGGATATATGAATATTGATTTTGTTTTCGGAATGTCAGATTAGATATAAGCATCAAGGCACAAACACCAGGATGACCTAAATATCATGTCCATTTTGATATAGCAATTTGTACAAGCATCAAAATATAAATGTCGTGATGACCTGGATACGCCTTGCATGAAAAACACATCAAACAGCTAAGATATTATTCTAAATCCAATGTGAATTACCCGTAGTGACCCTTTATCGTTCACATCCTTAGGTAAGATTGCGTTTCACAGTAGGAGAAAGAACTCACTCAAAAAGACAATAGTTAGATTAAACTTCCTTAAATTTTCCAGGTGTCAATGGTCGAGGTACGCATGGCCATCCAATTCGAGATAGAGGCTCTTATAGTCGGACACCATTTCAATCCAAAATTTCCAAAGTTGTTAGATTTTCACATACAACCAAAAGACAAAGAAAATATTATGCCCCCTGTCATCACTCTCTAAATCCTATAAAGGACATCATCGAAGAGCTCGAAGGGACACAATATGAAAAAATCTCAATGTGAATCAGTAAGCATACAAGGAGATAAAAGCATGTAAAAAAAAGCATAGATTGTTTTCAGTTTGATGTTTGATGTTTGATTGCATTGTTGTAGATGCAAAATCCTTTCTGGAGACAAGACTGACTGACTGACCCAACTTGAAGCTTCAAAGGATTCTGACTAGATATGACATGTCTAAGATACATTAGAGGCCATAGGATATGACATTGATTGCCCCCGAGTGTTAAGCATTGATAGGATACAGACACTTGAGCAGATTGTGTACAAACTAACTTTATTGAAACAAGGATACATATAGACAAACCGGGAGATATGTACAAACTAAAGCAAGACTGAAAGCTGGGAAAGACCAAGATTGCGCTGATAGATGGAGCATTTTGAACAATTGGTGCCCATTTGCCGAGTTTTCACCATCTTGGTAGAGATTCTATTTTTGCTACCAAGGTGCCTGTTTCGAGGTTTTCACCAAGGCACTTTTTCTTTTTCTCTTTTTTTTTTTTGTGTTTTTCATTTTTTTCAATTTTTTTTTAATTTTTGATATTTTTTTATTTTTTTGTGAATCATCAAGGCGCCTATTGCTAGGTTTTCACCAAGATGTTCATTTTTTCAGGACTTTTTTTTTATTTTTATAATTTATTTTTATAATTTTTGATATTTTTTTATTTTTTTGTGAATCATCAAGGTGCCTATTGCTAGGTTTTCACCAAGATGTTCATTTTTTCAGGACTTTTTCTGATTTTTAAGATTTTTTTCCGGACATTTTACCATAGACTGAATGCCTTAGGTGTATAATTTCTTCAGATGGAGAATGTTTATTGGTTCTCAGAGTTGTTCTCCTTCAGTTGTTGAGAGTTTATAGGCACCAGAGCCAAAAGTAGCAGTGATAACAAAGGGACCCAGCCAGTTGGGTTCAAATTTCCCCTTGCATTCTTGATGGGATTGATTTTTAGGATTTTCTCTCAAGACTAGATCACCAACCTAAAATTCTCTATGTCTGACTTTCTTGTTGTAGCCTCTAGACATTCTCTTTTGATATACTCTGAGATGATCATACGCTGCTTGTCTACACTCATCTAGTAGTTCAAGTTCTTGCAACCTAGACACTTTGTAGTCATCATCAGTTAGTAGACCATGCATTCTGATTCTTAGTGAAGGGATTTCAACCTCAATAGGTAGTACCGCCTTAGACCCATAAACTAAAGTGAAAGGCGTAGCCCCTGTAGGCATTCTGATACTTGTTCTGTAGGCCCATAGAGCTGGATTAATCATGAGATGCCAGTCTCTATCGGTTTTGTTTACTGTTCTATGCAATATCTTCAATAGATTTTTGTTGGAAGCCTTTGCTTGGCCATTCCCTTGTGGATAGTAGATAGAAGACCAATGTTGGGTGATCTTGAATTTGGCACATAGATCATCTAGGTCTTTATTCCTGAATTTCCCACCATTATCTGTGATTATGGAACGAGGGATCCCATATTTGCATATGATATAGTTCAATATGAACATCGATATCTGCTTTCCTATTGCTTGTGTCAAAGGGACTGCTTCTACCCATTTTGTAAAATAATCTGTGGCTGTGATTATATGGGTATGTCCATTAGAAGAATGAGGATGAATCATCCCAATAAGATCAAATGCCCATTGATGGAAATGCCATTGTGTTGTAAAGGGGATTAGATCCCTCCATGGAGCATGAATTAGCTTGCCATGTACTTGACACTTTTGACAATTCTTAGCAAATTTGATGGCCTCTTTCTCCATTTCAGGCCAGTAGTACCTAGCCCTAATAAGTTTTCAAGCTAGTGTTAAACCGTTCGAGTGTGAATTTTGGGGTATTACACTATTGCTCCAAGTGTCAAACTTGTCAAGCAAAAATTAAGAAAGATGCATCCTCATGTTGCACTATTGGTAAAAGCTGAATTAGAGAAGCTTCTAAATGCCAGATTCATCCGAGTTATTGACTATGTAGAGTGGATTTCTAATAGTGTACCTATTTCTAAACTAGATGGCTCAATCAGAGTGTGCACAGACTTTAGAGATGTGAATAGAGCATGCCCTAAGGATGATTTTCCACTACCTAACATTGATATGATAGTGGACATGACTGCGGGTTTCAAGATGTATTCCTTAATGGATGGTTTCTCTGGATATAACCAAATAAAAATTGCTCTAGAGGACCAAGAGAAAACTACTTTCACATGTGCATGGGGCACCTTCTGTTGGAATGTCATGCCATTTGGTCTTAAAAATGCTAGTGCTACATATCAAAGAGCAATGACATCTATTTTCCATGACCTGATGCATCAAACTATGGAAGATTATGTTGATGATAATTTAGCAAAATCTATGCTCAGAACTGAACATCTAAAAGACTTGAGCATGATCCTAGACAGAATGGAAAAGTTTAGTCTCAGACTAAATCCTAAGAAGTGTGCTTTTGGTGTCACTTCTGGAAAGCTCTTAGGATACATAGTTTCAAAGAAGGGCATTGAAGTTGATCCAGCTAAAGTCAAGGCTATAATAGAGATGCAACCTCCGAAGAATATCAGTCAAATGAGGACATTGCAAGGAAGAGTTCAATCTATTAGAAGATTCATATCATAGCTAGCGGACATATCACAGCCTTTTACAAAAACATTACATAAAGGTGTGACCTTTGCATGGAATGAAGAATGTGAGAAAAACTTTAACCATATCAAGATGTATCTATCCAATCCGCCTATCTTGATGCCTCCTATTCATGGAAATCCATTGATCTTATATGTCTCCACAATAGATACATCATTGGGGGCATTGCTAGCACAGCATGATGAGAACAAAAAGGAAAGAGCCATTTATTATATAAGAAGAACATTGGTGGCATATGAAAAGAACTATTCTATGATTGAGAAAGCTTGTCTAGTTGTGATATTTGCATCATAGAAACTGAGGCACTATATGTTAGCTCATACCACGCATCTAGCAGCAAAAATTGATCCACTAAAATACCTACTAAGCAAGGCTGCCCTCACAGGTAGACTGGCTAAATGGGTCATGCTTCTAAGCAAATTTTACATTGAATATGTTGAAAGAAAAGCTATAAAAGGTCAAGTTATTGCTGATCAACTAGCAGATGCACCCATGTTTGATGAGACACCAATGCAAATGGAATTTCCAGACTCCTCTATTATGCACCTATCTTCCAGAGAATGTCAATTGTTCTTTGATGGCTCTTATACACAGAATGGCTCTGGGGTAGGCATATTGTTCATAACTCCTCAAGGATACTCCATCCCAAAAGCATTCAGACTCAATTTCCCCTGCACAAACAATATTGCAGAATATGAAGCCCTTTTGAATGGTATGAAACTAGCAATTGAATGGAGAGTAACAGAGCTACACATTCATGGAGACTCTCAACTTTTTATTCATCAAGTCAATGATGTGTACCAAACTAAAGATGAAAAGCTCATTGTTTGTATTCCCTTGCTCCATGAGCATGTGTCTCTTGAGAACCACTAGGGGTTTGTTGATTGTTAGTGATAGGTGGTTCTTTAAAAGTAGAGATATCAAAGTCATTTGGTAGTTTTGCTCCTTGTTGAGCAAGCATGAGGAAGTACATTTCTTTATCCATATCTAAAAGTCTTTCCATGACCTTATAGAACCTAGGATCTTGCATGGTATCTCTTGATTCCTGATCTGTTGGTTCTTCCTTAGTTGTAAAAATTGAACTCTCTTTAGGAAATTGGGACCAAGGGTTTTCACTATTGTTGCCTCCTTCCATCTTGTCTACAAATTCTAGATCAACTAGCTGCTTGAGTTTCTGGGATCGAGTTTGAACCATAAAAAGGTGAAAGATGATTTTGGGATGAAGATTTTGATGAATCAAATGGAGTGTGGTTGATTGAATAGATGTAGAAATGAACCTAAAAGTGCTGAGATAAGTGTGAAAACTTGTTAATCTAAGTCTATAGGAGGTATGGACTCACTATGATGTGACAAAGAAAAATCAAGAGATACAAATATAAGTAATTGTATGGTTAAGGATGATAAATCATGATATAACCAATCACAAAGATCAAAATCTGATAGTCAAGGTAATGATTCAACACTAATTGGAGATTTTGAAACTTTGGGATAATTTTGTGGGTTTTGGATGAAAGAAAGATGATGAAATTTGATGAAAATGGTCAAACTAAGAATCAAAGGTTTGTGTAAATCAAATGTTTTTCCAGAATCATACTAAGGACAAAAATGGGTATCCAAAAATGTTTATGTGAAAATTCTAGGGTCCATACAAAGACTCTTTGTTATGGATGCGCAGTAACAAATGTGTAGGATAGTGAAATACATGCACAATAGAATTGGATCAATGCACAATAGATATGAATATATGTGCAATGATAGTGACAAAAGCGTAGTGAAATGGAACAAATGTGCAGCAGAAAGTGATAGATGCACAATTTCTAGTTTCTTGATGGTTTGACTTGAAATTTTTGGAAATATTTTTGGTATTTCAGATGATTTTGGAAAACTAAAAATGCATATACACACACACACACAAAACATAAATGAATTAATCTAATTTGATATAATATGAATGCACATACATGCTTACAATTCCTAAGGTTGGCAAGGATAGTATTTGCTAAATCCCCACTTGGATAAAATCCAGCCACACAAATTCATAGCAAATAGCCTAGGAACTTGGACCCACGGGCTCCTCCTTATAGTGCACTCACTTCTTTGGCACACCAAGTTCTGAATTCAATGGGTCATTAATTCCCAAAGAACTACTATCTCTACTATGCACCGTGAGTATTGTGGGGTGTCTTCATGGGCTTGGGTGACCCCTTGTGCTAGCAAATAGAAGGGTTTTGGCAAACTACACAAAAGCATTTAGTAAGGACATACGTTTAGGTGGTTGTGATCAAGTCATTTTCTCAATTAAGGGGGCTCTCCCAATCCTTCCAAAGAAAGCTTTTCACCTTAGCAATGTAGGGACTTTAATACACCACATGGGTACTAGAGGAGATTTTGGTTGCCATAACAAATTCACACCTATCGATTGTGAGACTAATCATTAGTGGCATTTTTTATATACCAGTTTGGAAGGGCTTGGCTTTAGCCTATTACTAGTTGGGTTGTTCCTTGAGGTGAGTACCTCTTTTCCCACCAAAGACTACCCTCTACAAATTATAAAAATTTCTCTTACACCCAAGATCCATGAATGGCAAGGGGAGCTGAGGATACGTTGTTATAATTTTTGGATTACAAATAATGCTATGAAAGCAAGACACAATAGACAGAATTCTTAGACTAAGGAAGACACATGAAAATGAAATTCATATATTATTTTAAACCCAAACGATATTATAGTCTATTTCACAAACCCCTTATTAGTCTTCTAAGGAACCTACAAATAAACAGTTAGTAATCTCAAATAGGGGTCTTCAGATTCAACCTGTAAAACAACCTAAATGTCTAAAATAACAAACAGAAACTCATTAATATAGTTAGCTCAAAAAAAAAAAGATTAGAAACTAAAATCTAAAAAGAAAATGATGAATGCACAGAAGCAGAGTATAAATGCACAGAAACATTGAACTAATGCACCAAACAATCGAATGTGCAAGCATGGGAAATGTATGTGCAGTGAGGCGGGATGGATGCATAGCTATAACAAATGCACAACACAAATGTATGAAAGGATGGGAAATGACAACCTATGCATAGAGAGAATAAAAAGATAGAAGATAGAAGTGTCTAATGGCAAGCAGAATGGATATGTAGGAGGAATCAATATATGATCAGGAATCGTGAATGGATGCGTAGAAATAGCCTATATAATTCTACACACAGAAAAACTAAAAACAAAATGTTAAATTTGTGGGGTGGGCCCCATGGTTGGCACCAAAAATGTATGCAATTTAGATGTCTAATTACTAGAAATGAAATACTAACTATTTTAAGCTACTAAATCAATCTAAACCAAAAAACAAATGAAGATTACTATGATCAAATAAAATTAAAACAAAACTTTACCTTCACCTACCATTGTATCTTGTCTCCATTTTCCTCCTAGCCTTGATTCCTTGGATGCATTGAGCTCTCAGATTTCCAAATGAAGCTCCTTGCCCAAGATGTTACCAAAGTGTGGAGATTGATTTATCTTATGAAAACTAGCTTAAATCTAGATTATACAAATGATGGATGAAAGTAGTATGCAAATGGCTTGATTGATTGGAATGCTTGAATGCTTGATCTCTAGAATGCTTGAATGCTTGAAGATTACTAATGATATTAGGCTCACAAAGGAATAATGAGGCTCCTTTTATAGGATTTTGGAGGACTCAAGCCTAGGTGGCACAATCCTAGGGTGGAGATTGAAAGGTGGAAGATCCTAAGACTATGATTAACCTGGTTGAAGGGGTTGAGAGAAAGGGGGATGTAGTTGGAATGTGAGAGGAAGAATAGGGAGGATGTTCCTCCTACATTGACATGGAAGAGAAGAAGGTGAAAGGGAAAGTCACATGTCAAGTGTCTCACAAAGACCATTGAGAGGAAGGGGGAAGGACCTTTTCCTCATGAGGACTCTTTGTACAAGTGTCCCATGAGTCACCCTTGACTCTTTGAGGTGGCTTGATAAGCTCCTTAGGAATAGGGATTTATTCTTGACTTTATTTAGATGAAGACATGTGGTCATTGTATGAACTAAATATGGGCCTTTGATTTAGCTCCACACTTCAACATAGTCATTGTTCACTAGTTGCAAACAAGAATGAATATCAAATCATTCATCTTGCCTGGTTGGATGATTCAACTTGTTGCCTCCTATCTAGGTAGGGTTTTAAATTGCTCTCAGAATTGAGAGTCCTGCAACCATAGACTAACATTAGAATGAAGGATTTAATTGAAAGTACATTGCAGATTATTCTAGAATGAGTATGCAAGATTAATCTAGAAATGATGAAATTAATCTAAGAACAATGAAAGAAAACTAGATTAAGAAATGAAGTTCATCATTAAGATAAACATGATATATTAATCTAGAAATGAAGATTATGCTAAGAATGAAAGCTTTGAATGAAAAAGAAGTTCTAATGGAAATGCGACAGTACTTCGTTGCTCGAAAAGTTTGATCCTTTGAATGAGAAATGAGGGTTCTTTTATAGAATTTTAGGTTCAATCAATGGTTGAGATTGAATCAAATGAACGGTGGAGATTGAATGAGAGTTCAATTAGAATAGAAAGTTTCCTGTAGAGAGGCAGTCAGTTTTTGTTTTTTGTCTATTTTAAAGCTGTTAATTATTTTATTCCTCTTTTTGATTTTCAATTAACTCAAAGTTTCCTTTTCTGAACTGAAGAGAAGATCTTGTGGAGAATATTGGATTAAATAAATTGAATATTACCTCATAAATGGATTTTTTTAATTATTTGAATAATTAAATTTAATTTTGAAGATGAGGATATTTATTTAAAATCAAATATTTATTTAGTTCCTTTTTATGTGTTTTTAGCAAAAGAGAGTGGATTTAATCTAATTAAAGTGCTAGGACTTTATAATTAAATTAATTGATCATAAGGTTTGTTTAGCTAATTTGGTTGATATTTAGGAATTAAATAGGATGTATGATTGATACTGATTTAAGGTTTTCTGCATTTGACACTAGGTCATGTAAAGTTAATTAAAAGATAGAATTACCTAGTACAATAGGACTTTGGTGATTTAGAAATTTGATGGAATGAGACTAAGTGAAACAAAATTGGTTAGGATTGCATGATGCCAATTTTGGGGTATTACATTTTTCCCCTCTTTGAATTGATGTGTGAGAAACACATTGATTCAAAGAATAGTCTGATGTGACAATTGATGAGGTTCTTAGGATTATCTCTAGAATGAAGCTTAACCCTTAGAAGTCAAGGTTAGATTGCTAAGACACCGATCAAATCAAGTTGTAGAACCATTTCCAGAATGAAGCTTGATTCTCTAAAGTCTAAGTTAGATTGTGAAGACATCGGTCATATTACCACTTTTAGTAAGACTGTCCCTAGAATGAGGTTCAATCTTTAGGAGTTAGGATTAGATTGCACCAACACTCATCAACTAAATGATAACTAATGTAGATTTTTAGGACTATCTCTAGAATGAAGCTTAGTCCTCTGAGACCTGGGTTAGATTGCCCCAATACCGGTAAAAAGAGAATTTGAGAGTCATCTCCAGACTAAAGCTTGACTTTCAAGAATTAGGGTTAGATTTCCCTAGTACCTAATAGAGATTTCGACAACCATCTCTAGAATGAAGCTTGATTCCTAGGGATCTAAGTTACATTTCTCAGACACCTAATAGATAGATGACAAGATGCAAGGCACCAAGATGCCCCTATTGATTCAAGATCATGGAACATCCAACCTTGACCATGAGGTATGAAAAACTGAACATGCCCCAAGTAATGAGATGCCCCTGGTGATGGGGACTTTTGATTTGAGTTTCAGATTGATTCAAGAATTGATTTGAGATTCAATGATGTAATCATCCTGCCCCCTTGGGAGTGAAATGGAAAGATGACATGTCGTAAAGAGTGTTTGACAGTAATAGGTTGCAGATAGAGATAAAATTAGAGGTCTAGAAGAACTCAAAACATATTATGGAAGAATCAAGGAGATTCAGCAGTGATGTGGATTCATTTGGAGGTCTAGTTGACCAAGTTTGACCATGGTTGACTAGAGTTAACTATGGTTGAATTTTGATGAAAAAGATGAAGAAGTCAATAAAATAATGATGAGATGTGATTCTAGCAAGAATACAACATCATAGGGTTGACTACATAAGTGTCTAATCACGTCAGTCCTAGAAATTTTAAAATGTGATTATGAGCTATTTAGATGTGTTATATTTTGAATTCAATCCCGAAAATGGATTTAGAGTGGTTGATTTAGCCAAGGGTGAAGTTTTTGCACAAAATGGAGTACTTTTGAAAATTAGGTCAAAACCTATATAAGGCCTAGAAGGGTCATTTTCAATTCATTTGTAACTGTTGACTTTGAGTGATTTAGAGAGCTCTAAGAGAAATGGAGAGTGTGCCAATGAGATCACATAGGTTTGAGCACTCCTAACATCATAGCTGGCCGATGACATATGACCCACCTGTGAGTAATCGATAACTTAGCTTGCATTTCGATTGTTTTATGCTTTATGAGATGTATCCTAAATGATTAGATGGGTAGATATGAGATGTATGGCATGTATGAATATGAATATGCACATGTTTTTATTGTTATGTATGTATGCAATGTGAAATACAATGATGGATAAATGCAATGTATTATTTGATTTATGCTTATGACAAATGCACATGTATATGAATATGTAGATGTAAATGTATATGGATTATGAGAATGCACTTTGATGGATGTAATGCAATGAATGTGGTACTAATCATCTCATGCAAGATATTGCAATACACGATAGGTATTAACCAAAATAATGTTCTTTAAGATCGAGAGCGAGGATCGGACACTTGTGCAGCTAAGGTGAACCCGGGATGTAAGATGAGAACCCTCAAAAAAATCTAGAATAATACAACAAAGAGAATTGCAAAGTATTGCCGCAATGCAAGCCTAGAATAAAAATACAAACCTAAGCTAGATGCAATCCCTAGGACATGGTTGCTAGACCCATTAGATAATTATCATCACTGAGCATTTTTGGTATTGGATGATCACAAGATGTCATACAACTCTCACTGATATGACAATCATGAGAATATGAACATGACATTAGTCTTTAGATTTGTTAGAATGAGGTGTAAGCATTTAAGGCACAAGAAGCCAGAATGACCTAAAAACCTATTCCTTTTGATTTAGCAAGTTAACATAATCATCAAAGCACAATTTCTAGGATGACCTGAATGTTTATTGCATAAAAACATACCAGACACATGAGAGTTCCTTCTTTTACTAAGTGATGAATGCGTATAATAAGAATGCTCACAGTGACCCTTACATCCACTTAGCAAGATGAGCATTTGAAGTGTCACTTGTAGCAGAAAGAAGTCACTCAAACAAACAAGGAAAAGCACCAACCTCACCAAAGTTTCCATATAAAAGGAGTTGAGGTACACATGGCCATCTAACATGAGATAGAGGCTCTCACAGTGGAAACCCATTTTAGATGGATTCATTGGATCATTGGAACTAAACCAACAAACAAAAAGAAAAGAAAAGATCATGCCCCTAGCCTTTGCATCTCTCAGTCAAGATAGACATCCTAGAGTTGCTCGAGGAGGAATGACAAAGAGAAAAGACAAGCACACAAAAGAAAAGCTCAACATATCTCAGAGAGTCACAAGTTTAGTTTCAGTTTCAGTGGATTGATGTCAGATCGAAAGTATAGAGCGTAAGGGAGAAGTCTTAATAGGACAATGATAGTAGATAGATGCAGTGAGAACCATTGGTGACTGATGCAAGAGAGAACCTTAAGGAGAGATCATAGTGCTAATGAAGTATCAATAGGTAGACACAATGAAAACCCCTAGTGACCGATGCAAGGAAGATCCTATAGCTAAGAATTAGTAGGCAGACGTAGTGAGAACCACTAGTGACTGATGCGAGGAAGATCCTATAGATAAACATCAGTAGGAAGATGTAGTGAGAACTAGTGGTGACTGATGTGAGGAAGATCCTCCAAAAAGATAGGACAATTCCCCCTAGACCAGGAAGGGTGCCCCCAAGTGTGACCAGTTTTAATCCATGTAGAGTCAAGCATAGTCGTGAAGGTAACTAAGAGCAAGTGCATGAGATAGCAAACTAAAGCAAGGAAAGCAGGAAAGCAACTATACAGGGCCAAGCGGTACTGTGATAGGTATAGCATTATGGAATAAGAGGTGCCCATTTACCAATTTTTCACCGTCTTGGTAGGATTTTATTGCTTTTGCTACCATGATGCCTGTTTACCAGGTTTTCATCAACGAGACATTTTTTTTGTATTTTTATGTTTTCCATTTTTTTGGTTGATGCATCTATATACACCTAAAAATGGCTTCACTAATTAATTAAATATTTATTATTTAATTACTATTGACTTGATAAATTAATTAAATATTTATTATTTAATTAATAATTAGTCCTCTATTTATTAAATAAATTATTCAATTTATTTAGTGAATTCACTCTAGTCTATTCTTCTATCCTAAGTCTTCTAATTAGTCTTATTAAAGTGATTTAATTAAATACACAATCACCTAAATATGACTAAGTTTCCTAGTCCACCTCACCTACCTAGTCACCTGACACATCACTTTGGCTAAAATAAATAATTATTATTAATTATTTATTTACAATTATCCTCACCCACACATGTCCTACTCTCAAGAGCTATGTGGCCTCATAGGACTTAGTCTCATGACCACATGTCCTCTCAACAACCAAGTCAAGAGACATGCCCTATTCCTAAGGGGTTTCTCAAGCCACCTCTAAGGGTCAAAGGTGACTCATGGGACACTTGTGCAAAGAGTCCTCATGAGGAAAAGGTCTCCCCCTCTTTCTCTCTTTGGTCTTTGTGAGACACTTGACATGTGTCTTTCCCTTCCACCTTCTTCTCCTCCATGTCAATGTGAGAGGAAAATCATCCCTATTCTTCCTCTTACATTCCAACTGCATCCCCCTTTCTCTCAACTCCTTCAACCAAGTCAATCCTAGCCCTAGAATCTTCCACCTTTCATTCTCAATCGTAGGATTGCACCACCTAGGCCTAGATCCTCCAAAAATCTATAAAAGGAGCCACATTTCCCTTTTGTGAGCTAATAGGTATTTTTGATAATAGGCATTCAAGCATTCAAGTAATCAAGAAATCAAGCATCCAAGCATTCTAAGAGAAATCAATTCATATCATCATCATTTCATTTACATTCCATCCATTAGATTGCATAAGCTATTGTGCACTCATTTCATAAAATCTCCACACTTTGGTAGAATCTTGGGAGAAGGCTTCATTTGGAAATCTGAGAGCTCAACCTCTTCAAGAAATCAAAGCTAGGAAGACAATGGAGACAAGCTGCATGGTAGGTGAAGGTAATTAATTTAGTTTCATCATTTCATAGTTACTTTATATTCTTCATTGTGTTGCATTAGATAGATTTATTGGCCTTTAATAGTTAATTTATCATCTGTAGTAATTAGACATCTAATTTGCATACATTTTTGGTGCTAGAAGGAGGGCCAGCCTCCATTTTTAACATTCTATTTTCTTAGTTTTCCGTGTGCAGACATTTCTAGGTTGTTTCTACGCATTCATTCATGATTCTTGCGCATTCATCCATCTATTCTGTGCATTCATTTTCGATCACATCAATCATTTTCTGTATTTTCCATTTTCATTTTGATTAAAATGTGCACATCTGTTCCACTTTTCTGTGCATACGTTCCACTTTTTTGCGCATACATTCAAATTTTCTATGCTTACATTTCAGTTTTCTCCGCATAAATCATTCTATTCTGTGCATCTGTTTAATAATTCTACGCATTGATTCACTGTTATTGCACATTTGTTATTGACAGTTTTTAGGTTAAAATTTTTGATTTATTTTGATTTTAGCTAACCTTTAACAAGTTTCTATTTGCTCTGGTAGCTTTTAGGCTATTTTGCAGGACGTTTCGTAGAAGACCCTATTGCTAAAATTTCTAACACATTTCTTTACAGGGATTCCTAAAGGGTTTGCAAAATAAACCATAACCTCGTTTGGGCTTTAAAAAAAAGACATGCTTTTTCTTTGTTGTGTTTGTTGTGTTTTTCTTAATAGCATATCTGTAATCCCAAAATTATAACAACGTATCCTCTCCCCTCGCCATTCATGGACCTTGAGTGTAAGAGAAACTGTTATAATTTTTAAAGAGCGGTCTTTGGTGGGAAAAGAGGTACTCACCCCAAGGAATGACTCAACTAGTAATAGGCTAAAGCCAAGCCCTTCCAAACTACTATATAAAAAATGCTAGTGTGATTAGTCTCACATTAGACAGGTGTGAATTCATTGTGGCAACCAAAATCTCCTCTAGTACCCCAGTGGTGCGTTAAAGTCCTACTTAGAGGTGAAAGCCTTGCTTTGAAAGGATTGGGAGAGCCCCCTTAATTGGGAAAATGACTTGATCGCAACCACTTGAATGGATGTCCTTACTAAAAGCTTTTGTTTAGTGGCCAAAAACCTTCTATCTACTGGCTCAAGGAGTCACCCAAGCTCGTGAAGACACCCCACATTACTCACGGTTCATAGTAGAGATAGTAGTTCTTTGAGAAGTAATGACCCATTGAATTCAAAACTTGGTGTGCCTGAGAAGTGAGTGCACTATAAGGAGGAGCCCATGCCTCCAAGTTCCTAGGCTGTCTGCTATGAATTTGTGTGGCTGAATTTTATTATCCTAGTGGGGATTCAACAGATATCATCCTTACCGACCGTAGGATTGTAAGCATGTTTGTGCATTCATATTAGCATAGTTAGATTAACATCATTTCTATCTTGTGTGCATGTGTTTATTCATTTTTCACTTTTCCAAAAAAACCAGAAAACACCAGGAAAATCCAAAACATTTCAATTCAGATCAAAACTTCAAAGCCTGCGCATATATTACATATTTATGTGCATTTGATCCAACTTGCTGCTCATTTATCCAAATTTGTTGTGCATCTATTCAGACTATCTGTGCTTTTGAGTATTACCAGTTCACATCTGTCACATCTTGCTACGCATTTGTTTCATTTTGTTACGCATTTATCGATCTGTCCTGCGCATTTGTTGTCGCGCATTTACAAGAGTGAGCATTTCCACAAACTTTACAATTTTCAAAATCACTTTTTTAGATACCCATTTTCATCCTTAGTAAGATTTTGGAGAAATAGCCAAGTTACACAGACCTCTGATCTTTAGTTTGACCATTTTCATCACTTTTCATCATTCCTTCATCAAGATTCATGAAATCATTTTCTTCCAAATCTTTGAAATTCTCAATTTTGTGTTGAAACATTATATTATCCATCATATTTTGATCTTTTTCAGTTTATCATATTAGGATCTATCATCCTTAATCACCAAACTTAGGTTGTTATCTCTTGATTTCCCTTTTTTCATATCATAGTGAGATCTATACCTCCTATTGACTTAAAGTTAAAGTTGTCTTATCATTTTTCAACATGTTTCAATATCTTTTCTATCAATCACTTTCCATATCTTCTCATCAAGAATCTTTCATCCCGCCATCAATTTTCTCAATTTTATGGTTCAAACTCAATCTCAGAAACTTAAACAAGTCGTTAATCTAGAATCCCTAGACAAGATGGAAGGAAATACCAGCAACGAAGAAAATCCTTGGCCCGAAGCTCCTAAGAAAACTTCACTTTTTACATCCACTGATGAACCCACCGATGACGAACTTAGGGAAGCTTCACAAGATCCTCAATTTTATCATGTCATGGAAAGACTCTTAGGCTTAGATAAAGAGATGTATTTCCTCATGCTTACTCAACAAGGAGCTAAGTTACCAAGTGATTTTGATGTTTCTTATCTTAGAGAACCAGCTCACACAAACAATCAACAAATTCCTAAAGGTTCTCAAGATACTCATGGAGCAAAGGAAACCAATCAGCAATCCAAAGCTTCTCATAGTCATGAACAACACACTATTTCTCAAAATGATCAGCAAAATCATGCTTCACAAAACAATGCTTTTCACAACAATGTTTCCCAAAACACTCAAGGAAACACACCATCTTTGGATCCCGTCCTACAACAAATCCAAATGCTTCAACAACAAATCCATGACATCCAAACTGGATCATTAACAAAGAAGTATTCCATGGATGATATATGTCCTTATCCTTTTGATAAGAATTTAGCAATGATTCCATTCCCTCCTCATTTTGAGGTACCAAAATTTGACAAATACAAAGGGAATTCGGATCCACAAGACCACATTCGTGAGTTTTGTGTTGCTTGTATTGAAGTCACTCACAATGACACTTATCTTATGTGACTATTTCCACAAAGTTTAGGAGGACAAGCCATGGAATGGTTCTCCAAACTACCCCCAGGCATCAAATCTTTCAATGAGCTTCTTGACAAATTTGTGACTCATTATTCATATAACATCAAACATGAAGTCATTATGCTTGATCTTTGCAATGCACATCAAAAGAATGGAGAACCCTTCCTTACTTTTTTGCAAAGATGGCGTCAATTGTTTGCTAAATATCCATGAACGATTCCCGAACAAGAAAAGATGGATATTTTTGTGCATAACCTTACACCATAAATGAGTTATAGGTTACAATTGCAATGTCCACCAAATTTCAATAAGCTCATAGAAAATGGTATCAAGATTGAGGAAGCCATGGTCCGAAAAGGTGAGATCAAACTTTATTCTAAAGACAATGCTGGATCCTCAAATTCCAATTCCAACAACTACAACAATGACAAATTGAAATTATGGAATAAAAACAAAAACATTGTCAATGATGGGATTGTTGATAATCGTAATGTCAAACCAACGCAACCCCTTCTTAATCTCACCAGTCAGGCCAATGCTACTCAAGGAACCTACAACAATCAATCATCAAATCAAAATACCAACAAAGATTCATCTAAACCAAGATTGCCTTTCATGTCACCTTGAAGAAACTTTACTCCTTTAAGGGAATCTCTCGAACCAGCATTACAAAAGTTAATCACAAAGAAGCTCATTATGCTTCCTGAAATGAAAGATTTTGAACCTAGAGTGAAGCCTTCTTGGTGGAATGAGAATGATTATTGCGAATTTCATAGAGGCAGAGGACATAAAACCAATGATTGCAAAAAGACTCAAAAATGTAATTCAAGACTTAATTGAAAGTGGTGAAATTAGTGTTGACGACCATACCTCAAATGAATCACATACGACTTTCAAAGATCCACTTCCTGAGCATGAAAAAGGAGGTTCTTCCAATACTAAGAGTGACAATCAAGCCAATTATAATTCCACTCCCTATCGATATGTTGGTAACATTTTTGACTGTCATCCTTCTACATATTATGCCAATGTCATTACCATAAAAGGAAAATCAGAGAGTCAACCAGTCCAAGCTACTGCTCATGCTCAAGCCAAAGTTACTCTCCAAGGAGTCCAGTCTAAACCAAATACACCTCACCATAAGTCTGTTTATGTCCCAAAGTCTACAACGAATATTTCCAAGCAATACAATCTTTTGGAACAACTCAAGAAAACACCTGCCCAGATATCCATCTTAGAGGTTTTGCATCTATCCCCATCTCACAAAGATATCCTTGAAAAAGCTCTCTTGGAAACCCAAGTCCCCACAAATCTAGATCATGATCAATTTCAAGCTATGGTGGGCCATTTAACAACCCCACATTACTTATCCTTCACTGAGAATGATGACTTAGCTATTACCCAACCTCATAATGCTCCCCTACATATCGAAGTCCTTGTCCAGAGTCACAAAATCAAATGAGTACTAATAGATGGAGGAGCTAGCTTAAATATTTGTACATTGAAACTAGTCCTTGCATTGGGATTCTCTGAAAATGCTATTGATCCCAAAAGGAAAATCACAATAAAGGCTTATGATGAAGAAGAGAGATCATCCAAAGGGTCTGTTGTTCTTCCAATTAGAGTTGGTCCTATAATCAAAGATGTACCTTGCCAAGTCCTAGACATGGATCTTGCTTATAATATTCTCTTGGGACAACCATGGATTCATTCTATGCAAGCTATACCATCAACTTATCATCAATGCTTGAAATTCCCTCATAATGGTCAGGAGGTCACTATCAAAGGAGACATTAATCCTTCTCAATATTGTAGCAATGTGAAGACCTCTGATTCTTTGGTTCCTTATAATCATACTGGATTTTCTGCAACTGCACCCATCGACCCTAGTAATATAGCATCAACTTCTAAATCAAATGGGATCAAGATAGACATCAAAGAAAGTAGTATGGGAGAATATACTCTAGGTCAAGCTCTTTGCATCACCGAGTTACGTTTATCTCCTAGATCATATGGTAGATCTTTGATCACTAAACAACAATCAGAACCCCCTTCCACACTTGTTTATAACACATTTATAAGTGGGGGCACAATATCCAAAGAGGTAGCTGAGTGTAATGCAAATTATTGGCTTAAGACATAGAAGATTGAAGATTATACTAAACATGAATATATATCACTTGATGTCTATGGAAAAGGGTATATTTTGCTACAAAAGATGGGATATCAAGGTGCTAGACCTCTAGGGTTACAAAGAGAAGGTGTTATAAAACCAATTTTGCAAAATCTGAATTATCAAAGAGACACTACAGGATTAGGATATAAAGGAGAAGGACCACAAGAACCAAAAGGAAAAGAGAAAATCCCACCTTTTCATGAGACATCTAAAGCTCCTACCTTACAATTCAGAAAGCATGGTATGTATGTAGATCTAGAGAAACAAAGGATAGCTCAAAGAATCATTGATAGACTTGAAGATAATGATGATTCTGATTCTAATGATTATGAATGGGATTCCTTATCTGATTATACTAAAGAAATAGGAGTCAATGTTTTCCATCAATATAGTAATCATTACCATGAGGGCGAGAGTTCAACGAGTGACTCACTAGGATTGGTCCCACGTAATACTACTCGTGTTGATCATGAGAAAAGTGAGTGTTATCTTGTGATAGACGATTTAGATGAGAGTATGGAAATAGACCTCACTGATACCATCATAAACTTTGACAACTTTTCCATCAATACCATCTCTGCTTTTGAAACTGACCCAAATGATCCAGTGCCCCTTGTCCATCCTGACCTTATCGATTGGGATTCTCCCAATCACCCAGAACTTGATGTCTTCCATAATGATGATGCAATCATTGACTATCTTGGTATCAGGTATCATTTACCACCAGGAGATCACAAGTCAAGATTTCTGATAGAACTCAATGACATGGCCTATTTTGGAGAGAGTGGCAATCCTTTTAGTCATAAAAATATTAAAATAATCAACAGATCTAATGGTGAAAACCACTCAGTGGTAGTATTAGATCCAAAAATAGTAAAAAGAAAAGATGCATCTGATGGTGAAAACCTCTCTAAGGTGCCTAACAATGGAAGGATTGACACTCTTCCCAACTATCTGTATCGAGAGCAATCTGCCATTCTTATAGAACCAACAATACCACTTAACATTGGAACAGAGGAGTCTCCACACATCCTCAAAGTAGCAACATCCTTGACAAAATCAGAGAAAGAAGCTTTTGCAAAATTTTTTAGAGAAAGACAAATCAAATTTGCTTGGTCCTATGTTGATATGCCTGGTCTGGATCCAAATCTCATTATGCATCATTTATCTATCAAACCAGGTGTAAAACCAGTTAAGCAAAAGCTCCGCAAAATGCATCCTCACATTGCCCTAATGGTGAAAGAAGAATTGAAGAAGCTCCTAGATGTTGGATTCATTTGGGCTATTGATTATGCTAAGTGGATTTCAAAAATTGTCCCCGTCTCAAAACCAGACAAGTCTATTAGGATTTGTATTGATTTTTGAGATCTTAATAAAGCTTGTCCGAAAGACAACTTTCCTCTACCAAATATTGACATGATTGTTGACCTAACAGCTGGGCATGAGATGTTATCATTAATGGATGGATTTTTTGGCTATAGCCAAATCAAGATTGTGCCAGAAGACCAAGAAAAGACTACTTTTACTTGTCCATGGGGTACATACTGCTGGAATGTAATGCCTTTTGGTCTCAAAAATGCTGGAGAAACTTACCAAAGAGCAATGACCACAATCTTTCATGATATGATGCACACAATTATGGAAGATTATGTTGATGACATTTTAGCAAAATCCAAAGATAGAGCTGGTCATTTGAGAGTGTTGGATAGAATATTCACCTGGATGGAAAAGTATTAGATTCGACTCAATCCAAAGAAATGTGCATTCGGGGTCACATCCAACAAACTGTTAGGGTACATTATCTCAGCTAAAGGAATTGAAGTAGATCTAGAAAAGGTTAAAGAAATATTGGAGATGGCTTCCCCCACTAACATGAGTTAGCTAAGATCTTTATAGGGGTGTCTACAATCCATCCAAAGATTTGTTTCTCAAATAGCAGATCGCAGTCATCCCTTTCAACATTTTCTGCATAAAAATATCTTATTCCAATGGGATGATAAGTGTGAGGAAGCTTTCAACAAAATTAAGCAATATCTAGTGAATCCTCCAACTCTGATGTCACCAATTTCGGGCAAGCCACTCTTGCTCTACATTTCAGCCATGACAACTTCACTAGGTGCTCTTCTAGCTCAGTGAGATCATGAAGGAAAAGAAAAAGCCATCTACTACATCAGTCGCACTCTTGTGGGATATGAGTTAAACTATTCCCCTATTGAAAGAGCATGTCTAGCTGTTGTCTTTGCTTCACAAAAGTGGTGACATTACATGTTGTCACATTCTACCCAGCTTATTGCAAAGATTGATCCTTTAAAATATTTTTTAAGCAAGACAACATTGACAAGCAGGTTAGCTAGGTGGGTCATGCTGCTTAGTGAGTTTGATATTGAATATGTAGATAGGAAGGCTATCAAAGGTCAAGTGATCATAGATCAACTAGCTGATGCTCCATTAATGGATGACCAACCTATACACATAGAGTTTCCTGATGCTCATATCTTATCTTTGTCTACACAAACATGGAAATTATACTTTGATGGCTCATACAATTAGCAGGGTTCAGAAGCTGGTATTCTTTTTATCATGCCACAAGGATACACTATTCCAAAATCTTACAAGTTGCTATTTCCTTGCACCAATAATGTAGCAGAATATGAGGCTTTTCTAATTGGGTTAAAAATGGCTTTACAATGGAACGTATCTGAAATAAATGTTTATGGAGATTCTCAGCTGATTGTTAACCAGGTTAATGATGATTATCAGACCAAAGATGATAAGTTATTTCCATATAACCATATGGTTGATGACTTTCAAAATTATTTCTCTGTCATCACTTTTGAGAAGATTCCTCGGCATGAAAACAAGGTTGTCAATGCCATGGCAACGATTGCTTCTTTATTTGATATAGAAGATACCAAGGCCCGTTTTGAGTTCTTGGTGGAATCCCTAACTTGTCCCGCATATGATGATCCTTATATGAGTATTATATGTCATCTGATTGGACATGACTCTCCAACCTATGAAAAAATCTATTCTTACCTCAAAGATAACACCCTACCTCTTGACCTATCCCAAAATCAAAAATGAACTTTTCTCCACCAAACCTCCCGCTATATCCTAATATCTGACACCCTTTATCGACGAGGTTTTGATGGTACTCTCTTGTGATGTCTCAAATATGATGAAGCTCAACTTTCCTTATGTGATGTACATGAGGGTATTTGTGGGACACATTTGAGTGGTCCCTCTTTGGCTAAGAAACTCATGCGTATGGGTTATTATTGGCCTACCATGGAAGCAAACTCCTTTCATTTTGCTAGGGCATGCAAGAAATGTCAGATACATGGAAACCTTATCCGTGCTCCAGCTCAAGAGTTACATCCTTTTACAACTACCTTGCCATTCAGTCAGTGGGGACTCGACCTCGTGGGTGCTATCAACCCTCCATCTTCCAATGACCACAAATGGATTCTCACTGCCATGGAGTATTTTACTAAATGGATTGAGGTTGTTCCATTGGTTACTGCCACAGGGAAATAAATATCCATGTTTATTTTAAACTATATCATTTGCAGATATGGTATACCTATGTATCTTATCACTGATCATGGGAAATAGTTTCAAAACTAAGACATGGATGAACTATGTGTAAAATTCCACGTCACTCATAATTATTCCACCATCTACTATCCTTAAGGAAACAACCAAGTTGAGGTTTCAAATAAAACCATTGTGAAAATCCTCCAAAAGATTGTCAATGACACTGGCCATGACTGGCATCTCCAACTTAATCCACCCTTATGGGCTTACCGCACCTCCATTCGTACTCCTACTGGAGCCACCCCATAATCCCTTATCTATGGATCTGAAGTAGTCCTACCCCTCGAGGTCGAGTTTCCTTCACTTCATGTTACTCTTAAAGATTTGGTTCCTGATGAAGAATATAGAGTTGCACGCCTAGCTAAACTAGAACTGCTAGATGAACACCGTCAGCAAGCTTATGATCATTTGAAATTCTATCAGTAGTGTTTGTCCTGTTAGTACAATAGCAAGGTAAAGATTGAAGAATTTCAATTGGGTGACCTAGTCCTTCAATAAAATCCAAAGAATCAACAACACCGTGAAAAGAAGGGTAAGTTCAAACCAAATTGGTTAGGACCTTTTATGATTACATCGGTCTATGGTTCTGGGGCCTATCAGTTATCTACACCCGAAGGGGATCCCTTGGATGAACCTCTTAACAGTATCCATCTCAAGAAGTTCTATCCCTAAAATCCCAATGCAAGTGGCATGTATATAGTATATATATTCTGTAAATAAAAAAATAAAAAATACAAAAAATCACAAAATTAAAAGAAAAAAAGCATGTGGTGAAAACCTGGCAATAGGTGCTATGTCTATCAAGTTAGCTCTTCTATCTATTAGGATTCTTTTAGTATGTTTTTTCATTGTCTATATCCACAATAAAATGGTTAATCAGTCCTTGTCCCCACCATGTATATATCATAATAAAATGGCCAGTTCATACACCATCCATTGTATCTACCCATAATAAAACCCCATCATAGCTTGATCTTTTGTCATGGTCTCCATCTTAGTCTTGTTGCATCTTTCTTCATCCATAATAAGTCAGTCCATCACCTAGCTGGGGGCATGTCCTTGACCTAGTTTGGGAAGTGGATCTATGATAGTCATGACTCTTAGAGGAAAAAATGGAGTTATTTTCACCAGGAAAGCAAACACAATCAAGTGTTCTTTCACAATGGTATCTTCATGCTGAATTAGAATCTATGATCTATCCTTCGAATCGTGACTGCTTATCTATACATCTTGACTATACATTATCACTTGAACTGATCACCATATCCTAAATCAATCTTTTTGGCAAAAGAAATGTATATTCATGGCAGGCATGTTAGAATGATTTGTTATAAATTATGCATTCATATCTCGATTTCATTGTTATCATGTTTCCTATGCTATTCCGGGATATCTTTGATATGAGTTTGAAACTCCCATATGTCATTGATTAGAATAGCCAGGATGGGGCATGATATTTTCTTTGATTGCTGTTTGTGGGGTATTTTCTGATGAAATCAAAGGAACAAGTAATTGGGGTGTCTGTGTATAAGTGCCTTCATCCATTTCATAGTATTGACAACATACAAATCATGTTGTTCTGTAGATACTATTTATGGTGATACGCCATCGCATACCTTGACTCCAAATATTTGTTCCCCGATGGAGGGGGGAAGTATTCATTGTCTGTTACACAAATGAAACTCAGGTCATCTCGGTTCAATTATACCTAGATGCTTGTCAAGTTTGCAATATTAAACTCCATGCAAGAAGTGCTCAGATCATCCTGGTTTAATTATACCATGATGCTTGCATTTTCTTGCAACATAATGAGCTCAATGATGAAAATCAAATTCCAATTATTATGAAGTTCTAAGATGTTACATGAAGTTGTGGAGATACTCATTTCATATTTCATTTTGCATTGCATTTTACCATCTCATGAATTGCATAGCAGTGCTCCTTTTATAAGGTTTTGTGGGTTATCTTTCTCATTAGGTTATCTATTTTTCCCAAGTCCATTCTTCTTGTGTCAAGAACATTGTTATTTCAGTTGAGGACATTTGGACAACCAAAAATAATTTGCACTTACTTTTAAGACATGCATAATTATCATTAGGTGTGTTCATTGGATATTTGTTATAGTTATCATTTCATCTCATTTCATTTATCATGTTGTTAATCATCTTAGGTATATTTTCATTTATTACATTAGATATCATTTGCATTACAATATCATTTATTGTTCATTACATGTATTTCATATCATCATGCATTTAGTATCCATTCATTTTACATTATTCACATTTGTTTTTACATCATTGCATTTATCATCACATAGCATTAGTGCGCATCATTTAGAACATGCATTTATATCATCATATATTAGATTATTTATCCATTAGCATGATATAGAAAATCAATCATTTTGCATTTTAAGACATCCACTCTATGCATATAAAAGTAAATCATCACATCCTGCATATGTCAGTACGCACATGTATATAAATATCATAGCAAATCATGATAGAACTGCATCAATCATATAGAGTCAAAATCATATAAAGTCCATAAATACAACCAAACTATCCAAATGTCCCATGATATATAATCAATAACAATGTGTCTACAGTTAGTGTCTATCAAGTCAATATATAATGATACAATGATATTATGATACAAAACATGTATACAAGTGGTATCTATGACCCACTGCCTCCTGAATTTGTCTATCGCTGTCTGGGAGCTGCAATAAGACCCTGTGCTACTGAACCACCTGCTCCTGAGGATCCGCCCTGGTCTCCTAAACCTGTGGGTGCTCTAGGAGGATGTGATGATACACCTCCACTACCAGCTAGTTCCTGTCTCTCATATACTATTGTCCTCACCGCCACTGAGCTCTCTCTAAAGCTCCCAATCCATTGATCTCTAGGAATTTCCTATTTGTATGCCTCTCACCAGTAGGATATCTCCTTCCCGGCTTGTATCATGGCTCTCAAGCTATCTCCATGAGGACCTAACTCCTCTATGTGCTACAACTCATCCAAAAGCATCTCTGACTCTCTGAGTCTCTCTACCATTGAATCCCACTCAGCTCTAAGTACATCCATCTATCTACCAATCCTCTCAATCCATCTCTCCAGACCTAGAACCTGGTCTGCCTGTACCTATATAACTGCTAGTCAGACTAGCAATGAATCAATATCTAGATCCTCCTTCGCAGCGTCTCTCTGTATGTAGGAATCCTGTCCCACGATGTCCATGTCAACCTACTCATCATAAACCTATACATCCAACATCTAAGTGTCAGGATCATCCTGTATGTCATCCTGAACCTGACCACCCTGTACCACACCACCCTAGGCTAATAAAACATCTACCTCATCCTATCCCTACACCTGTACCTATGGCACCTATACTAGTACAGCTGGTCCCTATACTGGGGCAATTGGTATCTGTGCCAGAGGGTCTGTACCTATAGTGGAGCTCCTACAGCTGGCTATGCTGAAGGCTATCTCCATCCCTGTCTAGCTGGAGGTGGCATCAATCCCCTCTGCCTCACACCACCTCCTCTCATCTGAGGTCCTACCCTATCCCCTCTCCGTCCATCTCCTCCTCCATTTCCTCCACTATCACCACCACCTCGTCTCCCTTGCCCACATCTATCTCTCCCTCGGAGTCTCCCCGGTCATCTCTCTGCAGGATCTCTCTCTGACGGCCTCGCTGCTAGATCTGTAATCCATGGAATGGGAAAGTCTCTCAAATGTTGCTCCAGATCTGTAGTCATCCCAGGGTCTACCACTATCTACCTCATCGACCATGCCTAAAATGGTGTATCCAAAAAATCTTGGTGAGCAATATCAAATGATGCCATGGGTCCCCAGTCTCGTCTCTCCTGATGAGTATGAGGATGCTCTGTCACTCCCTGTGGCATGCCTTGTATCCTGCCAAACTATCTCAAGACCTGACTAACCAGATGTCACTCTATAATAAAGGGCATCTTCCCTATCAACCACCGTGACTCAAAACAAAAACCAAGGTACCGCTCATCATCCTATGGCTCACATCCTAGGTAGGGTCTCCATGTCACTGTGTCCAGTGTATCAAAGGTATACCGCCAAAACTCTAAATGGCCCAGTTTTGCTTGAGACAAAATTGAAGAGTATAAATGAATGCAGGGCTATCCTGTGCCCCAAAATTTGATGGCCACTGGTTGCATCACTGCAATGTGCTCCCATGCCAAAACATGGAGCAGTGTCACCCCTACTGATAGAGATGCACCCCTATGATACACCACCTGATGCATGACATGATAAAGATGTGCTAATAAACACACACCCCAAGCAAATCGGGTCCCCTCCATCATTCGTTGTAATGTGCGGCCCCATCCAACTACAAATCCATGTGATCTATGATCAAGGCATACAAATCCCCTAATCGCTCCTGCTAGCACTACTGGTCGAGGATCATACAAATCAACCATGTCCTCCCAGCTGATCTCTCCATCCTCTATCTCATCATCCTCAAAAATGGCTCTACACTCTGTGACTCTGCCATGCCAATCATACTATACTAGCTCACCTGTGATGGGAAGAGGGAGGATGCGATATACATCCTCTAATGTCATAGTCATCTCCCCTGTCAGAAGATGGAAGGTACTCATCTCCAAGTTCCATCGCTCTACTAATGCTATCATCATACTGAGTTTCACCTGAATCTCAGGTGTGTAAATCACATAATATAATGCAGACGCTCCAATCAATAGTCTATCTATCTCTGACAGTGCCGGTCTCAAATTCTGAGTCATAGGATATCTCTCCCATGATATCAAAGTATCTATAATATCCTCCTATTCAAGTCCATAATAATCAACCTATCAAATTTTGATAAACTAATCTATCAATCTATCTATCCTATCATATCAATTTCAAACATGTTATTATCATGTGTTTCAATAGATGATTCTATCAATTATCTATGTTCAAGACTAGTTAACTAGCAAACATGCTACAATGTTGCTTATCTTGATCAAATTGATCAAAATCAATCACTGACAGATCCAATTGGCTTATCGACATCAAGTTTGACCTAATTGACTATCTAGTTTGACCACATTCTATCACTTCAAACACATGCGCAACATTACAACATGTATGCGCAACATTATTTAACATTTGCGCAGGTTTTTACCTATGCACAGTTTTTCTTTACATTTGCGCAATACTTCTGCAGAAATGCGCAGGTTTTGACAAAAGCGGAGGTTTTGACAAAAGCGCAGTTTTATTAAACATTTGCGCCACAACTCTGCACAAATGCGCTGATTTTTCATATGCACATTTTTGTTTAACACTTGCACAAGTCTAACATTCATCTAGTATGAATGCGCAGCTGCCCTAAACGCATGCACATAAAGTTTTATTTTTTGCGCAAACGTTGCTAGTTTCTACGCATTGGTGCGCCGAAATTGCACATTTATACTTCACCTAAAAACAAAAAGTTTCTAATCTATTTCTATCATTAAATCCACCATAAACATGCTAAAATTCTAATCTAACATGCATCAAATCATGAAATCACAAAGCAGGATCGAGTCACCTACCGGTTCACTCGAATCAGGTGGTCACTAGAAGAGTCTGACTCTCTTGAAGCGGTGATTTGACAATGGGAATGACATCTTGGTGGCTCTTCTCTTCTCTCTCTCACGCTCTGATCTCCAAATGACAAGTGTGCACAATGAGCCTATTCTGGACCCCTAAGCCCTATTTATAGCCTGTGGACCTTATGTACTTGGTGTTTGGACCCTATCTCTCATTTTTATTCCATTTCACCCCATTTTCACCCACCTTTTCTCCTCTTTCTTTTGTGAGATTGATTAATCAAAATAAAAAATAAAACACAAATTATTAGTCAATCTATCGAGGGGGCATGCTTATGTCATTTTAGACATTGTCTGGGGTAGGGGCAAAATACTTGAAATTTTCTTTGAAACAATGTGACACACACATTATTTCAAAGAGGGGCAAAATGTATACACCTAAAAATGGCTTCATTAATTAATTAAATATTTATTATTTAATTACTATTGACTTGATAAATTAATTAAATATTTATTATTTAATTAATAATTAGTCCTCTATTTATTAAATAAATTATTCAATTTATTTAGTGAATTCACTATAATCTATTCTTCTATCCTAAGTCTTCTAATTAGTCTTATTAAAGTGATTTAATTAAATACACAATCACCTAAATATGACTAAGTTTCCTAGTCCACCTCACCTACCTAGTCACCTGACACATCACTTTGGCTAAAATAAATAATTATTATTAATTATTTATTTACAATTATCGTCACCCACACATGTCCTATTCTCAAGAGCTATGTGGCCTCATAGGACTTAGTCTCTTGACCACATGTCCTCTCAACAACCAAGTCAAGAGACATGCCCTATTCCTAAGGGGTTTCTCAAGCCACCTCTAAGGGTCAAAGGTGACTCATGGGACACTTGTGCAAAGAGTCCTCATGAGGAAAAGGTCTCCCCCTCTTTCTCTCTTTGGTCTTTGTGAGACACTTGACATGTGTATTTACCTTCCACCTTCTTCTCCTCCATGTCAATGTGAGAGGAACATCATCCCTATTCTTCCTCTCACATTCCAACTACATCCCCATTTCTCTCAACTCCTTCAACCAAGTCAATCCTAGCCCTAGAATCTTCCACCTTTCATTCTCAACAATAGGATTG
The DNA here is from genome assembly GCA_027943335.1 of Chamaecyparis obtusa. Lineage (NCBI taxonomy): Eukaryota > Viridiplantae > Streptophyta > Pinopsida > Cupressales > Cupressaceae > Chamaecyparis > Chamaecyparis obtusa. The sequence goes on along the minus strand of BSBK01001464.1, from coordinate 490,797 downwards.
CACCACCTAGGCCTAAATCCTCCAAAACTCTATAAAAGGAGCCACATTTCCCTTTTGTGAGCTAATAGGTATTTTTGATAATAGGCATTCAAGCATTCAAGAAATCAAGCAATCAAGCATCCAAGCATTCTAAGAGCAATCAATTCATATCATCATCATTTCATTTACATTCCATCCATTAGATTGCATAAGCTATTGTGCACTCATTTCATAAAATCTTCACACTTTGGTAGCATCTTGGGAGAAGGCTTCATTTGGAAATCTGAGAGCTCAACCTCTTCAAGAAATCAAAGCTAGGAAGACAATGGAAACAAGCTACATGGTAGGTGAAGGTAATTAATTTAGTTTCATCATTTCATAGTTAGTTTGTATTCTTCATTATGTTGCATTAGATAGATTTATTGGCCTTTAATAGTTAATTTATCATCTCTAGTAATTAGACATCTCATTTGCATACAACATCAAAGCGCTTGTTTACTAGGTTTTCACTAAGATGATCATTTTTTTAGGACTTTTTTGCAATTTTTGGGATTTTTCTCTGAGTATATGTATATACATGGAGCATTCTAATGATGTTTCAGCTATAGAATCACTTCAGATGTAGAGTGTTGATTGGCTCTTTGAGTTGTTCTCCTTCAGTAGTAGAGAATTGATATGCACTAGACCCAAACGCTACAGTAACAATATACAAACCAAGCCAATTTGGTTCAAACTTTCCCTTCTAGATCTGTTGTTGTTGATTCTTAGGGTTTTCTCTCAAGATGAGATCACCCACTTGGAATTCCCTTGGTTTGACTTTGTTATTATAGCTCTTGGAAATCTATTTCTGATATGCTCGGAGATGATCGAATGCCACTTGTCGATGTTCATCCAGTAGTTCTAGCTCTTGTAGCCAAGATATTCTAGTGTCTTCATCAGTGATGAGGAATTTTAGAGAGACTCACAGAGTAGGAATCTTAACCTCAATAGGTATGGTAGTAGTCAACTTGAGAAAATTTAGGAGCATAACGAGATGTTGTAGCAGTGACTAGGAGATCCGGCCAGTAGTGTTCAGCTATCGAGAGATCCATAGTCAAGGAAAGACCACTTAAATGAGACCCACAAATATCCTCATGGATGTGTATTAACTCTTTATCAGATTTCCCATGCTCTAAATGTTTAGGGAGAGTGCATTCTAGATTTCTCTTAGTCATGTCATTAGAAATGAGGAGATACCAATATACACTTTCGAGAGAGGCAAGACGGAATGAAGAGTTTAAAGTATGAGAGGCAAGGATGATGAAATGGAGGGAGATATGAGAATTTGGAAGCTTGAATAGAAAATTTTATTTTCTTCTAATATCCAAGTCTTTTAGCTTGGGAATCCACATAGCTTTTGATCTTTCTTTTAATTTGAGACACTTTTGATGGAAATTCTTGTAAGATGGATTTTGAGATCCATTTTTAGCTTTGACGGTGTTTTCCTCTTTGAAGACCTTTGTGGTCTTTTGAATGCCACTTTTTTTTTTCTTTGAAGTCACATGTCAATTAGATGGGACATGGTGACCTTGAGATATAAGTAGATTTTTATATTTTGTATGTCACAAATCCAAGTTACTTCCAAAAAACTTGAGAATTATGGATGAAAGAGGCTAATATGACTAGTTGAGATGGAGAGATGGAGTGGAAAGTGGGAGAGCCACTTATCTTAGGGAGGTGGGTGGAAGAGAAGTTGATAGGATGGGCTCAAGTGCAAAGATATCAGCATCATCCTCATCATTCATGAAGGAATTAGAGAGATCAAGAAAGTTATCTTCCATAAAATGTTGTCGATTGCAAGTCATCCTAGAAGAGTCAGATAAGTTTAGAGGAACATTGTGTGAACCTAACCAAGATGGTCTGTTCCAAGAGCTAGGTCCCTCTTTAGGTGGAAATAGTACATGAATAGGAACCATTTCAATTCTGGACCTGCCAATGTTCCATGAAGTTGTAATAGGATGGGGTGTTATATACCCATGATTTGCAAGAGCAACTGAAGTGCAATTTGAATTAGATGGCCTAGGAGCCATAGGGATGATTTCCACATAAGGGTGGAAAGGATCATCATCAGTTTCTTGATCTTGAGGATTAGAACTTTCTCCTCTTTCAAATTTGGTAGGAGGAGCATATCAATGTATAACATCAACTTGTATTGTAATCGTAGCATCAGACACATAATCCTATTCATTTTCCTTTGACTCTATCTTAACATTGCAATACTACCTGATGTAGTTAGATAGAGACATTGTAGGAGGTAGATCTTATCTATAGTTTTGTGGACCATTAATGCTTCACACTTAGTCATATATTCAGGAAATGATGGTCAGTAATCACTGTGACTGAGTCATTTTGTAGAGGCCAAGTTATGTATTGAATACTTACCAAGTAGTAGTACTGTCGAGTAAAGTCATGGTCACTATATGTTTGTATTATGTCGAGTATAGTTTTTGTCGAGTTACATATGAAATGATTATCGAATGATAGAAAGTTTAATAGATGCTGAGTATAGTGAATGCTGAGTACCAGGAATAACATTTGCCAAGTTAGCCAGGAATGACATATAAGTTTGGAATGGCACAATGATCGAGTTAAACTATTTTTGGTGATAATGGTGTTTTGTATTTTGTTTGTTGAGGTAATTACAAAGGTAATTACACATTCATTTTGTAATCATTGATCCCTATGTAATACCTAGAGCCAATCATAAAATTATATAGCTTAAGTGGCAATAGGAATAAATCTGAACTATAGATCTTGAATCATTAAGATATTTTGGTTATTATATAAGGTCAAATTCTAAACCCTAAAGGAGTGCAAGAGAAGAGGAGAATAAGAGAGAGAGAAAAAGAGATACTGAGATCAAATGAATACTATGTGTATGAGAGAATGAGTAGAAGGGCATATTCAAAATAATTAAGTATTCAGATTGAGTTTAGTGACTGAGCTAAGAAGTGAAAGGATAGAATCAAGAAAGATCAGATAGAAGAGATCACTAAATAGTAAAGAGGAGATCTATAATCTGCATATAAGTGCAAACTGAAAGATCAGGTACTGAGACATTTTAACCAGTGTATCAGGGTAAATCTCTTAACTTAGTAGTCTTAATAGACTTTATGAAATCTATTTACCGAGTGCTTACTTTGTTGTAAGTTTTAAATCTTTTAACAAGGTAGACTGTATAAGTCTTTTTAGCTTTTAACAGAGTAGACCTTTCACAGGGTAGATCATGAATTGATCACATTTTGTAAGCCTTAAGATGCAAAACTTATTACTGCAGTAGTGAGAATTTGTGAGTGTCATCCCCACCTCAGTTTTACCTTTCAAGGGTTTCTGGGTTACCAAAATTATTGTGTTATGTGTGATTTCATGTATGTTTCTTAACATGTTAAGTTACTTAGAATGATCAAGTTTTTTTTAGGTTATGCATAAAGTTTTATCAGTATGAAGAAGGAGAAAGTAGGTGATATTTGATTCACCCCCCCTCTTAGTACTACCTTCCCATTTATATTTCCAACATCTTATTCATCATTGTCATCTATTATAGGAGTATCCTTAGTATCAGGAGCTTGTTTAGTAGCAGTAGTAGTGGATTAGTTGAGAATAGGCATGCCCCAAGGCATATTCAAGATGTGGGAGATATCAACTAATGGCTCCCAATCAAGATTAGTAGTATGTTTAGCACCTTGGATGGGAGTAACCTGGGTAGGACTGGAGTCTTCCATTTGGCTAGTGGATGAGTGCACAAGGTGTATAGTCATGATCAAAGGTTGTGAGGTCTATCTCTACCTTGTCTACCAATGCGAAGGGGAATATATTGCTTCTTTGAGTTTCAACAGTCATAGAAAAGGATTGAAGAAGTGAGAAAGAACTAGGACTCACACTAGGAACTCTCTCTAAGGAGAAGCAAAAAAGGCAACACAGGTGAAATATACGCAACACAAATCATCGAGAGTAAGGCTAGAACGGCCGAGAGGTGACTATTTCATCGCAAGTTATGATAACACAATAGATCAACTAGAAATCAGAGAGACAAAGTGAGTCCAAGTGATCATCATATAATTTTCAAGCCAAGACATCCAGTTTTAGATAGTGTACAATAGGAAAAAAGGCAGATAGACCTTAGACAAAAACTAGATTAGACAGAAAGTTGACTAGCTGACAGGAATAAGCTCGCTATTTTTAAAAACTAGGGAATAGTCTCGTGCAAGGATGTTAAGTCTCGCATGGGGAAATGCCAAACTATGCATGAAGATATGCTATCTCGCATGAGAAATTACATAAAAAGATGAAGTCTCGCATGAAAAAAAAGAACATAATTTGATAGTTTTGATCAATTTTTGAGACAAGAACAAATTTTGAGACACAGCATGAGCTGTTCTCTGACAGAATATTCAGTTTTCAGATAGTTTAAATTAGTAAACTCAACTTCTGTTCATTTCTAAATGTCCAACTAGATGCATTAACAAATTTTTATTATGATCAAGAACACAAGACAACAATCAGGAATTTCAAGCAAACAATGTCTTCAAACAATGAGCAAGGGACAAAGCAACCTTGTGCAGGAACAAGTATATGTGACATAGTATTATATCCCCTAAGAATGCTACTTGTGTATGTTCTCAAAATATTTTACAATCATGCACATAGTCCTAGAAAAATAAAAAGTTGGTTGCACTATGGTTCATAGTAATGGTTTGACTCTGCAACTTTTGTAATCTCAAGAGGGTGAAATCCAATCCAGACACATCAGAGTTTTGACACATTCTGATAATTTAATCGAAGATGCTGAGGAGATCTGACAGCCCAATAATAAATTACACCCATGGATATTTCTTCCACAAGGATATTTATATAGTAGTTGTTGCTACCATGAAGAAAATGGCTATTACCTCTTGAGGATCCATCCACTTGGTTGACCCACAAAGGGAATGTCCACTATGGTTAACCCTCTGTAATAAGATGGACCACATGGGGACTTGGTTCAGATTCAAGGATCTGAGTTTCTAACACGCCCAAAAGGGAACAGAGCATAATCCTCTAGCCTCTTCACCTCACCCAGACATAGTAGACAGATACATTGACACGCTAAATTGAAACCACCTCACCAAGGTTTGTATGTCAACAACAATGGCTATCGATCTCTCTAAGTGGGACCAAGAGAGAATGTACCACCAAAGAATGAAGACAAAAACCAAGTAAGATTGTGAGGTAATATCAACTCCTTCCCTACCTACAAAGGGTTCTATTGTCGAGAAGAGCTTCACATGCAAAACAAACAAATGAAGCCCACACTCTCAAGAATGCCACAAATAGTGTTCATAGGGCCTATTTACTATGTGAAATAGATATGCAGAAAGTGAATCTAGATTCTTTTTAGAGCCCAAAATTGAAGTGTGATTTATCAAAGTAGGAAGCACTCAAGCCAAACACATGAGAAGTTCATTTTAATGTCCAAAATTGAAGTGTTATAGTGATTGTAGCAACTCACCTCAAGTCCAAAGCTCTACAATCCAGTATTGCACTGTCTCCAAAAAGCAGAATCAGGAAAAATCAATAGAAAATAGTAAATGTCAAGAAATAACAAGCTAAAAGTAAAAATCTCTAAATTTTAGGTCTCTAGATACAAAATTTTGTGCGAGATTGTGCATAGTCTCGTGTGAGAAAACACCTTTTTCGTGTGAGGAAATGCCAGAACCAGCAAAACATCATGCGATATAGTGAGAATCTTCACCTGAGAATCTGTACAGGGATGTACGGTAGTACAAACAGAATGCAAAATTTTTTCACAAACTTTAAAATAAGATGAGGCCAGAAATTGATTTTTGGCCCCACGGTGGGTGCCAGAAATGTATGAAATAAATATGGGCCTCTGATTCAGCTCCACACTTCAACATAGTCATTGTTCACCAGTTGTAAACAAGAATGAATATCAGATCATTCATCCTACCTGGTTGGATGATTCGACCTGTTGCCTTCAATCTAGGTAGGGTTTGAAATTGCTCTCAGAATCGAGAGTCCTACAACCATAGACTAACACTAGAATGGAGGATTTAACTGAAAGTACAATGCAGATTATTCTAGAATGAGTATGCAAAATTAATCTAGAAATGATGAAATTAATCTAAGAATAATGAAAGAAAACTAGATTAAGAAATGAAGTGCATCATTAAGCTGTACATGATATATAAATCTAGAAATGAAGATTATGCTAAGAATGAAAGCTTTGAATGCAAAAGAAGTTCTGATGGCAATGCGACAGAACTTCGTTGCTTGAAAAGTTTGATCATTTGAATGAGAAATGAGGGTTCTTTTATATAATTCCAAGTTCAATCAATGGTCGAGATTGAATCAGACGAATGGTGGAGATTGAATGAGAGTTCAGTCAGAATAGAAAGTTTCCTGCAGAGAGGCAGTCAGCTTTTTATTTTTTGTCTGTTTTAAAGATGTTAACTATTTTATTCCTATTTTTTATTTTCAATTAACTCAAAGTTTCCTTTTCTGAACTGAAGAGAAGATCTTATGGAGAATATTTGATTAAATAAAATGAATATTACCTCATAAATATATTTTCTTTATTATTTGAATAGTTAAATTCAATTTTGAAAATAAGGATATTTATTTAAAATCAAATATTTATTTAATTCCTTTTTATGTATTTTTAGCTAAAGAGGGTGGATTTAATTTAATTAAAGTGCTAGGACTTTATAATTAAATTAATTCATCATAAGGTTTATTTAGCTAATTTGGTTGATATTTAGGAATTAAATACGATGTATGATTGATGCAGATTTAAGGTTTTCTGCATTTGACACTATGTCGAGTAAAGTCAATTAGAAGACAAAATTGCCTAGTACAATAGGACTTTGGTGATTTAGAAATTTGATGGAATGAGACTAAATGCAACAAAATTGGTTAGGATTGCAAGATGCCAATTTTGGGGTATTACAGTCATGAGACCAAGTCTTATGAGGCCACATAGCCCCTAAAAATAGGACATGTGTGTGTGAGGATAATGATTTATTAATAATTAATAAAAATTAATTATCTTAGCCTAGGTGATGTGTCAAATGACTACATCTATGAGGTGGACTAGGAGACTTAGTCATATTAGTGATTGTGTAATTGGTGAATTAATTAAATCACTTTAATAAGACTAATTTAGAGGACTTAGGATAATAAGAATAGACTATAGTGAATATATCAAAAAAATTAAATAATTTATTTAATAATAGAGAAAATAAATATTAATTAAATAATTAATATTTAATTAATTCATCAAGTCAATATTAATTAAATAATAAATATTTAATTAATTAATGAAGTCATTTTTTAGTATATACACCATCTCCTCACTTTTTGTGACAGTCTTTTACCTTGGATATTATTTATGTTACAAGTAGTAGTTGTTGTTGCACCAAAAGATCGACCTGTTAATGTCCGATACAACCACTAGACTTATAGAAGACACATGAGGCTGTTAAACTATGTCATGAATCTTGAGGGGAGCGCTGATCATTTTGCCAACAATCTCCCCCTTAGCGTTACCCGAGGGGATTCAAACCTATGACCAAGCTCTGATACCACTTGTTTCAAGTAGTAGTTATCCTTGCACCAAAAGATCAACCTGTTAATGCCTGATACAACCACTAGACTTATAGAAGACATAGGAGGCTGTTAAACCATGTCATGAATCTCGAGGGGAGTGCTGATCATTTTGCCAACAATTTACTATCACAGTAAATGCAAGAGTCATCATACTAGGCTACACCATGGTGATCTTTGTTATTGTTTTGACTATAACCCCATTATTTGAACATTGCATATTATTGATTTCAAGAAAAAATAGACCACTACTCAGATGACAGGTTTATCTTTGATGTCCTCCATCATCTTTTTTAACAATAGCTGATTCATTTTTATTGGTTGTATTTTCCTTGACAGTGATTGTTCATGAACTCTTTAGTACTGTGATCTATATAGTTTCTTTGAACCTCCATGGCATCTTGAAACTATTTTAAGGAATTCGCTACTATTTTGTGTGTTCATGAATTACATTATTTTGATATATGTTGGCCACTTATTTGATGAAGGGTGCTCCCCTTAATACCACAAACACATAACAAAAATAGAGAAACAACAACAATTTGCAAGAACAAATGTGAAATTACAAATTTCAAAATTACAATATGCAAAGCCACATGCACATTTTCCCTTACAATATTCTATTGGCAAAAGCCTCGAATCATTACCCAGATCTACCCAAAACTATCCTAGACAACACTACGGGCCTTTCTTATATAGGCAATTTCCACCACCCGAGAAGGTTCCAAAAATTTAGCCCTTAACACCAACCAATCTAAGAATTATTTTATTTTTCAATTTATTATATCAAAGTTAGCTCAAAACAATTTTTGAAACCCAAATAGAAATTTTGAAGGAAATTTATTTTCTACCATTTCAGGTGGCCCCACTTTTGGAGACCATAAGTCATCACCTGTCGACCCGATTGACTATTATGACCCAATTTTGAAAAGGGTGTGAAGTGCTCTACAATGCATGAATTAAACAAGCTTCTTTCAGCTAAAGTTTCGAGCTCATCTTGGGCCTCTAAAGCCTTCAAAAATGAGTTTAAAGTTTTTGTACCCTACTACCAATACTGAAAATTTTCAATATATTCAAAACTAGACTTGATCTGGCAATGAAAGTTTACTGGCAGGCTGATACAACCAAAATGAACCTCCACCTATGAAATCAAAGCATTCTGAGATTGAATGTAAAACTTACTAAAAATAGTAAATTTTCAAAAATAGCAGCTCTGCACAAGATAGCCCTTGTTGAAAGGAAACCAAAAATATTTTTGGGTGATGCAAGATTGCTCTTACACCCATGATGCTCCTACATCAGACACCTAGGATAATTTGAGAAGTGACCCCATCACGTCTCAAGTGTGAAGAGGAAAATCAAGATGGTTAACCTCCTCCCTTGTCAGCCATGATGAATCTTCAACAGATCATCCTTTCCATTTGACCAGATATTCTTCATATGTCTTGTTCCATGTGCTTCTGCCAACATGACTATCCAGTATATCCTTAATCTCCTTAATATTCAAACTAGTTTATGGAATACTCCACTATTCTTCTGTGATCTCATCTTCAACACCTCCTTCATGATACTCTGTCAAATCTTAAATGTTAAATACTACTGAAATATCCAGCTCAGTAGGCAATTCTACTTCATAGGCATTTCTTGAATCATGCTTCTTTAGTATCTTACATGGCCCAAACTTCTTCATTTTCAACTTGTTATATGTACCAACTAGAAATCGCTCCTTCCGCAAATGAACCATGACTTCATGCCCAACCTAAAACTCCTTATGCTTCCTTTTATCATCTTCCTTAGCCTTATACTATGCATTCATCTTGGTAATGTGCTTCCTCACCTCCTCATGGATCTTCTTCAAGTGTTCTGCAAAATCCTCAGCTTTAGCACTACTTATTTCTCCTTTATCTATCTTCCTCAACTTGGATGAATTTTTAGGACTACTTCCATATACAATCTGGAATGTTGATTTACCAGTGCTCTTGTTAACATAATTATTGTATCCAAATTCTACCTATGGTAAAATCAAATCCCATCCTATTGGCTTGCCTCCAACCAAACATCTCAGCAAATTTTCCAAACCTCTATTCACCACCTCTGTTTGTCCATCACTCTGTGGATGATGTGATGAACTAAACTTCAAATCTATCTTCAACTTCTTCCACAATATATGCTAGAAATATCCAACAAACCTAGTGTCTTGATCTAAAATTATGCTCTTTGGAAAACCATGTAGTCTCACCACTTCTCTGAAAAACAATTCTGTTACATGAACAACATCATTAGTCTTCTTGCAGGGAATGAAATGTGCCTTCTTTGAAAATCTGTTAGCTACCACACAAATTGAATCATGTCCCCACTGAGTCCTTGGTAAACCAAGAATAAAATTCATACTGATATCCTCCCAAGGTTTCTCTGGCACAGGTAATGGATGATACAACCCTGTATTTTGTTTCACTCCTTTCACCATCTAACATACTTTGCAACTCTGTACAAAATTCTTGACATCTTGCTACAACTGTGGCCAATCATAATTCTCACTAACCAAAGCAAGGGTTTTATCATGACCAAAATGTCTAGCCAATCCTCTGATATTCTTCTCCTTGATGAGATTCTCCCTCATAGAACTCTGTGGAATGCACAACTAACTCCCTCTAAATAACATACTATCCTGGATGATGAAATCCAACCATTTCATTCTGTCTAGAGTAATAGGTTCTATACAAGCTTTCCAAGCTTCTCCAAAATTAGGATCCTTAGAATACAAATTCTTGAGTTCCTTGAATCCAACCACCTTAATCTGCATCTCTATCAGCAATAGTTGCCTTTTGCTAAGCACATATGCAACCCTATTAGACTTTCCACTCCTTTGTTTCAAAACAAATGTATAACTCTGTAAAAACTCAACCCATTTCAAATGTCTTTGATTCAATTTTTCTTGACTATTCAAATATTGCAAAGCTTGATGATCAGTATACAAAACAAACTCCTTAGGAAGGAGATAGTGTCTCCACTTCTTCAATGCCTGAACAATAGCATAAAATTTCTGATCATAAACAAAATATTTTCTCTTGGCATCATTTAACTTCTCACTAAAATAAGAAACATGTTTACCTTCTTGGCTCATAACAGCTCCTATTGCAGTACCACTAGCATCACAATCTACTTGAAACACATTATTAAAATTTGGAAGTGCTAAAATAGGTTGTTTTATAACTTTTTGTTTCAACAGTTTAAAACTCTTATCTACCCCATTAGTCAACTTGAACTCTTTTCTATCTCCTCTCATTGTTTTAGTCAAGGGTCCACAAATACTACTAAATTTTTTGATAAATTTTCTGTAAAAGCTAGCCAAACCATGAAAAGATCTTTCCTCAGTAGCACTCCTTGGAGTAGGCCATTCAAGGATAGCCTGTATTTTCTGTGGGTCCATTTTTAGACCTTCTGTTGAAACTATAAATCCCAAATACACTAACTCTTTCTTCACAAAATTGTACTTCTTTAAATTAATCAATAATTTCTCCTCCCTTAACTTCTCAAACACCATATGAATATGCATCATATGCTCCTCCAATGTCTTACTAAAGATCAAAATATCATCTAGGTAAACAATGAAAAACTTACCCAAAAATTCTTTCAGAACCTAGTTCATTAGCCGCATGAAAGTGCTCGATGCATTGGTCAGCCCAAAAGGCATGACTAACCACTCATACAGTCCTTCCTTTGTCTTGAAAGTAGTATTACATTCATCTCCTTCTTTGATCTGAATCTGGTGATATCCACTCTTTAGATCTATCTTTGAGAAATACACAACTCCACTCAAACAGTCCTTAATATCATCCATTTGTGGCAATGGAAACCTATACTTGATTGTGATCTTGTTTATTTCCCTAGAATCTTTACACATTCTTTATTCTCCATTCTCCATTCTTCTTTGGCACTAATACTGTTGGTACATCACAAGGACTCAAGCTCTCTCAAATCAACCCCTTTTGTAACAACTCATGTACTTGTCTATTCAACTCTTCACTTTCTGTTGGTGTCATTCTATGTGCCGCCTTATTTGGAAAATTAGCTCCTAGAATTAGGTCCATCTGATGACTAATCTTCCTTACTGGTGGTAATCTATTATGAACATTGCCAGATACAATATCTTAAAACTCATTCAACAAATTTGCAACTTCTACAGGTACATCTTCTACATCCTCTTTACCATCTTTTGGAATTAAAGAAAAACACATATGTGATGGAGTTGATGAAAAACAACCCATAGCTCCCAAGAACACCTGCATGCAAACACCTATCATAGAAAGAGAGAGAAGCATATAGCTATGGAGGCCTGAACGCATTGATCCACGAGAGAGGAGAAATCCTTGATGTGTAAAAACAAAAGTTGCAATCAATAATGAAATGTCAGAAAAGGTTAAAAAACAAGAGGAGATCAATCCTTATAAAAGGAGATCAGAAACCCTAAAAAAGGTAAAACCCTAGGTTGCATGATAATAATTAATAAAGATAATTAATTATTATATGCCTAAAGTTTAGCTTAAGTCGAAAGAGGTAATAAGTGACTGCATAATTAAATCAATATGATTCAATTAATCAGTAAAACACTTTATTACTCTAATAGCCCCCCTTAAGATAAACTTTGGGAGAAGCTAAAAACCTAGAAAGAACAATTGAAAGCAAATGGGTCCCAGCAACAAAGGTCTGATCAGGTACCCAAGTACAAAAGAGAGTCTCTACAAAGTGGAGAAATAGAGAAAACCACATGGGAAAAACTCTACTCCAAAAAGAGACAAAGACTAGTCTGAATGATTGAAGAAGCCTCCAAAACTAGGAATGTTTGAGAAAATAGGAACAGAGATGAACATGTACAACATCACTGAAGAAAGAAACTACAAACTCTATCAAGAAGAAGCTGATGATCTGAAGATCCTCCAATGAAATATGACCAGGTAGAGAAGACTGTAATCTGCATGAGTGCCCTCAAATAACACTACTCAAATCAAGAGGCAAACAAAGGCAAACACCTGAACTCAAAGATACAGATGGCATAAACACCAAAAGCCTGAAGAGCTGATCAATCAAAGATGGAAGAGTGCATCCAAAAATAGGAAAGAAAAGAGTGTCCATATGGTAAATGTTCCATCTCACCGGAATGCATAGGTACCGAGCCACTGCAACTGCCTAGTACATAGGATCAAATACTGAATACATAGCTCACACTATCAAACCAAGGAAGTAGTAGAACCAACAGTAGAAACCCCCCCATATTGCTGACAAGGGAGTAATGACAGGTACACTGAAAAGATCATCCAATATGAATTGCATGATGAAGATGAATTTGGAACATCAAATGTGCAGAGAGAGTACAAACATAAATAAAGATACCTGAGGCTAATGTCATTGGAGGAACTCTCACATGACAAAAGAAGATGGAAAACAAAGGCAAACATCAAAACCCCCTTGGCACTTTATAATGGAGTGCGAGTACATAAAGCACAAACATGTGCAAGATCCCATCAAAGCAATAGAATGACACTTTATCTCAGTGCGTGTGCATAAAAGAATGCTACAAAAATGAAGTATACACTACTCAAGGAAGATCAAAGGCTGCTGAAACAAAAGTACAGCCTAAGACAAGCCATCCCTCAAAGGGGAGAGATCCCAAGACCTGAAACAACCAAGATATCCACCAGACTGCAAAAAAGAAAGAATTTGAATAAAATGAACCTGGAGCAAAATCTAAAAAAATGACTCATAGCACTAAAAATCTCTCTGAACAAGCTATCCAACGATATATCATTTTCTGAAAATGGAGACTGGATGTGCAAGATAGAGCTCCCAGAGTGCAGAAATGAAGATCTAGCTTTCATAGAGAAAAAACCATTAGAAAAATAAAACCAGAAAAAATAACCTCTAGATCTAGAAAGAGCTCAAAATCAGCTTTTTGATGATATCTCGTTTGCCAAATTTTGACACCGTATGCTCAAGATATGAGCAAAAAACCAACAGTTGCGCTAGAGGGCCCAAAGAAGGTGTCTGCAAGGATCTGAGGATGGGTGACATTAGAGAAAAGACAAGAAACCACATGAAACCATCAAATATGATAAAAGCTCAGAAAGAGCTTTCCGATAATATCTCATTTGCCAAAAAAGGAGCCGAGATGCAAGAGAAACGGATCCCAAAAGGCAGGAGGTCTGAAACACCATGATCATAGAAAACATCTAACTTTGACAAAAAAAAAGAGTATCAAAATGGAAAAATCAAAAAGCCATACCAAAAAATTTGGATTAGGCTTGGAACCAGTTTTTTGACAATGTATCGTATGCCCGATTATGATCCCATATGCCCGAGATATCCGCAAAAAGCCCCAGATACCCTTAAAAAGCTCCAAAAATTAACAAAAGTCTGATGACATTAGTAGAATCCTAAGCTTAAAATTGATGTCCAAATGGCCATCACAGCTCAAAAAGCCCTGGGGGCTAAAGTGGAAAGGCCTTGGTTCCCCATAAGACTGGGGGCTGATCGCATAAGGGGCTCAGATTGGCAGTGATCAGCTAGCGGGTGGTCACGCATAGGAATGGGGGCACTGTGAGAGGGGGCTAAGTGTGGTAGTTACCCCAGTCACCATGGTAGTCTCGGTGGTCAATGCGGCGGTGACTGCACAGTCATTGGTGATTATGTCAGTCACTATCGGGTGACTGTGCTGTTGTCGGTGGGACGGGGTGGCGCACTCGGTAGAGTGGTGGTTGCTGGGCGATGCCTGGGTGGCCCTTGGATGGTGCCCGGGTGGCCGCCCAAAAACAAACCTATTTTTTTAATATTTTTTTTCAAAAAATCACCATACTGTACCCTCTACCTTGTTTTGTGTGCCAAGGTAGTACGACCTTGGTATGCAAAAATATTTTTCCTCGGAAGCTAACTTGTCCAAAATTGACAAGATTTATATGGATTTTGACTATCTCAGGCCTTTTGAATGCAACTTAGAGGTCCGTTTGGGCCATAAGTGCACCAAAAATATGGATTGCCTCAGGATCTGTGTCGGGGCTGATTGCAAAAAAAATTTCTCACAGATTCCAACTATGTCCAAATTGGACAAATTTTATATGGATCTTGAGGTTTTTGGATGCTTTGAATGCAACCATGAGGTCCGTTTAAAGCTAAGATGACCATAAAAATAGGTCCCCCCAGATCTAATAGGAAACCCTATCTAAAAACACATATCTGATGAACACGGCTGAATCTCTCAGAAGGAGGATAGGGGCAAGCAGATCTGAAGCTCTGATACCATGATGGAGTTAATGAAAAATAACCCATAGCTCCCAAGAACACTTGCATGTAAACACCTATCACAGAAAGAGAGAGAAGCAAACAACTATGGAGGCCTGAACACATTGATCCATGGGAGAGGAGAAATCCTTGATGTGCAAAAAGAAAAGTTGCAATCAATAATGAAATGTCCAGAAAAGATTACAAAACAAGAGGAGATCAATCCTTATAAAAGGAGATCAGAAACCCTAAAAAGGGTAAAACCCTAGGTTGCATGATAATAATTAATAAAGATAATTAATTATTTATATGGCTAAAGTTTAGCTTAAGTCGAAAGAGGTAATAAGTGATTGAATAATTAAATCAATATGACTCAATTAATCGATAAAACACTTTATTACTCTAACAATATGTTCATGCCTCATACCATCTATGAAATTTCTTCCCTCAACAAAAGTTATTCTTGCATTACCACATACCTTTTCTTTTGACTCCTTCAATGGTTTTAGCTTATGTCGCACTCCATCCTTTGTTAAGGAATAAGTATTCACATGACCATCATGTATAGCATGCCTGTCAAACTACCATGGTCTACCTAGCAACATATGACATGCATCCATAGGTATGATATCACACATTACCTCATCATGGTATCCACCAATTTTGAACTTCACTAGGCACTGCTCACTGACCATGACCTTGTGGTCATCCTGCACCTAGGAAATCCGATATGGATGTGGGTGTTTCTACCTCTTGAGCTTTAACTTTGTGACCATCTCTTTTGACACCAAATTTGTCAGTACTTCCACTGTCAATAATCAGATCACAACATTTACCCTCACACTTGCATCTAGTGCAGAGCAAGCTCCTCCTTTACTCAGGTTCATTCTCACCAGTCAGTAGGACTCTTGTATTAATTAACATTTCTCCTCTTTCAGTATCTTCAGAATGTGATGATCTGACATCTTCATCTACATGTGCAACCCTAGCCTGGCCTTCAGTTCTCTTATTTGTCCTTCCTTGGCATTGAGGACATTCATATGTTATATGACCTTCTTCTCCATAATGAAAACATGTTCCATGGAAGCCTCCTCTTCCTGATCCTTGTCCTCTTCCTCTTCCTCTCTAATCTCTATTATTTCAATCATGGAAATGATTGAAATTGTTTCCTCTCTGATTTTGACTACTACTAGCTTCATCCTTCTTTTTCAGATCTTCATTTCAGCCTCCATATGACCATCCACCAAGTTGTCCACCATGACCTCTTCTACTTTATCTTCTCTCAAACTTTTTGTTCATCTTTTCCTCTACTTTTAGGGAAAACTAGTATGCCTCTTCAATACTATTCATTCCAACCAAATTCAATTCCTCCTAAATTCTTGGCCTCAACCCAATAAGGTAATGGGCAACTTTCTCCTTGTCAGCTTCTGCATAGCCTATTCTGATGAGGATTCGATAGAAATCCTCCGTATACTCATGAAAAAATCTTTCTTCTTGCTTCAAACTTTGCATTTTCTTTAGTAGGTCAAGCTCATAATTAATGGGAATGAACTGTCACTTTAATTTATCCACCATCTGATCCCATCTTGTGATTTTATCCTTTCCTCTTCTATTTCACTCCAATTGATTCTCTTGCCACCAGATCTTCACATGGCCCTTCAGTCTAGCCTTCACAAACTTGACCCAATCAAGATCCTTGATATCTTCATACTCAAAATATTCTTCTAATTCATTGATCTAGTCGATCAACTCTTCTAGGTTAAGGTTTCTTGAAAATATAGGAACCTTAATCTTAGGTCTTTTCTCAATCTTAGAAATGGCCTGAAAAAGTCTTTCTTCCTCCTGGTTCAAAATTTTGCCTTCTCCTTCTTGATCAAAATTTCCTTCTTCTTCGGCTTCATCCTCACTTTCTTCTCTGACATTAAGATTCATTCCTCTACGGATCTCTTCTTGCAATGCTCACACTTTTCTCTGGAGGGCTCTAACCTCAGGTGTCACAACACTAGCTCTTCCACCACGTTTCCTTTGTGGAGAAATTTTCACGCTGCTCTTTGAAACCCTAAACCACGGTCCTAGTGCAAACTACCTCATAGTCAGTGATCCATTTACACACTTAGGAACTCCTGCTCTGATACCACTTGATGAAGGGTGCTCCCCTTAATACCACAAATACATAACATAAATAGAGAAACAACAACAATTTACAAGAACAAAAAATGGACTTCTTATTATCTCCACAAATGTGGAATTACAAATTTTAGAATTACAATATGCAAAGCCACATGGGTATTTTCCCTTTCAACATTTTGTAGGCCAAAGCCTCGAATCATCACCCAGATCTAACCAAAACTGCCCTAGACAACACTATGAGCCTTTCTTATATAGGCAATTTCCACTGCCCGAGAAGGTTCCAAAAATTTAGCCCTTAAGGCCGACCAACCTAAGAATTATTTTATTTTTCAATTTATTGCATCAAATTTGGCTCAAAAGAACTTTTGAAACCCAAACAATTAATTTTGAAGGAAATTTATTTTCTGCCATTTCAGGTGGCCCAACTTCTGGAGACCATAAGTCATCACCCATTGACTCGATTGACTATCATGATCCCATTTCAAAAAGGGCGTGAAGTGCTCTACAATGCTTGAATCAAGCAAGCTTCATTGAGCCAAAGTTTTGACCTCATTTGGGGCCTCTAAAGCCTTCAAAACTAAGTTCAAAGTTTCTATACCCTACTGCCAATACCAAAGTTTTTCAATATCTTCAAAACTAGACTTGATCTGGCAATGAAACTTTACTGGCAGACTGATATGACCAAAATGAACCTCCACCCATGAAATCAAAATATTCTAAGATTGAATGAAAAACTTACTAAAAATAGTAAATTTCCAAAAATAGCAGCTCTGCACAAGATAACCCTTATTGAAAAGAAACCAGAAATATTTTTGGGTGATGCAAGATTACTCTTACACCCATGATGCTCCTACATCATTATTACTATCCTTGATTGTCTCTTGCAATTATTATTGAAGTTACCATCATTCTAGATAACTTATATTAGCTTATATCATTGTCATGAGGCATTGAGAACATTATCATTGTATCTTGGCACCATTTTCTTACCACTTTTATATGTAGCATTGTCATGACTACTATGATACCAGACACTTACATACATGCACCATATTTTGCAATGGCTTCTCGTGGCATATTCACTATTTATGTGTAATGACACTATCTTGATTTACACCTAAGAGCTAAGCCTGATGGTCAACAATCTCATGCAACACTTAACTCAATGAAAAATTTGTTGGAAAGAGATTGGGAACAAGGTGGATCTAGTAGTCCTTGTTTGAGTTGACAATGATACTAAAAAGATGTGGGGTTGGATGCTAGATTTAGGGCCAAAGATGAGAAATTGATGGTTTATAACATGCACAAAAACTTTTAGACTATCTATATGTAGAAAAGAGTTATAGATCTAGAAAAAGGAAATAAAAAGTTCTTATGTCTAAAATATAGGCTAAAGTTAGGAGGTTAATGTTAGTTGGGGCTCCCTTGACACGAGAATGTGAAATAGGAATGGTTATTTGTATTTTTGAGATCAAGATGTTGCTCTGAACCTTCCTCATAAATTTCATTAGAAAAGTGTTGGACACTATTGAGTAGAAAAATATCAACCGTACTTTTTGGATCTTCTAAAGCTCAATCTATAGGCCTTTATTTATTTTGTTTGATTCCAAATCCATGTCTTTTGATCCTTTTGCCTGCACATGCAAAGGAAATAAATTGTTGGGTTGATATGGGTTTTCCTAGAGATCAAAGCCCAAGTTTTTAATTAACCTTGAAATTGAATTGAAATGTAATTAAATTGAAAGTGTTCCTTGAGATGGCAAAGGGTAGATTTTAAATTGAAATGCTTGAATAAAATTTTATACCTTTATGAATCTCCTCTAGGTTGAACTATTCATGAAAAGGTCAATTTTGACTTGTGTAATTTTCTTTATAATTACTTGATCATGGATTCCATCTTGAATAATTGAGATCTAAACTTTACTTCTTCAATACTTTGATAATGCTTGGTTGTTTTCTTAAGATTTATGATTGATGTCTTGCTTGAATTTATGATGTGCTTTTGTGAATGACCGACATCTCAAATGAGGGGGTAAATTTTTCTTTTATACCTCTCCTCATGAAACATATTCAGATTTTTTAAGTAGGAAGACATGAAGGAGGAATTCTTTATCTTGCAATCCAATCATTAGAGGGTTCAAAATTGATCACTTTATGGTAGGTCAAATGCACCCCAAGCATCATTATCCTAGGTCAAGGGTGCCAAAAGTGTCATTGACCAACCAAATAGAGTTGAGTCAAGGACCAATAACTAATAAGTGGATAAAGTTGTCAAATTTAAGTCGATGCAAAAAAGTAAAAAATGATCAACAATGGAAGGCCATAAATGCTAAATTGATGCTTAAACAAGCATGAAATTGTATAGGGATATAATTTATGATGTTACACCCATAAGTGAAACCAAAGGTGATTAGGCTCTGATACCACTTGTAAGGAAATTATGGTAGTGAAACTAATGTAGGAGCATCCTAGGATTCTTGGAAATCATGTATCAACCAAAAATATGTTTGTTTTGAAAGGCAGATTAGTAGTTTGATCTTAGTTGGTGAAGTATTTTCTCTATTTTTGAGTTTGGTTGCTCAGTTTCTGTGGTTATCAGGGTGCTCAGTCTCTGAAGAATGCTCGGTAACTGAAGGCATCGATTGCTTCTGGTGCTCAGCAATAACTGCGTTGCTCGGTCATGCTTGGCATGATCGATTCACTAGCGCTTGGTTATTTCTCTACTATTCAGTAACTAGTCTTACCAACGGATGTTCTTTCTTGGCTGACTGGTGCATTTAATTTGGGTCGCACTCCTCAAGTTATGGATTGACCAATGGACGTGTGGGGACCTAGATCTGGCATGTTGCATTCTTCTATGTAGATCTAATGACCATTTGGGGCCATCTTGGAGAATTCAATTTATTGTAAGGCTATTTGTAAGCTGACTAATGTTTTGGCATTTAATAATTGTTTGTAGGAGTTAATTGTTTCATCTAGCTGACTTGTGGCTAAGGATGAGTATTTATAGGGTGTTGGCTAGTTGTTTAGGAAGGTATTAGGATTAGAAAAGGGAGACTTAGTAGCTTGCGAGCTTAGGCATAGGAAGATTGCTTGGAAGTTGTGAGTACAAGTTTAGATCTTTCCTAGGATCCTACCAGTGTCCTGTCATGTTGTAGTCCTAGGTTGGCTGAGTGGTGAAGTTGTGAAAAGATTTGGGATCTTGCGAGATCTTGTAGACTGTTACTTGCTTTGTAATTGGTCGTAACCGAGAAGGCCTTACAGCCCAACACATTGCATGTAATTAGTGAGTTCATGAATAAAGATTCTAGTTTTATATCAGATCTTGTGTTTAAATTGTGTAATTCCACTGTGTCTTGGTTTGGCTGCAAGGTCAGATAGTCCTTCAAATTGGATCCTCCTACCTTGACTACATCAAGTGGTATCAAAGTGAAGTTTGTTCCTGTTAGAGCCAGTTGATCTTGAATGTGTGGAAAGATTGTCGAAGGAGAGGTAGTTTACACCAGGATCTTGGATTGAAGATGCCTCAGAGGAGAGCTCATGAGATCTCAAAGGAGGAAGCTACTAGAGAATTCAGTCTTGATGATTTTAGAGCTTCACAAAAACAAGTGCAAGATCTGCAAGAGTAATTGAGAAAGAATAAGACTAGACCGAAAGAAGGTAGTGATATGAATCTGAGGAAGAAGATCATTTTGAAGAAGCTGTAGAAGAAGCTAGAGATCATGAAGAGAATAGAATCCTAAAGGCTATGTCTAAAATTGGGAAAAGACCTAAGATTGAAGTTTATGCATTTTTTGGAAGCCTTAGGCCAGAAGAGTTGATTGATTGGATTAATGAGATGGATGAGTACTTTGAGTATGAAGAAATAGAAGATCCTCATAAGGTTAGATTTTCAAAGACTAAATTGAGGGGTCATGCAAATATTTGGTGGAGGGATGTTCAGTTGGAAAGAAGTAAGAGAGGAAAGGAAAAGATCACTAAATGGAACCAAATGGTTAACAAGTTTAAGAAGTAATTTATTTCGGTGGATTATAAATTGGACATGTTTAAGAAGATGCAAGCCTTGAAGAAGACTAAAAAATCAGTGTAGGAGTATACTAAGGAGTTTTACAGAATCCTAATTAGGACTGGTCATTCTGAAGCTGATAAAGAGAAGGTTGCTAGGTATGTATATGGTTTGAGACCTAGTAATCAAGAAGAGTTACTTACTATTTGAATGACAACAATAGGAGATGCTTATTAGATGGCATTAAAGATTGAAGAGAAGCTGAATAAGAAGTTTGAAGTAAGACAAAATAATAAGAACCAAGGTGCTAAGACTGGTGAAACAGTTGCTGAAGGTAATGTGGTAGAGAATCCTAAGAATACTGATGTGGGATCTAGTAGTGGTCATTTCACTAAGAATTTCAATACTGGATAGAGAGGAAGGTGGAAGAATGAGTTCACTCGTACTTGTTATTAGTGTGGTGAGGTAGGTCATAGAAGATTTCAATGTCCTAAGAAAAGGGTTGCACTGACTGCTAAAGAAGACATTGTGAATGTTGTAGAGAAGGGTGAATTTCTAATCACTAGGAGATTGGCTACATGTGTCCAAGAACTAGTGCAAAGAAGAAATTTGTTTAGAACTAGATGTAAGTGCAAGGATAAGGTATGTTATGTCATAGTTGATGGTGGTAGTTCTAAGAACTTTGTTTTAGAAGAGATGGTTAGTAAGTTGAATTTGGAAAGAAAGAAGCATCCTAGTCCTTATCAGATTAGTTGGATACAAGATGTGTCTAAGGTTAGGATTGAAGAACAATGCTTGGTTAATTTTCAGATTGGATCTTATCATGATGAAATATTGTGTGATATATTGCCTATGGATGCTTGTCATCTATTGCTCGGTAGGCCTTGGAAATTTGACAGAAATGTTTTGTTTGATGGTCATGCAAACACCTATGTGGTTAGGCATGAAGGATCTAAACATAAGTTGTTACCTTTATAGGAGACAGGGGCTAAGGGATGTGGGGTTATCAGGTGTTGTCCTTATGAAAAACCTCAAGAGCAGAGGATTGATGAACCTATTCCTACAAATTCTAGTTTGAAAGAGAAGGAGAATGATCTTTCTGAAGAGTTTGTGGAGATTAAGAGGAAGATGGTCTTTCTGACAGAGATAGTACAATAGATAATGACATTTGTGACACAAAGAGATGTAGATGATGTCGAGTTGATTGAGGAGTCTAGAAAGGATGGTGTTTATCGAGGTACTGATGTGGTTGGTAGTAGAAGGAATAGTCAGAGTCAGTTATTATCAGTTGCAGACATAGAAGATAAGAGAAGTGGGAAGTAGGAAAACTTGCTGCAGGGAACAATGGATGAAGTGAAGACAACTTCGGATGAAGGACAAGAGGAGATATGAGTTAAGAACAGATATGGAATACCTGTTCTGATTCCCTTAAGACGTTCCTAGTTTCCTTATGAGAAAATCTTCTTTACCTGGGGTGTCTGATGTAGGAGTATCCTAGGATTCTTGGCAATCCTGTATCAACCAAAAATATGTTTGTTTTGAAAGGAAGATTAGTAGTTTTCTCTTAGTTGGTGAAGTATTTTTTCAGTTTTTAAGTTTGGTTGCTTGGTTTTTATGGTTACCGGGGTGCTTGATCTCTAAAGAGCGCTCAGTAATTGAAGGCAGTGGTTGCTTTTGGTGCTCAGTGATAATTGTGTTGCTCAGTCATGCTTGGCATGGTCAATTCACTAGCGCTCGATTATTTCTTTGCTATTTGGTAACCGATCTTACTGATGGATGTTCTTGCTTGGCCGACTGGTGCATTTAATTTGGGTTGTGCTCCTCGAGTTCTGGATTGACCAACAACATGTGGGGACTTAGATCTAGTGTGTTTCATTCTTCTATGCGGATCTAATGACCATTTGGGGCCATCTTGGAGAATTTAATTTATTGTAAGGCTATTTGTAAGCCAACTGATGTTTTGGCATTTAATAATTGTTCATAGGAGTTAATTGTTTCATCTATCAGACTTGTGGCTAAGGATGAGTATTTATAGGGTGTTGGGTAGCTGTTTAGGAAGGTATTAGGATTAGAAAAGGGAGAGTTAGTAGCTTGTAAGCTTAGGTACAAGAAGATTTCTTGGAAGTTGTGAGTATAAGTTTAGATCTTTCCTAGGATCCTACTAGTGTCCTGTTGTGTTTCAGACATGGGCTAGCTAAGTGGTGAAGTTGTGAAAAGATTTGGGATCTTGCGAGATATTGTAGACTGTTACTTGCTTTGTAATTGGTTGTAATTGGGAAGGCCTTATAGCCCAACACATTGCATGTTGTCAGTGAATTCATGAATAAAGATTCTAATTTTATATCAGATCTTGTGTTTAAATTGCGTAATTCCATTTTGTATTGGTTTGACTAAAAGGTCGGACAATCCTTCATTGGATCCTCCTACCTTGACTGCATCAAAAACAAATTCTTACACTAACCTTGAGACATGGATTATGCAAAAAATTTCTCAAATCATTACAATAGCTATAGAAACTTAACAAAAATAAACATAAATAACACTCATACCTGAACACACTAATTTACATGGGAGGAATCCTTTCAAGAGAAAAGTCCACACTCCAAAAGATATTGAAAATATACAATTTAGAAATCAATAACAAACTACAATATACTTTGTAGCAATAACTTCTCACATGAAATATGTCACCAATGGAGATCCATAGGCAGCTCAATAGCTATCAGACTCTTAGAATACATCACAATACACAGTTGTAAGAAAATTCCCTCATAAAATAAGGTTTCCTTATAGGGAAAGAAAATTCCACAAAATATCCACATTTAGATCTATGACCTAATGATAAATAGTCAAGATTTACAATAATAAATTTTATATGAAATATGGCTTTATTAGCCATCGAGCAATCTAGATTCAGTTCCACAACATATAGAATGCACAAATAGGATAAATACAAGTCTGTATCCAACATATAGAGTGAACCTTATCCAACATTGAGAATGAAACAACTTGAAAAAATATAAGTGTTTATCCAACATTTAAAATACACCTTATCCAGCATTCAAATCACACCAATAACTTTTTATTATTGCAAGGTTGAGATACCATTATTGCAAGGTTAAGATTGGCTAGTACATATTTACTCAATGTTGTAAGAGCCATAGTACTTTTGATAAGCCAATCCACTTTCAAACTATGATATCCACTTTCAAACTAGGATCCGATTTAGGATTTTATGGTTCTTGAATAGCTCCATTAGTGTAGTGATTTAACCATTTTTCCATCAGTTTATTCCATGCATTTATTTTCCACATTTTTTAATAAAAGGAAACTTAAGATTACCCATGGAACCAAAATTCAAAGAGCGCAAGAGAGAACTGAAGGCACAACCACAAAACACCCCCCCCCCCCCCCCCCCCCAAGTTCACTTCATCAAATAGTCCCCCTAAAAGCAATGATTTGGTACTTTCTATTTAATGTGGTTATACTAGCCACTTGCAAAACAAATACAAAGTGTATTGTTTATTTAAATGGTTACAATTGCTGCAATTAGGTTGTATTTGACTAAGATTAGTATACAAAAGACCAAACTAAGATCTATGCACTGCAACTAAAAAATTAGCCAACTAAGGCCATGTGCTAAAAGTATAATTTCTGATTAGTATGACTAGAGACTAGAAACTCTACATGTCCAACTTGTTCTCATTAGACCCAATTGTCAAAGCAATTTGCTCATAAACACACACACACACATGCCCCTTGAACACTTTTCAATAATTTTAATGGTATTTGGAAACCTTATTAGCTATTAAATCTTATTAGCTATTAAATCTTATTTTCAAAGGTGGAAGAACAATTAGTATACTTAAGATATGGAAGAAACAAAATTCATCATGTTTAATTTGAAGGACATCCCAAACTCTCCCAAATCTTAAACATTCTAAGAATTATATTTGGTTTTGACTATTTTGGCTAAAGAATAAAATAGAATAAAAAGACCAATTGGTGGTCAATCCCTATTGGATGGTTTTTCCACCTCCATCCTCTCCTTCTATACGATTTCACTACCTAGCTTGTATTTTCAATCTTCTTGCTTCTTTTTAAGAATTTCTAATGCAATTCTAGCAATATGATATATTTATATCTCTCAGAATTATTGGTTTTTTTGTTTATTTATACATTTACAATCTTTGTAGCTTAGAATCTCTCTTAAAAAGTTAATAATCTTTCATTTATTTTAGATTTCTAACAGAATGTTGCTAGTAGAAATAATCATTTGAAAGAAACATGCATCATTACAAGACTTTAGAATAAAAATTTTCTTATTTTTTAGAATAATTATTATCATTAAAAACAAATTATAAAGTTAGGAACTATATATGCACAATCATTTTTTGCAATAAAGCAATATATTATCTATACTTTATAAAAAAAAATGTGTGTCTAAATTTGCTTTCTCTTGAATGGTACTTTTAAAAGATTAGATTAAAGAACATAAAATAGCAATACTTGAGGACCTTGCATCAATATAAGCATGCTTACTAATCCCGAGGTGTAGATCAGTTAGTTATGTTGTTGGACAAGCAACCAATTGACCCAGGTTCAAACCTCGTTCGGTACCCAAGCTGGTTTAACTTGCCACACAAATGGTGGGTCTCATTTTGGTTACTGGACGACCAATTAGTTTTACCTCGCTTGCCCCTTCTTGACCCCAACTTGGCAATTTGTAAGACCAACGTAAGACAAGTTGAACATTGGGTCACGTTGCGGGGATACCCACTTAGATAACAAAATATATATAAACATGCTTACTATTTACTATAAACATATACAAGTATTCATCTTATAAGACTTATTGTTATTGTGGTCCAACACAATCTTTAAGTTGTTGATTACATGTTCATGTCTTCATAATTTTGTGCACATTTTGGATAAGACTTCCTTTAGAAATGTTATAAAAAAAGACCACAACCACTTAATAAAATAATATTCTTTCTCAAATATTATTGACAAATTTTAATAATACCTTTATCATAATACAAATATTAATTCGTAATTTATCCTTTTTTAATATAAATAAGTTTTGAAAATAATATTTTTAAAATTATAAAATAATACTAATTTTTAATTATATTTTTCTATAAATTTTTAAAAATAATAGAAATCTACTTTTTATAATTATATAAACTATATTTAAATTATATATATATATATATATATATATATATATATATATATATATATATATATATATAGATTAGAAAGAACGCGTTTCCAATCACACGAATCTATTTAATTCATGTTAATCAATATTGTGGACAGTCATATTAATTTGTTAGGACAACGCACAAGTGGGTGAAAGCCTCCCATACACTCTCCTCCTCTCCGACCACAACCACCCCTTTCTCCACTTCTCCTTCACCACTCTCATATATGTGTAGTTGTCCATAACCTCTTCTTCTCCAATCTGAAATGAGACTGTGGAACCTGGAATGTTGGGTGAAGAGAGCTTGACTATACCTTCCACGCTTCCCATTTTTGGAAGATTCACAATTTACAACAAAGCATAGAAGAATGCAGCGAGGGCTCAGAAATGGGTCGGAGTTCATTTTCTGGTTGGCAAAGGAGTCAACGACAGAGAGATTGGGAAGGGAGTTTATAAAGGAGTTAACAATTGTGGCCGCATCAGGGACCGCCCGCGTGCATACTATCAACATATTAGCTAATGCACAATCAATTGAAAATAAATAGAATTCTATAAACTATTATTACCTTCATGCTTTGAATGAAACCTTCGAAACCTGATCTGCTGATTGCTTGGACTTCCACTCTTCTCAATCTTTCCATTGCTCTGCACTGTTCCAAACCTGGTATTTTCTTAACTCCGTAGCAGCCTCTGATCTGAAGTTCTTGAAGAAAACTAGGAAGCACATCCAACTTCGGGCACCTTACCAAACTTATGCGCTGGAGCGTATTTGGCAGGCCTTATATCTCCTTTAGATGGCTATTATCATAAATTTCGACCCACTTAAGAGGAGAGTCTCTAGAGATGGAGATCTTGACCAATTCAGTTGACCCGTAGATATATCCCCTTCAAACATGTAAACAACCCGCAACCAAGATCCAATTCGCTGATTGGGCACACACTTATACACAGTGTTTGAAGATTGATCAATTGCCCAAATGACTTTGGTAAGGATTTCACTCCTAGACTTTCTAGACTTAAAAACTCTAGGAGATGAAGGCGCCTCAGAGACTCAGGTAAACATTCCAGCTCGTCACAACCAGAAATTTTAAGAAAAGTCAAGGAAGACAAATCTTGAGATCGTCATCATTCGCAACTTGCTCAGTTGACCGATGTTCACTGGTAACTCCTTTAACCTCTCTATACGACAACATAGCCTTGTCAAGGAGGCCTGATTTGTAACGTGACGAGGCAACTCTTCCAATTGCTTGGAACCATCGATTTCCAAATACAATAGCCTTGTCATGTTTTCAAGAATGTCTGACTCTAAGGTGAGTTCGTAACAGTTATTTAAAGAGAGGTGTTGCAGGAGTGTGAGCTTTTTAAAAGATAGTGGCAACTTCTTCAATTTCTTGCAATTTGAAAAATAAAGACTCTTCAGGTTTCTCAAATCCCCAAAACTGCTGGGTAAAGATGATAGCTCTGAACCACCTAAGCTCAGGAGCTCTAGCGATTGAAGTAGACAAAATTCATCTGGCAGGCTTCTCATCTCATCCACAGTAATGCTTATCTTTTTCAAATGTTGAAGACATCCTATTGACTTTGGAAATCTTTGGAATTTTGAACAGAAAATAGATAACTCTCTTAACTGTATAAGAGTCTGCAAAAACAATCTCAAAAATTTTATTCAATCTGAATAATAATCAGAATTTGGAAATAAAACTTTGAAATGTAGCTTACTAAAGCAAGATACTTGCATTGCTGTCAGCATCCCATAGTTCTTCTAAGTGATGTTCCCCATCTCGTTTCTCATAGAGTTCTAAAACCCTCAAATTTTTAACTGAACTCAATGACTGAAGATTTCTCTGCTCAATGTCAGACCAGCGAAGCCATACTAGCTCTCTTGATAGATCGCCAATTACATGATTATAATAATTTCCTCTAGCATGAAATTTTTTTAATCCAAGTGAAGAGGGCTCTAGCCTATAATCTACACCACTTGCCTTAAATATAAGCTTTCCATCCTAATAACATTGAGGAAATTCCACATTCTCATTTGTGGATTCAGCTGTTGTGGCCATTATTCTTCGAATGGAAAATCCCTTTTCAATACAATAAAAAATGAATTCAACTAGTTATGGAAACATTAAAACTCATAGAATAAAACAAATGCAACTAGACAAAGGAAAGCATTAATCTTACCCGTACTTCATTGCCAACATTAATAATTTGTTTGGGAGACCAGATATGGTTGGGTGACTGATGATTCGCAATTTCTCTTCCCAAATCACGTAAGTGGTCATGCATTCTTATGCGGCCACCACTACCACCATCAAATGAATGATCATTGAGCTCAACTAGAAACTTATTTAAAAGTTGTTCCCAACTATGCCGACCATTCCATCCTAAGCCATCCCAAGCTACAATTGTTGAACTTTTATTCTCTCCTATAAAGAAACAAGCAATATCTAAAAATATATGCTTCTCCTCATCATCTAGGGCATCATAACTGACCTTTAATCTCTCTTTGATATCTTTGGGTAAAATTCTAGAGATCTTCTGCAACTGAATTTCCCAATGATCTTTGTTGCAAATACCATACAATTGTGCTCCAAAGACTTTTAGAGACAACGACAATCCTTGACAAACATTTAGAAAATTTTCAACCAAATCTTCAAACCCCTGGCATGGAGAGGGTTGCTAGAAAGCATGCCAACAAAAATGTTGCCTGGCATGAGGTCGATACAATGGTTTCAGTTTATAAATGGATGAGATCCCCCAACATCGGAGGACTTCAAATTCTCTTGAAGTGACTACAATCAAACTACCCAATCCAAGACTATCCTTCTTGGGCACTAGAGCATTCAATTGATCTATACTATCCACATCATCTAGAATGATAAGCACTCGAATAGAACACAAACGGTTAGCAAGAATCCCCTGCTGAAGCAGGGGCAGGGTAGATACAAGCAGAATCAAGAAGAATTGAGTCCACTTGAATCCACAACAAGCCCTTGCTCAAAGTTACACAACGGAAGCAATATAATATCACATGAAATCAATGGAAACAAAATGGATATGAGACAATCAACTGACAGCAACAACAGAGAATTATATTATTTCTTTCAACATGCCCAGTTGTGAGGCCTTCCGGGTTTCGGCCTTATACAATGAGAATTATGGATTCAGAATTACAGCTCACATCCTATCTTTTTCTCCAATGATGTATCTTGATAATCCTTCCTATATCTTTCCCATGATACTCTACTACATCAATCTAGACCCGTTATATAGCCAGCTAAGCCACAAGTCAGCCAATCAGGCATTTAATTACAATATAGGTCCAGTCTCAAGATTTAAACCAAAACTAATGCTAGAATGAATATAAATTGATGCGCCTTTGGATTTATGTCCTAACTTGACCCAAGAACATGCCTTTAAGTGCGCAAGGTCCCATATGAGCACACAGAATATCGCAAGAAGAAACACCACACGTTTCACCCAAAACTGACAGGAAATAGGTCCTGAGGCAAAATAGGCATAACTTTTTACTCATAATGAATTGGTGTTTGTGCTCATGGGAAATGATAGTTCTTTAGGTCCACTTTAATTCCTAAAGTGTGAAAAATAAAATTCCTTAGACGTGAAAGCTGGCAGAAAATAGATCCTGTGCCAAAAAGGCCATAACTTTTGACTCATAATGAATTGGAAGCTATGCTCTTGGGGAATGATATTAATTTAGGTCCCCTTGAAGCCCTTAAGTGTGAAAAATATTCCTTATGGATCAAGAGAACCAACATGAACAATCAGCACCAAAACTACAGGAAAAACACTATTCCGACGGCAAGGAAAATAGCTGTAACTTTGAAACAGTCCATCCAAACTTGATGTACTCATAGGATAAGGTTCCCAAATAGGTCCCCAACATGATGTAAGCTTCACATACCATGAAACTATAAAATGCAAATATTATAAAGAAAACTACAGCAAACAGGTACAGAAATCAGAAAATGTTTTTGGTTGATGCAAGATTGCCAAAGACCCAAGATGCTCCTGCATCAGACACCTAGGGTAAATAAAGAACTGATGTCCACATGAGGCACTACTCATACTCTAACCTGAATCATAAAGATCCAACTCAGCTTGTGTAATCCATGAACTCTCATCAACTGGCTTGTCTTTCCACTGAACTAGATATTCCATGTAGTCTTTTCCTCTTGTACTCTTGCCAAATCTGCTATTCAAGATCTTTTCAATGTTGTCGCTATTCTTCTTAGGATACTTTGGATCATCTTCTATCTCATCATTTGATTCAAAGTACTCAAATATATCAGCAATGTTGAATATAGGTGATATATCCATGTCCTCTAGTGATTCTACTTCATAAGCATTTCCACTGTCAAACTTCTTCAGAATCTTACAAGGTCCAAACTTCTTCATTTTCATCTTGTTGTAGGTACCAACTGGAAATCTATTTTTCTTTAAATGAATCATAACCTCATCTCCAACTTCAAAATATTTATGTCTCCTTCTCTTGTCTGCTCTTTGTTTATATTTCAGATTATTGTCCTCCAAATTCTTTTTAAGTTCATCATGTAAAGTTCTCATGTATTCTACAAAATGATCAACTTTAACACTTCTTCTGGTCTCAGTAGGTAAATCTCTCAGCTCTATGGTTCCCTTAGGATGAAATCCATTAACAATCTCAAATGGTGTCTTCTTAGTGCTTCTATTCATTGAATTATTATATGCAAACTTTGCTTGTGCCAAAATCAAATCCCAATTAGCAGGTTTCTCTCCAACTAAACATCTCAACAAGTTTCCCAAACTTTTGTTCACAACTTCAGTCTATCCATCTGTCTAAGGGTGAAATGTAGAACTAAACTTCAAATCAGTATTCATCTTCTTCCAAAGTGTCCTCCAAAAATAACCAGTAAACTTAGTATCTCTGTCTGAAACAATAGATTTAGGCAAACCATGCAATCTTACCACTTCCTTGAAGAATAATTCAGCTACATGCAATGCATCAGATGTCTTCTTACAAGGTATGAAATGAGCCATCTTAGAAAATCTATCAACCACTACCAAAATAGAATCATTACCTCTCTGAGTTATAGGAAATCCAAGAACAAAGTCCATACTCACATCTTCCCAAGGTCTATCAGGTACAGGCAAAGGTGTATACAATCCCAAATTCTGACTAGTTCCTTTTGCTATTTGGAAAATTCTACAACCTCTAACCATTCTCTGTACATCTCTGTAAATCTATGGCCAAAAGTATCTTTTTGAAATCAAATTCACTGTCTTATCAATCCCAAAATGTCCAGCAAGTCCACCACTATGTTTCTCCTTCATTATATTCTCTCTCATAGATCCTCTAGGTATGCACAATTGAACTCCTTTAAACAACATGTCTTCTTGAATGAAATAATCAGACCACTTATCACTCACTATATGTTCTTTACAAGCTTTCCAAGGCTCTAAAAAATCAATGTCAGCCTCATACAAATACTTCAAATCATCAAAACCAAGTACTTCAACTCTCATTTCTGTCAACAAATTTCTTCTTCTGCTCAAGGCATCATCAACCTTATTTGACTGTCCACTCTTATGCTTCAATGAAAAGGAAAAATACTGCAAGAACTCAACCCACTTCATATGTCTCTGATTTAACTTATTCTGACTTCCCAAATACTGCAAAGCTTTATGGTTAGTATACAACACAAAATCTTTAGGCATCAAATAATGTCTCCACTTCTTCAAAGCTTGAACAATAGCATAGAATTCCTGGTCATAAACTGAATATTTTCTCTTAGCATCATTCAACTTTTCACTAAAGAAAGCTATAGGTTTTCCTTCTTGACTCAAAACAGCTCCAATTGCACTACCACTAGCATCACATTCAACTTGAAAAACTTTATTAAAATCAAGCAAAGCAAGTGTAGGTAACTCTGCAATTCTTTGTTTCAATGTTTCAAAACTCCTTTGTGCTCCATGTGTCCATTTGAAATCCTTTTTATCTCCTCTCATAGTTTCAATCATTGCATTACAAATAGAACTGAAATTTCTGATGAACTTCCTATAAAAACTTGCCAATCCATGAAATGATCTTACCTCTCCAACATTCTCTGGTGTAGGCCAATCAAGTATAGCTCTCACTTTCTCAGGATCCATCTTTAATCCATTAGCTGAAATTACAAAACCAAGGTACACAATATCTTCTTTCATAAATGAACATTTCTTCAAATTAGTCAGCAACTTTTCTTCCTTCAATCTCTGCAATACTTGTCTGATATGTTCAAGATGTTCCTCCTTACTCTTACTGAATATCAAAATGTCATCAAGATATACAATCACAAACTTACCCAAGAATCTTTTCAGAACTTCATTCATTAGCCTCATAAAAGTACTAGGTGCATTAGTCAAACCAAAAGGCATAACCAACCATTCATACAAACCTTTAGTAGTCTTAAAAGCAGTTTTCCATTCATCCCCTTCTTTGATCCTTATCTGATGATATCCACTTTTCAAATCAATCTTTGTGAAATACTTTGCTCCACTTAAACTGTCCATTATGTCATCCATCCTAGGCAAAGGAAATCTGTACTTTACTGTTATCTTGTTTATAGCTCTAGAATCAGTGCACATTCTCCATTCTCCTTTCTTTTTAGGTGCTAATACAACAGGTACTGTGCAAGGACTCAGACTTTCCCTAATCAAACCTCTTTCAAGAAATTCTTGCACTTGTCTATTCAATTCAGTCTTTTCATCAGGTGTCAACCTATGTGGTGCTTTATTTGGAAAACTAGCTCCAGGTATCAAATCCATACAATGACTTATACTTCTCATAGGTGGTAAACCATCAGGTACATTATCAGAAATGTTGTCATAAAATTCATTCAGTAAAGGCTTAACTTCAGGTGCATGTTCTAACTCATCTTGTTTCTTAGTCTTTCTTGGAATAAAAGTAAAGCAAACATTTTGTTCTTTCATTTCTCTTGCAAACATTTTACCATCAACCAAACATACTCTGACTATGGTACAATAAATTTCATCAAACTTCTCTATCAAAGGAAACAACACTTGTTTCTTTCCATCCATCCAAATAGTATATTGATTCAATCTACCATCATGCAAAGCTTTCCTATCATACTGCCAAGGTCTACCCAAAAGAATATGACAACAATCCATAGGCATAATATCACACAAGACTTCATCATGATAATTCCCAATTTTGAATTTAACAAGGCATTGTTCACTTACAAGTAGTTTATGCTCCTTCTGGATCCAAGCAATATGGTAGGGCTTAGGATGTTTCAATCTTTGCAACTGCAATTTGTTAACCAGCTCTTCAGATGCCAAATTATCAAAACTTCCACTATCAATGATTACCTTGCAACATTTATTAGCGATCTTACATTTGGTTCTAAACAAACATTTCCTTAAAATAGGTTCCTCATCAGCTTCTTCATTCCACAAGATCCTTCTTAGCATCAAGTTCTCACCATGTTCAGGTTCATTAAACATTTCCTCAACTTCTTCACAAGCCAAATTATTTCTAGCATTACCTCCAGTCTTCTTTCCAGAGTTAGTACATTCAAAAGCTCTATGTCCTTCTTCACCACATTTGTAACAAGTACCTTTAAACCAAGATTTCTCTTCCCTTCTACCATTATTGCTATTCCTAGAGTAACCAGTATAGCTACCTCTAGAGTAATTACCTCTTTTAGTAGGCTCATCTTTCCATCCTTTATCTTGCACTGAATTTTTAGATCTGCTACTTTCTCCATTAGATCTACCTCTACTTCTCTGAAATCTTCCACCTCTTCCTGTTTGTCTTTGATCATGTCTTTTTGTCAATCTTTCTTCACCCTTTAAAGAAAATTGGTATGCTTCTTCCACACTATCAATCTTCACATAACTAATCTCATCTTGAATAGATGTCCTTAGGCCATTCAGATATCTAGCCACCTTCTCAACTTCATCATCCACATGTCCAGATCTGATATCCAATTTGTAAAATTCCTTAGTATATTCTTTCACACTCATGTCCTTTTGTCTCAGATTTTGTATCTTTCTCATTAGACTAACTTGTTAGTCAACTGGAAGAAACTTCTTCTTCATCTTTCCAAGCATCTTCATCCATGTTTTGATCTTTTCTTTTCCTCTCTTTTGTCTCTCAGTTTGTAAATGGTCCCACCAAAGAGATGCATGCCCTTTCAACTTTGTGACTACTATCTTAACCTTCTTATTATCAGGAGTACCTTCATACTCAAAGTATTTATCCATCTCAGAGATCCAATCCAAAAGTGTATCGGTCCCAAGTCTTCCATCATAGCAAGCAACTTCAACTGCAGGTCTGGAGTTAGCCTTAGACAAAACTCTCAAAACTCTTTCCTCATCTTGTTCAACTTCAGGTTCAGCATTAGGTGCTACTTCTTCTTCTTCATCACTAACATCTTCAAGATGTGCTCCTCTTCTCTGGGTTGTCTCTACAGCTTCAAGCCTAGTTGCAATTTGCCTCAACATATCCATGATAGCATTATCATTTCCTCTACCACGAACCATCTTAACAATCAGGTTCTAGCAAGATCATAACCTTCTACAAGTTATAGGTCAGATTTCAGATCTTCCACCCTACAACCAAATCCAATAAGGTTCTCCATGATCCAATCCACAAGAAAGAACTTGCTCTGATACCACTTGACACAGGGGCAGGGTAGATACAAGCAAAATCAAGCAGAATTGAGTCCACTTGAATCCACAACAAGCCCTTGCTCAAAGTTACATAATGGAAGAAATATAATATCACATTAAATCAATGGAAACACAATGGATACGAGACAATCAACTGGCAGCAACAACAGAGAATTATATTATTTCTTTCAACATGCCTGGCTGTGAGGCCTTCTGGGTTTCGGCCTTATACAATGAGAATTATGAATTTAGAATTACAGCTCACATCCTATCTTTTTCTCCAATGATTTATCTTGATAATCCTTCCTTTATCTTTCCCATGATACTCTACTACATCAATCTAGACCCCTTATATAGCCAGCTAAGCCACAAGTCGGCCAGTCAGGCATTTAATTACAATATAGGTCCAGTCTCAAGATTTAAACCAAAACTAATGCTAGAATGAATATAAATTGATGCACCTTTGGATTTAGGTCCTAAATTGACCCAAGAACATGCCTTTAAGTGCGCAAGGTCCCATATGAGCACACAGAACATCGCAAGAAGAAACACCACACGTTTCACCCAAAACTGGCAGGAAATAGGTCCTGAGGCAAAATAGGTATAACTTTTTACTCATAATGAATTGGAGTTTTCACTCATGGGAAATGATATTAATTTAGGTCCACTTTAATTCCTTAATTGAACAAAATAAAATTCCTTATAGATCAAGGTCTCCAACATGAACAATCAGCACCAAAACTGCAGTAACAGCTTAGACGTGAAAGTTGGCAGAAAATAGGTCCTGTGCCAAAAAGGCCATAACTTTTGACTAATAATGAATTGGAAGCTACGCTCTTGGGGAATGATATTAATTTAGGTCCTCTTGAATCCCTTAATTGAAAAAAATAATATTCCTTATGGATCAAGAGAACCAACATGAACAATCAACACCAAAACTACAAGAAAAACACTGTTCCGACGGTAAGGAAAATAGTTGTAACTTTGAAACAGTCCTCCAAACTTGATGTGCTCATAGGAGAAGGTTCCAAAATAGGTCCCCAACATGATGTAAGATTCACACACCATAAAACTATCAAATGCAAATATTATAAATAAAACTAAATCAAACAGGTACAGAAATCAGAAAATGTTTTTGGTTGATGCAAGATTGCCAAAGACCCAAGATGCTCCTGCATCACCTGCCCCTCTTCTACATTGTCAATTGATACTCCTGAGAGACCAAGGTCTTGTAAAATCTTTTTTTCTTTCTCATGCAATTTACTTTTAGAAGCAACATCTCTAACGTCTAATAGAAAACTAGATTTGTCCATGTATTTACATTTATTATTGTATAAATGTTTGGCAAGAGTGGTCTTCTCAGAGCCACCCATGCCCCATATTCCTACAATCTGGACATTGTTATGGTTCTCTACAGATTGAAGTGTTAAATTCAAAGTCTTGAACAACTTCATCTAATCCAATTGGATGGTTGGCAACCACAAATGACACATTTTTAATTACTTTCAAAATAGAGCCCATAATTTTCTTCATCAGGATCCCCTCATCACTAAGCATATACAACAATAGCAAACCAAAATAGGACAAACATCACTTAATATGGTGTGTAACAAAATAATAAGAAAAGAAAAACATGTAACAAATGCAGGAAGTAATTGATAACAAGAGGATAACTGTTGGGGACAAGAGTGTTTGGTACTCACTCATCATTATGGACAAAGCCAACATTATATGAAACACTGTTGAGAACATTCTTCCACTCCTAAAGCTTTTCCAAGGTGTATCTACCCTTTTTCATATGCCAGGAAAATGCCTCAACATAAACTCCTTTTGCATATCCGACATCATTAGGTTGAACATGATAGAAAACAAGAACTATTTGGGTGCCTGTTTTAAGCATTTAAACAAAAGCTTTGACAAACACCATGAGGCTTGTGCATAGTTTTGAGAAAATATAGCTATATGCGATGAAGCACTATGCATTGCCTCTTCTATATGTATAGGCAAAAAATCCCCAAATTCAAGCTCTTCACTATCAAGAAAAACCCTCAATCCCATGCCAGTGAGGGTCTTATAGAGAGTTGTTGCGAGTGTGTGTTTGACATCTGGGCCATGGTGATTAATGAAAACATCATAGGGTAGTTTTCTCTTTGGCATTACAGTAGATCTAGCTGAAGTAGATGTAGATGGTACAACTTGGTCAAAAGCACTTGTATCAGATGGAGATGGTATAGCTTACTCTTGAAAAGCATTAGGATGGCTTCAAGTAGAATTGAGAGAAAGAAAAAAAGAACAACAATTGAAACATGATGAAAATAGGATTTCAATTGAGGGTGTAGTAGAAGTGGACGAAGATACAACAATTTGTTCATATGCATGTCTATACTCATTGTCTTGATCATGCTTAGTGTATTTGACTAAGATTAGTATACGAAAGACTAAATTAAGATCTATGTTGTAATTCCCTGCCAGGGAGCCC
The DNA here is from genome assembly GCA_027943335.1 of Chamaecyparis obtusa. NCBI lineage: Eukaryota > Viridiplantae > Streptophyta > Pinopsida > Cupressales > Cupressaceae > Chamaecyparis > Chamaecyparis obtusa. Next base: position 453,408 of record BSBK01001464.1, on the reverse strand, counting down.
AGGAGAACTTAACCTAAACATGCTACTAAGTTTGAAATTTTTTTTTTTTTTTTTTAAAAGTGTTAACATTCAACAACATCAAAGTTTTACAATGCAGAAGAAATACAATAAAATGAACAACTCACATAGGTTACAACTCTCAAGGATTCCATGACAAAGATTACGTTAATATAAAATTAATTAATTTAGATTAGACATAATCACAAACTCATATAAACAAATGGAAGATAGATGCAACATCACATAAAAGATAACATAGATACGAATGATACCATAAGGTATCCATAGTAACCTACATCCACTGCACATGTCGCAGGGTATGCAAATACAATAACCAAAATGAAGTACAACATTATATCTCCGAAGAACTGATACAATGATACAATATCATAAAAAGGAACAAGAAGAAGAAGAAGAAGAAGAAAAAGAAGATCACATCTCCACCAAAGAAGAATAAGAAGAATCAACTACCACAGGGATCATCCAGCATTGGTACACGAACATCAGAATCTCAAATGGTAAAAGAATCACTACCACTCGACCTCATGAACCTAAATGGTCCACTCCCATCGTGCTGAGGAGATAACAATAGATCCTACTCGAATAACAAACATCAACAAAACAAGCTTAGGAAAGGATCCTGAAAGCTCTCTAACATTAGGTGTGCAAAAGATAACAATAGGTAAAACTCACTAATCCAGAGGCAACCCACACATGTAGAATAACTAGACTGTGCATAGCAAGGTGTCATCATGTACATCTAACCCTTGAGTCTCATCCTGGTAATCACTCTGGATCCTAGCACTCAAGCAACCATACATGGATCAATGACCTCTCGTACACATGAAGCCATTAACTATGCTAAACACACCTCTCAAGGTAGAAAGCATCATCTCCATTCCCATCTTAGTCTATACTAGCACTCAAGCATGGACGAGGAACATATCTTATTAAGTTTATTTTAATACCTCCCAATATTGTATTATGTTATCACTTGATTACAAATACTTACAATAAGTGATCCTGGCAGCCACTTCTAGACCCCGACGCTTATTGCAAGCCACCCCCTACTGCACATCTAGGTAAACTACCCTAGGCTCAAAGATGCCACATAACATCACAAGATAATGATAATGTCCCTCGGGACTGTTCCATAAAGCAATAGGAACACACTGGTTCTTACATAACCATAATATATAAAAAAACACTCTCCAAGTGTTCACATAAGAATAAACTCATAATCACATGGGTAGGACATAAAAACTCAGTATCATATTCCCCTATATAGAATATGAAGCAAAACTCAATCATACAAATCATCACAGAAAAGATTCATAAAGAAAACTTCACATCAGGTTGGGCCAAAATAATCGAATATAATACAGTATGCAAAGCAAACAAGCATGATAAAAAACCCATCCAATTCCTGCCTCTGGAACTACATTCCCACTGGCCAACAATCTAAACCCTTAAACCACCACATAGGGTAGTAAAAGACTAACAATGATTTAATTTACATAAGCAAGCACAATAAAAAGTCACTAAATCTAAACCAATTGATTTAATTAAATACTCAATACCCGAATTTCAATCAAACTACAACATAACAACCCTTTTACAAATGAAAGCACACATGCAGAAATATATACCTTTCAAATGCACATTCCCTAATTAATTGCATAATAAATAAAATATTGCAACACCCTTCAAAATTTCCTAAAAGAAAATATACACCCTTAACTCCAATTATCCACTCAATAACTAAATATGTTAATCATTTAATATACTTAAAAAAAACACATCTTAATTACTTAACATTAATAAAATGATATAAATATTTAAATCAATATAAATATCATTTAAATAATTAAAAAAATTATTAATTAATAATAATTAATAATTTAAAAAAATAAAACTATTAATATTTAAAATTTAAGTATTGATTAAATTAAATATAGTACCAAATATAAAATATTTAATAAAATTAATATAAATTAATCTATATTTAAAAATTCTCAAAAGTTAATCACCACAAATTGAATATATGTATTAAACCAAAAATCATTAATTAAAAAAAAACTTTATATGAAAAAAAAACTTTAATAAAATAAATAAAATACTTACTAATTAACTAATTGCATGTGGAGGGGAAGATACGTGGCGCCCACCCTTCCTTGCTTTAAGCACTCCCTTTATAAAGGGATGGGGTGCATTTTGTTTGAATTAAATTTGGCCCCATAATAATAACTAGCAATCACACCTTAGTGTGCAATGGGTACGCCGTATTTATGAGGAAAAAATTTTGCTTTCTTTTTTTAGATAGTAATAGATTGTAATTTTATTGTTTTAAATATTTTTTGAGATAATAGTTGATTGTTCAAGTATGTGTTGGCTAACACATTTTGGAAGGATAATAGTTGACCATTCAAGCTTGTACTGATTAATGACTCCTTACATGCATAGACATTCAAATAAATTGTGCGTTTACTTACCTATAAAAAGGATAAAATGTCTCTAACTGAGTTAAAGCAGTTATGTACAACCAAAAATAACCATGACGCTGCATCTCATGCCAGAAAGATTGAAGCTCTTGATGTTGCCTTTCATTTTGTACTTGTTGATAACCGAGACTGCAATTCATGACCAAAATATCCATGTCTTTCACCCTGACACCTGTTTTGGTGAACAAGACTATATGTGACTATAGGAAATTACAGAGGGTAGTACGAGATTGATTGGACTTGTAAATATGCTTGGCATGTTGTAGCCATGGCATAAGGGCATAGAAATTTTTTGGCTGGATACCCGGTGCCTAATTTTATTAGTATATCAATTTTTTAAAAATTGACTAAATTCTTTTAAGAAAATGTCATATTTGTTGCATAAATAAGCCAATAATAGAAAATCTGCTCTTATTATGTTGAATGCAATCTGTTGTAGCTCTGTTTTAACTTTGCTTATTGACTCATTTTGGGGAGCATTACACCCTGCACATGAAGGTAGAGGCACAGGAGAAACAAAGACAAGAAAGAAAATGAAATAATAGAGATGATCAGGAAAATATTACATATCAAACAAAGTTATCCATAAATTTGAAGAAAAATTCTAATAGAATGACATGCTCTTGAATTTAAACATTTTATTTTATTAAACATATGTAGGAGATATAATCCATTAAACAATCTTAGTCCAATCCTCTTACGAAAAATGAATTCAATAAAATAAAATGAATGTGACTGCAATGTACTCCAAAGCAAAGTTGTACATATCTTAATACACCCACAAGCCTTCCAATAGACTGCCCCTAAAAACAACATTCTTCCAACACACAGGAGCAACACAGGGCAGCCCAACTGCATCAAAATAAACGGGAAATCATTTGCAGTAAAAATGGTGCAAGATCGATCTTTCTTCAATCATAATTCAAATTTTCATTGATATATTTCTTCCAAAGAGATAACTTGATATTGTGTGCTTTTCTAATGTAGTTTGAAAGATATTTCATATAAATTTAGATTTTATCTAGCTTTATTTGAAACACAAAATATTATCAAAAATTAATAAAATCATTTATACCCATAGATCCCATAACAGATCTATTATAACCAAAAAATCATAAACTAATAAATAAATGTAAAAATAATTCATATAAAAATATAAAAAATCAAAATCTTTTATTCTCACAAACAATTTTTCAAAAAGAATAAAACCAAACCCTAACAAACAAAAGCCCCAACAGTTAAGAATAGTTAAGAGAATTCATTCTTAATCTGACTCAAAGATTGAATTTATCCATTAATTGATTATACCATATATATATATGAAAGTAGACATATAACCCAAAAATAACCTATTTATTGATTACTCCATATATATATAGGAATGCATGTTGAGAACTGACCATCCCTTCCAAAAGCCATCTTCTCTAGATTGTGTTTGTGGGGGTCCTCCTTGGGGAGGATAACCCTACTGAGGATACTCAGCTGGAGGATAGCCTTGTGGTGGTGGAGGATAATCTTGCGGATAACCAGCTCGAGGGTACCCTATTCATAATACATAAAACAAAGAACCATATAAGTATTTAAGTTAGAATAAAACTAGCAATCTCACTTGAGTGTGCAATGGTTACGCCTCTTTTTATGTTTTTTTCCAAAAAAAAATTTTTTGTAAATAATTATTAATTATTGACTTAACTATAGACGAAAATTAAATCTTAGATTACGTGTATCTTTGAAAAAATTATTTCACAACATATATTCATTTCTTACAAAAATTTACATTTTAGCTATCATGTACAATAAAAAGAAAGATGCACTAATTGTACAACAATAAATATTATAAGCATTGCATAAACAGGAACTATACATTTATTTTACTACAAATTGAATACAATAGTAGTTTTAAAGTATTACATTAAGCACTATGAGAATTGCATAAAGAAGTATGCCTTTAATAAATACTTTTCAGTTTTAAACGATTACATTATGGTTGATGAGTATTTCTGGCATGGGATCAAAATCATCGAACCAATAAAGGTGCTCGAGTGTGTGTCAGAGCACACCCCAGTTGCATGTGACTATATCAATACTTGGGTAGAATGTACAAGTTGTCTGTGTCCATGTAGGTATCTAGTCCCATACAATCTTTCTTATACGATCATCTATTTGCATAGACAAATAAGCTCCCTGTGGTCCCCACCTTTCTACTACTTGTTGGTTCAACATTGTGTTTGAGTTTGATGCAAAATGCAAGTGGTAAATTTGACTATGATAGCAAATGTTTTGCAAAAATGTTGTATTATTTTTTGGAGCTCAAAGCAGTTTCTCTAACCAGGATTGTCCCATGCCTTGTATCAAATTGGAGTATTCAGTTTCAGATGTTATTGATGCTGGTTGAAACCTTATCTCACTTGGAATATGATGCATCGCTGTCGTATTGCATGTCTAACAAGTATTAATTTCTGAAATATATGGATCCCTATAAAAGTGGGAAAAATGTCTTCGTGATATTGGGTGAAATGTGATTAGTCCTTTTTCTTGTAGTAAACTTTGTGCAATCAATCCTACAGATATTTCTTCTTCATGAATCCCATGAATGCCGACATGCTGAAAGAAGTGATCAATTACAATAGTCCTTTGTCGCAACATTTCTACAAAATAGTTGAAGAATTATTCATAAGCATAATAATACTGAAATAATATAATATATTTATAATTGACATTCAAATTGTAATAAATAATACTTAGCATTTACTTTCAAAATGAAAATCAATTAATCTGTAGAGGGTGAGATTTGTTCTTGTACATATCTCAAAAAATTCTAAATCTAAACTAATATATTTCAAATTGTAATAAAATAATCTTTGAATTTTCTTTTAAATGAGAATCTATTAACTTGTAGAGGGTGAGTTTGGTTCTTGTTAATGAGAGTAAATACTGGTAAACCTACATGAAATTGTTTTTTCTAGCAATAATTTTATTGTACTTGACACCTTTTTTTATAATGGATTGTATGGAAAAGTTAGTTAGCGAATGCACCTTTATTTTTTGTAGTCAATTTGTTGTTGGTTTATGGAATAATATTTGATAATCTCATCAAATGAGACTCTTCTTCTTTCTGACGAGAGACAAATTTGTTATGCTACATTCTTTTATACCTTTCAAATGTGAACGCTGGCTGAATGCGGAGGTTTGCAAGGTTACAAACTCTTAAAATTGTTGTGAATGTTAGCCCTTTTCGATCAGTGCTTCCAATGTCAATGGTTGCTCTTTGTAGTGTAAGGCATTGTGATTTGTGTATTGTTAAGGCCCATGCCATTTTGAGTGGTATCTAACGGTGGGTCCCATGACTTATTAGGAGCACTAGAATGTATTTTGGGTTGTTATTGTCCCATGCTAGCCCCATGTACTTTTTAAATTCAACAACGACAAACAAAGGAAGTTGAGGTGGTTGTTCACCATCATTGTATACAATTGCTTTGACTTGTCCAAGTGCTCCATTGACAAGTCTTGTCTGTACCCATAAATGTGCACAGGGCATGACCTCTTGGTCAATGCATAAGAGGAGCTTAGACTAAAGTTGTTCTTCTTCTAGGTTTAAGCATGGTATTCCTTTAATTTGCTCTGCATTAGAGAGGGCAACTGGCTTTGCTAAAGATAGAAACATTTTTTTTTTATGGAGTAAGACCATTTCATTTGTTGAAAAAAGATGTATGGAAGAAATAAAAGGATTTTGTTCTTCTGAGGTGAGTCTTGAACTTAATCGTGACATCAGTAGTTCCCAATCTACAAATGTAGGTGTTGCATTTGGTAAATTAGAAAGGAGTGAGTGGAACTGAATCTGAATTGGTGTATCTCCAATTTGGTGATATATTTTTTCCAGTGTAATAATGGTTGTGAAGCTATGCAGTAGTGTGCCACCATAGGAGCTTGAAGCATACATCGAGATGTCTTTGACTGGTGGAAGTTGCCCCAAATCACCAAAAAAAATAATAGAGCATGCTCCAAAAGGAATGTGGCTCTGAGTATAGAATGCTTGTCGCAGCCTCATATCAATTTTTTCTATTAACTTAGGACCAATGAAACTCATTTCATCTACTATGATATACTGAATGAAGTACATGCTTTCTTGGTAGGTTGCAAGTGCTTGTCCTTGTAGGGGCACCATTTCTTTGATTGGTATCCGGAGGGTAGAATGAATTGCAGCGGCCTGTATGTTGAATGCTGCTATGCCTATAGGTGCAAGAAATAGTAATGGCGATTGTCCATGCAACGCTAAGTTGGCCAATGTTGACTTTATGCTTCTAATAAGGTGTGACTTCCCAGTACCTATTGTGCCTTGAACAATAATCTTTAGTGGTTGCTATTGAGAAGTTGCATTTAGATGTGCTATAATAATATCACTTGTTTTTTGTTGTGTAGATAGAGCCATTTGTTTTTGGTGATTAAGAACATGGGGGTCTTGACATATGGGGTGATTTGATTATATGAAAGTGCTAGCCAATTTTTTTTGTGATGGGTTGAATTCTCTATTTTCCCAATTATTGTTCAATTCAATTTCATAGCTTCCTAGCATGTCAAGATCATTTAGGTGGATAGGTTCACCTGAATATAATCCTGATAAGACTTACCATTCATTAGGGATATTATCTTGCATAATATTTGCACTTGTTTTTGGGTTGTTTACCTCATGTTCGTTTACTGTAGCAAACATTGCTCTGCGTACATGCCAAGGTTGGTATTGACTTTTGAAGTTCTCCCATGTTGTAACAATTTCAAGTGTTGAAGAGCCAATATCTTCTTGGAAGTTGTGAAATAGTTTGTAAAGAACTAATTCACTCCAACATAAGGCTTCAAAGCTAATGTACTCCTTTGTAGGGATGGCTATGAAGCATGGAGAGACTCTAACAATATCTTTTGTGGGGCGCTCTTTCCATATAATGGTTTTTTTAGAAATCCTAAATTTCCATTTTTGAGTGACTTCAATAAGTGATATTGCATCTAAATGTCTAGGGCATGAGATGTAAGCTTCAATATTGGTTGGGAATGTGGTTGTTGTATTGGGTGCTAATGGTAGACGTTGGATATTTTGTTGGTTGACATTTAAAGACACAAATATCCTGCTAGAAAGGGAAAGTGGTAGCTTAAGGAGGTGGTGGCAGGTTTCTTGGGCGCCAATGTCACATTCAATAATGTTTTCAAGAAGCATTCTATGAAAAGTGGTTGCAGCAGGTTTTTGAGAGTCGAATCTTGTTGAAATGCAAGACAACATGGCATTGTATGTTTCAAACTTGCTCTCTGACTTTGCTGCATATTTTGCAATGTATTTGAGGACAACATCAATGGAGAGGACAGGTTGGAAATCTACATTGGCCCTCCAAATGGATAGTATTTATGGGCTGTGTAGGTTTAGGTGGTCATCATTATGAGCAGGGGTGTGGGTAGGTTGGCCATTATCAGCGATACAAAGTTTTGAATTTTCTTGTGTACTCCACGGGGCTTTATAACGACACACAACATTAGGGCCTTTTATTCTTAGACATGTTTGGAGAGAACATTTTGTGTGTCATTGCACATGGTTCACTACTTCAGTGTAGTCTATTATGGGGTTAGCCAAACTAATCATACTAGTATCCATCAAACAGGGGTCATCAAGAGGATTTCGATGATTGTTTTGGTTTCTCAATTGGATATTTTTTGGGTTCCAAGTAGATACATATGTGTCAATGAAGTCAAATGCATTTTGTATGGATTGAGTATCATTCCATTGTAATTTACTAATGTTCGGTGCTTCACATAGCTAGATGAAACCATGGATATGAGCTGATCCTCTATGTTGCCATTCATACCTGATAGAATTTTTCTTTTGTTAGGAAAAAATATGTTGAAATAAATAATATGAGTGGGAGGAAGTGAGAGATATACCTATACCAATAATCTGTTGCACCAAGAAGCTTTTCTAATACCTCCTCTCAAAATGTTGTAAATCTATGATGCATGTAGAGTGCTGCAAGGTGTGGATTTTGAATTATGTTTTGTATCCTCCATCTGGTTGTTGCAGTGGGGTTTGTTGGTGAGGTAGATGGCATAATGTTGTGCAAGTCTATCCATTTTGTATCTACTGCACTTAGGGTAAAGAACAAAGTTGGACATCCAATTTGAACAACCATGTCAATAAGCTTTCCCCTGCATTGAGTCCAGAATGGTCATGTCCCATGAATTGGCGAGCCAAATCGCATCAGTTGCTCAGCAAGTTTGTCATCAGGAAAGTCCTTTAATCTTTGGTGCAAGTCAGTAATTGTTGCAAGCATTGAACCATCGAGTTGTTTTCAAACAAAAACAGCTGAAGTGGCTTGGCTTCGATGTCATAGAAGGATATTTAGTATTAAGTATCTAAACCGTGGGTGTTGGCCAAACCTATCATCATGGTAGCGCAAGAGATGGTGAGAATATTCATGGAGCTTGACATCTTTTATACATTGTTGTTTAAATGCAGCTTCACCATTTGGGAACAAGGTGGGGAACACCATTGCGAAAAATCCTTCAGTTGTGTATTCATTGATTGGTGATGCTAAAATGGGTGGCCATTGAATGGTTTGAGTTGGTCTTCCTTCGCCTAATTGTAGCAAAGATCTTACTTCGTCCATCTCCCTACGTGCACTTGGTAGGTTTGGAACAAATGAAGTTGCGTGTACATTTTCTCCCAATGTGTCTTCTTCTGTTACTTCACTTTCATTGGTGGCTATTTCAACAGGATCACTTGTTGATGTTGTTGAGGATAACAAGTTTGAAATGTCAATGGAATGAAGTGGAAAAGATGATAGTGCAGTTTCATCTACTTGCACATCTTTGTAATATGGATCATTATAGATTTTATATTTTAATGCTTCAAATGCATGACTTCTACTAACATAGAAGCTGTATTACTGATGGCCAATGTTTTCTTTGATCACTAGAATTATGTCCAAGAAATCTATTCGCATTGGCAAGAAAGATGTAATTGTAGAAATATCTTGAGGAAAACATATAGTGTTGCCACTATACTTTAGTTGTCCACCTCTTGCATAAGTAACTTGTAGGATAGGGCTTATCCTTGCAATTAGCATCTCCTCAATTTGAGTTAGAATTTGTAAACATTTAGGTTGCACACCAGGGTCCATATTATTCCATTTTGAAAACCAATTTCCATTTCTTTTTGATGAGCATCAATAACAAGTGGTTGATCCATTTAATTGTTTTATTTTTATTCCAAGATATTTTTCCATGCATACTAAACAAGTTGGAATTTTGGAAAGGTTATCCAATTTGCAATAGAAATTGTCTCTAGCTGTGTAGTAGTTTTGAGAGAAATGGGGAGAATATGGTTGGGTGGCTGGGATTAAGTGAGGAGTGCTTTCAATTTGAGGCAAACTTTATTGTAGATGGTTTGGCATAGGCAATGTAGGTACTATGGGGATGGATGCTTCACCTGCAAGAGTTCAATGGCTTTCTCATTTTTTTTTGTTCATAATGTTCTTCATTGCTTGGTACCTTGCTCGTCACTTTTGGTTAGCTTGATTTTTCTTTTCCTGAGCATTATCATTTTGTATATTCATATATATATATATATATATATATATATATATATATATATATATATATATATATATATATATATATATATATATATATATATATATATATATATATATATATACACACACACCCAAATAAGAGAGATGTTTTATAGACCTGCAATTAGTGTTGTTTAAATTAGATAGGTATTTTGAAAGAACTAATATGTTTCTAAATTGTTTTTTGTTAAATTTATCTATGTAAAATGATTCTAATTTGTTACCCACATTAAAATTTATGTCTTACTTTATTCAGTAAGAACACATACATATCTAGTCCAGTTTAAATTAAAAACCTTGTTAAAAGAGGTGAAAGCAAGATATATATAGTAGGAAAACAATGGGAGTAAAGATTACATGAGTAAATATTTAGTAGACGGTGGAAATATATTGTTTGGTAATGTTTTGGAAGCATTTTTTAGAGTAGATGCACAAAAAAAATATAAATATTATAGTGGGTACTTGTAAATGTAGTAAACATGTTATTGACAAATTTTCTTATGCTTCATTGGAAGAATTAGAACAAAAATAGGTACATGCATAATTTATTTATTTGTCAGGGGAAATATAGTACTTACACATCTAGTATTTTGTATTACAAACGTAATCTTTTTTTGGGTTCGTCCAAAAAAGTAAGGGATAATTACATTTATCATAGTAGGGTATGAAAACATTTCTTTATACATAACACTCTAGTAGAAGCTTTCAAATTTGGATATGTAATTGTGCATACTGAGATCCATGTGCCAATTTTAAGCAAGCTTTAGGGCTGTAACGACAATGCTTTGCATGTCTTGACCCCCAAAAGGATTTTTTTTAATTGTAAGTTCAAAGAGAAACTGACTATTTATAAAATTGTCCAATATATGTTTTACAACATCAGGCTCAGCTAGTAGGAGTTGTAAATCTTCTGCAGGTACTCCCAACAAATCAATGGAAGGTCCTTCAAATGCAATTACCTTCAACAATTCACCTGTAGCATCTTGCAAGTCCATCTTGAGCATGTAACTATAGGCACAGTTGGAGAGTTCAACAAAACATTTGGGGCACCGGAATGTGTTTGTTGAGCAGTGAACAACCTTTTTCTTACATTTTTTGTTGTCTACTACTAGTAGACATGAAAGGTAGTAGAAGTTGTCCACATACAATTTAGTGATTTTTGCTTGTACACAAACAGGATTTGTGTTGGAAAATTCTTTGTTGACAATAGTAGAGATATCTATTGGAGGCCTGAACACATTGATCCATGAGAGAGGAGAAATCCTTGATGTGCAAAAACAAAAGTTGCAATCAATAATGAAATGTCAGAAAAGGTTACAAAGTATTATGAGATCAATCCTTATAAAAGGAGATCAGAAACCCTAAAAGGTAAAACCCTAGGTTGCATGATAATAATTAATAAAGATAATTAATTATTATATGCCTAAAGTTTAGCTTAAGTCCAAAGAGGTAATTTAAGTGACTGAATAATTAAATCAATATGATTCAATTAATCAGTAAGCACTTTATTACTCTAACACCCCCCCTTAAGATAAACTTTGGGAGAAGCTAAAAACCTAGAAAGAACTACTGAAAGAAAATGGGTCCTAGCAACAAAGGCCTAATCAGGTACCCAAGTACAAAAGAGAGTCTCTACAAAGTGGAGAAATAGAGAAAACCACATGAGAAAAACTCTACTTCAAAAAGAGACAAAGACTAGTCTGAAGGACTGAAGAAGCCTCCAAAACTAGGAATGTTCCAGAAAATAGGAACAAAGATGAACATGTACAACATCATTGAAGCATGAAACTGCAAACTCTGTCGAGAAGTAACTGATGATTTGAAGATCCTCCACAGAAATATGACTAGGTAGAGAAGACTATAATTTGCATGAGTGCCCTCAAATAACACTACTCGAATCAGGAGGCAAACAAAGGCAAACACCTGACTTCAAAGATACAGATGGCATAACATGAAAAGCCTAAAGAGCTGATCAATCAAAGCTAGAAGAGTGCATCCAAAATAGGAAAGAAAAGAGTGTCTATATGGTAAATGATCCATCTCATCGGAATGCATAGGTACCCAGCCACTACAACCGCCTAATACATAGGATCAAATACTGAATACATAGCTCACACTATCAAACCAAGGAAGCAGTAGAACCAACAGTAGAAACCCCCCCATACTGCTAACAAGGGAGTAATGATAGGTACACTGAGAAGATCGTCCAATATGAACTGCATGATGAAGATGAATCTGGAACATTGAATGTGTAGAGAGAGTACAAACACAAATAAAGATACTTGAGGCTAATGTCGGTGGAGGAACACTCACATGAAAAAAGATGTTAAACAAAGGCAAACATCAAAACCCCCCAACACTTTATAATGGAGTGTGAGTAAAAATAACATGAACATGTGCAAGATCCCATCAAAGCAATAGAATGGCACTTTATCTCAGTGCGTGTGCATAAAAGAATGCTACAAAAGTGAAGTATACACTGCTCTAGGAAGAGCAAAGGCTTCTAAACTAAAAGAACAACCTAAGACGAGTCATCCCTCAAAGGGAAGAGATCCCAGGACTTGAAACAACCAAGATTCCACCAGACTACAAAAATGAAAAAATCTAAATAAAATGAACCTAGAGAAGAATCTAGAAAAATGACTCATAGCACTGAAAATCTCTCTGAACAAGCTTTCCAATGATATATCGCTTTCCAAAAATGGAGTCCGAATGTGCAAGATAGAGCTCTCGGAGTGCAGAACTAAAGATCTGGCTTTGACAGAGAAAAACACCATTAGAAAAATAAAACTAGAAAAAATAACCTCTAGATCTGGAAAGATGTTAGAATCATCTTTTCGACGATATCTCATTTGCCAAATTTTGACACCGTATGCTCAAGATATGAGCAAAAAACCAAGAACTGTACTAGAGGGCCTAAAGAAGGTGTCTGCAAGGATCTGATGATAGGTGACATCAAAAAAAGGACAAGAAACCACATGAAACCATCAGATTTGATAAAGTCTCAGAAAGAGATTTCTAGCAATATCTTGTTTTTTGAAAATGGAGTCCGGATGCAAGAGAAACGGATCTCGGAATGCAGGAGGTCTAAAAATGCCAAGATCTCAGAGAACATCTCACTTTGATAGAAAAAAAGAGCATCAAAATGGAGAAATCAGAAAACCATACTAGAAAATTCAGATCGGGCTTGAAACTAGCTTTCCAATGATATATTACATGCCTAATTATGATCCCATATGCCTGAGATATCACAAAAAATGCCCAATGACCCCTAAAACAAGATGCCTGAAAAAACATGCAATTAAAAAAAATCTTTAAAAGTGCATGTACATGCTGACATCAGCTGGGGGCCTAGGGCTGAAAAAAATAAGCCCTTGGTCACCCACGTGACTGGGGGCTGGTGGAGCTGGCCAGGCGGGTGGCGGGGCCTTCGAAGGGTAGAGGAGGGGCCACGGGTGGCGGCAGGGCCGCAAGAGGCGCGGTCTGCGGTGGCATGGTCACGGTGCGGTGCGCTGGCTACTGACTGTGGTAGAGCTGATGGTGGTGGGCGCGCCGGTGGCTGTGGTGGCCGCACGGTGGTGGGCTACTTGCAGAAGGCCTTTGGGTGGTGTGCGGGCCACCCAAACAATTTTTTTTTTTTGAAATCACCATATAGCCTACACCTCGGTTTGCATGCCAGGGCCCTATGGCCCTGGTACGCAAATTTTTTTTGCCTCAGAGGCCAACTTGTCAAAATTTGACAAGTTTTATATGAATTTTGAGTATCTCAGGCCTTTCAGACACAATCGCGAGGTGCTTTTGGGCCAGAAGTGCACCAAAAATTAGTGATCATCTCGAGATCCGTGCCGGGACTGATTGCAAAAAAAATTTCTCGCAAATTCCAACTGTGTCCAAATTGGACAAACTTTATATGGATCTTAGGGTTCTTGGACTCTCTAAATGCAACTGGGTGGTCCGTTTGAAGCCAAGATGACCAAAAAAATAGGTCCCCCCAGATCTGCCAAGAAACCCTCTGTAAATGCAGATCTGACGAACAAGGTCAAATCTCTCAGAAAGAGGATAGGGGCAAGCAGATCTGAAGCTCTGATACCATGATGGAGTTGATGAAAAATAACCCATAGCTCCCAAGAACACCTGCATGCAAACACCTATCATAGAAAGAGAGAAGAAGCAAACAGCTATGGAGGCTTGAACGCATTGATCCATGAGAGAGGAAAAATCCTTGATGTGCAAAAACAAAAGTTGCAATCAATAATGAAATGTCAAAAAATGTTACAAAGTATTATGAGATCAATCCTTATAAAAGGAGATCAGAAACCCTAAAAGTTAAAACCCTAGGTTGCATGATAATAATTAATAAAGATAATTAATTATTATATGCCTAAAGTTTAGCTTAATTTGAAAGAGGTAATAAGTGACTGAATAATTAAATCAATATGATTCAATTAATCAGTAAACACTTTATTACTCTAACAATTTTTGCTTGTACACAAACAGGATTTGTGTTGGAAAATTCTTTGTTGACAATAGTAGAGATATCTATTGGATCAACAAACTTGGCTGGGTAACTATGGCCTTTGAATAAGGATATAGAGGGTTGGTCATTTCCCATATATGTATACCATATTTTTAATGTAGAAGCTTCAGTCAAAGTTGGATTGACTATAATAGAGGTTGGAAAGGTGCTATCAAGTTTTCTTTCATTCCACGATATTACACATGCATATTTAACTAAAATTATGATTGGGGTTTATTGGGTGAACATATCAAATATTTGTTTTCCTTCTACTTCGCAATGGTGACCCCATAGTGTACTATTAATGGTACAATTTGACATGTCTTTTATTATTGCTATACATTTCTTTGTGTCAGTTCCATTTCTTTTGCATATGGTTGATGGAGGAGTTGTAGATAAAATTATTCCAATGACATCTACAAGGGAGTCAACAGGAAATCCATCTAGCGAATCTATGCTCTTGAAGTGGAAGCTATGCTTGGGTATTGTAGAGTCTGGACATGACGAAGGAGTTATGATTGATGAGTTTAATAGGACTATTTCGTAAGGGTTTGTTGAGCTGCTATATTTTGTATTTGAAACTTTTATGTGACCACCAGAGATCTTGTATAAGCAACCAGGGTGAATAACCTCATAGAACTCATCTACTAGTTCATTAAAACAAGTTGGATGGATTTCAGATTTGTCTTTATCTATGACTTCAAAGCCAAATACTTTTCCTTCACGGGTAGCATTTTTGTATTCATGGATTGGTAATTTGCCTAATGCTCGACCCTCAATGGACCAATTCCTATGATATGGAGTCAATGATTTAATGGGGAGTGGCTGAAAAGGAGCAATATTTTGTACAGAATAGTCTATAGTTGGAGAAGACTCTAACGTATGTTTAGAAGTTGAAGCACGAAGATAGTCAGCAATCTGAAGGAGTGGAATTGGAGTTCCAACTAGAGCTGCATTGTTTGAGATGATATCAAAGTTTTCAACTAAGAGTGCCCTGCAAAGAATAAAGAGTGATAATTTAGGTAGGAGTTTTAGCTTGGAAATCTAAAACTTTAAGACGGTAGTGTTAAAGAAAGGGCTTACATGAAGTTTTGTAACATCTTGCAAGAATATTTATTTAGGCAAATAATTGAGCCCTTCACCAAAGCCTCTTCAATGACAAGATCTATGAATTTTTCTGGTAGTAGAGAAAAATGGGTGTGTCCACCATCAAAGAGTTGCAGTCGGTATTTTGTAGACATAGAATGTGCTTGTTGGATAGAATGTATAGATGTAACTTGTAAGTATGGATCGATAATAAGCGTGCCTTCAAGAATCTTAGCAAGTGCGCCTATTGTTAAAGTTACCATTGTGAAGTACAATCTAAAAGGAACCAAGTAGCCTGCAAGTGTGGGTAAATTTGGTTGTTAGGCTATGGAGAATGTAGTATATGTTAAATGTAGTTCAATTTCAGGTGAAGTAGTTTGAGCATGTTATATTCAATTTTTTTTGTAAAAAATAAAAAACAACACGTTGCTAGATAAGTTGTTGATTTTCATTTCTTTTTCCTCTATTCGACAATAATTGTGCCTTAGATATTATGCTAGTTAGTGTTTTTGTATAAAAATGCATTGTATATCATTATCTCTCTACAAACAAGCCAACTGAATAATACTCAATCTGTGAAAAATTAAATTCTTCCAAGGAAAAATTATTTGTTCGACATTTATTTATGTATTTATTGTACCCAAAATCACATTCACATTTTTAGATAGGTTAAATAGTGCAGAAATAAAAGCTTGTCTATTTACATTTGATTATCTATATAGATGGTTGTTCTTGAACTACTTAGTGGAAGGTAGGATAGTTGATCACTTTGTGTTCAAGTACAACTCATATGCTTCAACTATGGAGGGTGTTGTACCACCTGTGTAATAACGATCATAATACATCTCTTTCACAAAGGTGCATAGGCCCTCCAACTCAGTACTAAGTTATTGTTTTAAAAACAATTGTGGTGGGTGTAGTAGAAAATGTCAAGCAATGTGTACCTAAACTGGACATGTATTATATTATGCATGTGTATAATAAAAGCTAAACTAAACAATAATAAATGGTTGGGTGTTTAGATATCTAAAGATTACGTATGGGGGAGTAGAGTTTGGTTGGGCAGTAGTATAGATTCTAATATTCTTAAATTTCTTGGGTTGTCGAGTACCAAATTAAATTAAGGAGTATGAGACTAGTATTCAATTTTGTAGTGGACATTTCATTATTCATTAAAAATTGTAGCCATAACTTAATAAAAAGAAATGCAAGGAAATTTAGTATACAATCTAAATTAAATTTCAAAGTAAAATGGAATATAGATTGTGTCATTTCTAAAATTTAAAGGTGTGGGCATACCTGTTAAGGATGGTATGATGTGTATAAACTATGACACCTTTAATAGTTGTATAGTCAAATCTGTTGACTTTGAAATCAGCTTGCTTGGTCCTATTCAACAAACATATAAGTTAACATTTAAGGTAAGTATAAGTGTATTGTTGGTATAAATTGCATGTGTTTCATATTTAAAAAATAATCCTATGTAATGAACATATTAGTAATAAATTTTTAAAATTGGTTTCTATAAACAACCTAATGTAACAATAGTCAACCCAAGCACAAATACATTCTTTGACGAAACTCTAAATGCAATAGAGTATTTATTTATATATTGTACTCAAAATATACATCCATGCTTATAGATAGGTTACATATTGTGAAAATTGAAGCTTTGTGGCTTGCATTAGATAATGTATATAGGTTGTTGTTCTCATGTTATATAGTAGGAAAACAAGAGGAATGATCAAAGATTATTCAAATGCATCTCATATGCATGAATAATGGAGGGTGATGCACCATTTTCATAGTACTGGTCGTAATATATTTCTCTAATGAAAGTGCACAACCCCTCAATTTTACTACAACTATTCAAAAGCTCTACAATGTCTGTTTCTTTGACAACTAGTAGAATATTGCTTCCAGGTTTGAAGTTGTGCACAATATCATGGCAGGTAGTTGAAAGAATCAATGAAAGACTCTAGACATTACTTTCAAGGCACTATGGATTATTGATAGAACAACATGAAACTGCAATTTTAGTGGTTGATTCTACTGCAACTATGGGACTGCTAACACTTTCATTTGAATTTCCACTGAAGACCTCAATGATTTTAGGGGTGTTAGCATTTGTTGTCATCTCCTAAAACCAATGAATATAAAATTTATATAAGTAGTAGGACAAAGAATATGTAAACAGATTAAAGAAGAATATCATTGTTGAGAAAGAAAAATCCAAAACCTAAGTGTATATATATTAAATATATCTAATATAACTGTATCTAATAAATTAAAATAATTAATAAAATTTTTTTTGTTTATTATACATTATAACAATATAACTATAATATATATTTTATTTAGCCGCTAAATTTATAACATAATAATTGAGAATGTTAGTTGTACTTAATATGTTATTTTATTTAATAACATATCATCTTCTTCTATATATTTTAGCAACATTAAAATTCCTTTCCGTTGGTAAACAATTTAAATAGAAAATCATAAAATTACATCTATTTTATTATTTTAAAAATTCTACAAATTAATGATAGTATTAAAATTTAACTTTTCTAGGCAAGTCCAAACTAAATTTAATTTTAAATTATTTTTATGGCTTGGATTTCTTATGTATAAATTAGATATTTTACATATGATTGCTTAAAAGAAGACAGTTCAATTATTTTCTTTATTTTGTTTAATAAAAATATAAATTAATTTACTTTTAATTTAGTATAAATTTTGTAATATTTAAATATTTTTATCAACATAATCAACAATAGATATTAAATACGTAAAAATATTTCACTTTTACTATAGTAAACCTTATACTATAATTTGACAATTGAAGTTATGTTTTTCATTAATGGTGTTTATTTCTTAAAAAGAAATGAAAATCAAAGGTATCTATTTCTGAAAAAGAAATCAAAATCCTTGATTTTAATTACTCATTAAAAAAAGAGGCTGAAATTAAACATGTGAATTAGGAAGAAACGAGGTTCCTATCTTTTTTGTTTTTTTTACTTTGAGTTTCCATAATTCAATCTCATGGATGCTCATGGTTTGAGGCTTTTTGTTCAACTTTAATTCTAAATTTGTCTATTTGTTAGTATTGTCTGATAACATATCATCTTCTTCATTTGCTATACTCTCTACCTAATCGCCATCTATTTATTTTCTATGACATTATATATAGTCTATTATTTTATAATTCTTTTTCATTGTATTTTTTTTTACTTTATATATTTTACATCTAATATTCTGATATAATAATGATAATATAAGTGTAATTAATATATGATTTAAATTAATATATTTAAATATAAATTAATACATATGTAATGAAATGTAAGTGTGTTATAATAATGTGTAAAAAAAATAAGTGATAAAGAAAGGTACACGTGAAAGACTAAATTTATTTTCCACGAGTGCCTCTTATATAAATTGTTAAAACCAAATTTGACCTCTCAATTCAAATGAATATTTTAATGTTTTACTTCACATCCTAACCCCTAACCCTATAGCTAACCTAAATCCTAAATGGTAAACAATAATGTTCAATGGTAAACTTTAAAGACTAAATCATAATCCTAATTGCAATTTTAAATATTTAATCATAATAAAAACCTAATCATATTTTCTAAACTATAGTATTAACCCTAATTGGGAACCCTAATTCATAATCCTAAATAGTAAATGATAATTGTAAAAACAAACCTTAATATTAAATGTTAAAACCTAATTGTAATATTAAAGAATTACAAATGAATTCCGCAATAAATAGTACAATAAAGTGTCAAAATAGTGAATATTTGATGGTTGAAACGATTTTTGAACTATCCATATGATTATTTCTTCCCGCCACTACTAAAATTAAACCATTAAAAAACTAGAATGTTGAATCCTCTCCTTAATAGTGAGAGAGACCAATTTGAACTATGTACACTTCATTAATGTATGCAAAAATAAATATTCTTAGATGAAGAAGCACTGGAATGAAACAAAATAGAAGTTGGCTTATCGACTAATGTAATTGTCCAAGTATCAACTAGGAAATCAAAAATAATGTGAGGGAAGCAAGCATTCTGACCATGTCACAAAGAAGTTAGGTAGAAAGAGACAATATGATGATATAGAACTTAGCTCCCCTGATGAGAATCATTGAAAAAGTTACATTGGGTCCATAATCAAGTAGAAAACAAAGATTCTTATTATCTGAACGAAAACTATTTCATACCAACTTAATGTAAGATTGGTAGATGGGCAACTCCTAAGGGAAAGGAGAAGAGCATATATCTACTTTGTAATTCAGGGGAAGTAGAGATAGAGTGGCACATCATCACAGAATTCTTCAGTTACAACATCTAGGCTACTTACATGGACACCTTGAGAGTTGAATTTATGTGTACCATCTTTGAAAAGACAGGATTAGAGATGGCAGGGGAACTTCTAACAAAACTTTATCAGAGAATACTTATCATTTAGGAGGAGGCAGCAGCAACGTTCTAATCATATCCTCTCTTGTATTTCCCAAGCAGTTTCTCACTTTTGCTAAGCTTGTAAAAATTGCCCACATGCTGATTAGCTAAGCTGTCTAAATAACCCCATAGACTATTCTGGTTTCATGGACATTGTTAAAATAGAAGCTATATAGCCTCTCAAGAAATTAAATGACCAATGGATCAAGTCATTTTAGCTTTAGCAAAGATGGACAAATCTATGGATGCATGAACTAATTTCTCTCTATGACTACAACGCGTGCGATCTATGGCCCTTAACATTTGAAAACTATTGTACATCAAAACCTTTTGGGATTCCTTCCAATCAAAAGTCTGAGATATGTCTGCAAATTTAACAGAAAATTTAGGATACTTTTGATAAGGAGGTTTGCCTACATACACTGATATAATTATGTTTGAACTTTGTCCCCAGTAGATTACTCACTGTATGGCATATGCTGGATGGATAGAGATTACAAAGCCACAAGCATATTATCCTTTAAAAATCCAATCTAATTTCTCTCTATAAAAGACTTCAAAGATTAACACCCTCTCATAATGAAGAAGATAAAAGATTTGAAGGTGCCCCCTAGTTAGGCATGTGGAAAGAGATGAGAATTGAAAAAAAAATACACCCTTCAATAGATACATTATAAATTAGTTTCTTTAGTTTCTTTCTTACACGCACTCTTGCATTGTGAAAAGGAAAAGGTTTGTTAGATCATTTTTATCACATTACCAAGCTGTTCAAACAATATCAACAAGAATTTACCAGCCAGGCAGACTCTCATCCAAGGGTACATCATCTAACTGGTGGAAATAGGATAAAAATGGGTGAAGAGATGCATGAATGCATCAAGAAACAACTCAGCTTTCCGGTAGCCAGGAATTATCATTTCAATAATTTTATATAATGTAATCTGAAATGCTTCCTTGTTTATTATGGTGGAATTCTAGGCCAGTATATCATGAAATCTAAAATATGGTGTGCAAGCAGTACAACTGCAGTACATGTATAAATTAAGCACCCAGATTAATGTACAAACAGATCATTGCAAACATAGGTGCAATTGTAGAGGTAAAGTGCATTCGTTATTCCTTGTACATCAATGCAATTCCTTGTACATCAAAATCTGCAACATGAATTGACACATCTCTATCCTTTTCTGAAACCAGTGAGAAAAAGTAACTGCCATTAACATAAGCCCCTATTCTACTAAATTTGGCAAATGTGTTGTATTATAACATTGGTGCAAGATGATTAAAATCATTTCAACCATCAAATATTTAATATATATTATATAAAAGTAAATCTTAATTAATATCGAGAAATATTAAAATAATTTTTTTTATAATATTGCTCCCATTTCCACAAAGATTACTTATTGTAAGAGAAAGTAAGTCAAGATTAGGGCAAGTTTTTCCACGTAGACCTAGGGTTTGGCGAAGACAATTTAGAGAAGGGATGAGGAAATGACAAATCTACTATCGATTACCACATATCTAAAACTTTTCAATTCTTCCATCTATGTAGCTACATGCCTACCAAGCACATCAATTTGGGACTGAGTGAGTTATACCAGTGCTATGCCTTTAATGTCCATTCCATGATCAATGATTAGTTGTAGTTAAAATGGATTCAATATTGCTACTCAGGTTTTTTGTGGAAGTCTACACTATTGTAGCATCGCCATTGTAAAACCATGTGTAGGCTAACATTGACACTCCTTGTTCATAGAACCAACCATGGCTTCATATGACCATCAACACCTGCTATTGGAGATGGCTTCCTAGGTAGAAATTTGGCTATTATAGCCGGTGTAGGAAGATTCAAGCACAAAAACATAGAGGAATTTAGGGGCTGAACTAAAGCTTAGTTAATGGTGATGAATCCAAGCTAAGCCAGCTGCTTGGAAACTCTGCCATTGGTCATGTGAGATACGTGACTGCAGGGCCATCGGAGGCTAGGAAACCTGAATGATATGTGACTGCAGGGCCATCAGAGGCCAGGAATGTGCAGCCATTTGTGGCGGGCTACAAGTTTGTATAAGTTACAGTGGTGCACAATGGAAATCTTGTCAGTGAGAATTATCTGGTGTCACTGTGATCTGGGATTATTCTAGTCCTAGGATGTAGTCACACTAGAGTGAGCCTATTAATTTTGTTATTTTTCTGGTCCTTTGTCCACCATGCATCTTTTCTTTTCTACATAGTTAAGCTTTCTTATAAATCTGCAATCTATAAAGTTGTAAGTCCTACTTGATTGAATGAGTTAATTTCATTTTTGTGTGGATACAGGAAATGAGGCTTGTGAGAAATTGGCAACCATTGGTCTTCTGACAAATTTTGTGGAAAGAGTGTGATAGAGACTCTACCTCCTGAGTTCATTCAACTAGAAAGGCGTCTGTCTGATAAGAAACTGGATACAATATTTGAGGATAGTGATCTTCTTCTTACAAAGGAAATCAAGAAAATTTCTAATGGACAGGAACAGGTTAATAAAGTTTCTTGCAGATGTGCGGCTCTTGTGCCTCCTGGGCGTTGAGAAGGGCACTTCTACAAACATATTTTCGAGAGATGTTCTCATAAATATCATATATCATATATTATTTTTTCTGTGTTGTGACTTGCCAGATGATATAACAAAATGTTTGATGGGTTCAATAGATGATACAAGCATTATAGTTCAACATTAGGTTGACCATTATTGCATCATAAGTATTTCCTTAAACTATAGTTTATATCTATTGAAATAACATTAACTCAAGCAGTTTTTCTATATAGGGAAAAGTTTTTTGATCTATTTGCTAGCAGTTATTCCTTTTTAATACAAAAGTTTAGAACTGGTAGAAAACTCTTTCTATTTTGAAGGAGCAAACGATACAAATGAAATCATTGCAGAGGAAAGAAGGCTACAAAATGGGAAAAAGTACCGTAATTGCTGCTATGTGTTGTGACCTTCCTTCCAGTATGTATGTAGGTATAAGATTTGATGTTCTGTGTTGTTGCCTACCTTGTGATATTTAGTTTAGGTAATAAAACTTGATAGAGTTGTTTTAAATTTATAGAACAAGAGGCAACAGGGCGGCGGTGTAGAGAGCATTCCAGAGAAAATGCAATAATTGCACAATAAATGACAAAGACGTGGCAATGAATTTGAGGTCATTTACACTAATACAGGTTAATGCAGTTGAATTCACTAATGTGATGTGATGGACTTTGCTTAGCTAGCCTCACGATTTTTTTCTATTTATGAGTGTCTAATTTCAATCTAGCACGCCATTGAAGAATTAAATGATGTAGATGGGAAATAAATCTGTCAGAACAGAGCAGCGGATAGGTGAATAAAATATGTGGATGACATTCATAGGTGAATGGATGGTGGAGAAGCTCCCAATGTCTGTCATTGGGCTCTGGAGCAGTTCCAGCTATTGATCTTCAAAATCAGGTCGAGACTTTCCAAATAGGAAACGCCTATGTTGTAATTATAATAGATTCACATTTCTATTTGTGATAAAATAAATTTGTGAATAATTTCAAATCTTTTATAAATATTCAAATTTGAATAAATCTTCTTAGTAATTGACATTAATTTTGATATTCTTATGGGAGTATATTTTTCTATTGGGTATTAAAATGAAAATGTGGATAATATGAAATTTTTCATTAAAATTAAAATTGGATAAATCTTATTATGATATCCTGTATTCTTTGGCTACTTCAAACTGTTGCTACTATGCTATAGGAAATTGCAGATGTCCCCTGTATTCTTATTTTGAAATTTAATTGTATATATAAGTCATTCACAGAAATCCTCCACATATTATGTTGGATACAAACTGTTGTAGCTGGGGTATCTCTGTTTTCACTTTTCTTATTGACTATTTTGGGGGTTCATTACATGGAGTCAGAGGAAAAATAGAGACAAAAATAGCAAAATAAATAATAGAGATGAACATGGAAATTGTCATGTCCCCTTTTTAAATAATTAAAAATAATAACTTTTGCTAAGGCTGGCAAGCTCAAAAAGTGAAGTTTCGGGATAAGGGGCTAATATTTGGAAACCAATGAAATAATAAATGTTAAATATTATTAAAATATGTCTAGTTCACCCCTCTTGGTTGTGAGTTAGGGTTATGCCCTCTTTAAAAGTGGTTTGGAGGCATTTTGGGCTCATTCTAGAACTTGATTTTTGTTCATTGCTTTGTTGTTCTTCAGAGGTTGCCAAACCTATGGAGAAGGAGACCCAAAGATGGTAGTTTGCAGGTTTTTAAGAAGGCTAAGGATGGGATTTTGAGGTCATTCCATGTGCAAGCTCATGGAGAGTTTGCCATTGTGCTGAACAATGCAAATTTGTGAGTTTTCGGGTGTGTTTCTTGTAAGAGTTTGGTGTTTCCGGTTGAGTATTTCATATCAGTTTGGTTTGCTACTGTATTTCAGACATTTTGATGTTAAAATAGAGCTGAATATATGTATTGGGTCATGGTTATACTTCTGTGATAGATTATTAGTGTTTTGTGGTGTTTCCAGACTATTTTGTGTTATTTTCGGGAGCTCGATGAGCATTGTTTTTGCCCTCCTTTTTGAAGCTTTTGTGTAAATTATTTTCAGATCTAGAAATGACATTTTGTAGGCTGTTATGCTGGCAAATTTTCTAAAAAAATTTCTACTTTCAGATTTATCGATAATATGTGAAGCTGTGAAGTTTTTGGCACTATTTCGGGCATACCCGATTTGGATTTTATTGAGAAATTGGTTGATCTTTTGAAATATTGGTTGTTTGATTTTAAAATCTGATTAGAGGCTTTAAATATCATATAAAATCAGAAATGAGACATTTTAGTGGTATCAGAGTTATGATCTTGCCAGCCTGAGGGTTTGTAGAAGTTTGTATGCAACTAAGTGAAAGAGAAAAGAGATATTTGCAGTGAGAAAAGAATAAAGAAATTTTAATCAAACCTCCAGTTGAAAAAAAAAATTACAAAATCCAAGGAAGGAACAAGTATGGCTGATCCGGATGAGATGGTGAAAAAATTCTCCCAGGACATCCAGAATACTCAGAAGCAAACAGTGGATAGTTTGGCAGAAACTAGAGAGGCTTTACGGATATTAACAGAAAAATTGCAAGGAGTTGTATCTACTAATGAGAAAGGGAGCACTTCAAAGGAGCCAAGAAATCTGAAACCCACACCCTCTAAATCAACAAAAACTATTTTCTTGCCTGCAGATGAGCCACCAGTACCAAATCCATCCCTTAGTCCTATGGAAGAGGTTTCAAGTAACTTGATTGCATTAAGAGCTACTTACAATGGCTTAGATGATGACTTTCATAGTTCAGTTCCTTTTAGAGAATATGTGGATATGATGAACACTTTGATGCCCAAGAAAGAGTATAGGAGGGAGCAGGACATAAGTGGAAGAGAGCTCAAAAATAAAATAAGCAAGTTTACAGCACCTACTTTTGATGGAACAAATAAAATTACAGCTAGAGCATGGCTAAAAAAATTGCAAACCTTCTTCACACTTAACCCCATGAAGGAGAGTGATGTTGTTCAAATCACAAGTCTACACTTGGAAGATGCAGCATATGATTGGTGGTATCATGGAATGACTACTCAAGGTCATGATCAGGTAACTACATTTGATGATTTTAGTCAAAGAGTGATAGATAGATTTGATCTCAAGGATGATGAAGAGTATTTTAAAGAATTGTCAAAGTTGAGGCAGACCAAATCAGTTAATGAGTATGTAGAAGAGTTTTAAAAAGTGGCTATTATGGTACCTGATATGAGTGAAAAGAGGATTGTTTATCTTTTTCTTGATGGTTTGGAAGATTCTGTTAAGGGTTTGGTTAAGGCTTTCTCACTCTCAACCTTACAAGCTATCAAAAGAAGTTTGTAGCTTGAAACTTGTGTGCCTATGAAACCAGTCACTAATCAAAAACCCCCAAATCTTTGGCAACATAAGGAAAATTTTCAGAAAAAGAATTTCCCAGCACCGCCACCAAAGAATGTGACAAATGCAGCACAAAAGAAGGTAGATGAAGAGACTAGGAGTGAACTACAAAGGAAAAAGCTCTGTTTCACTTGTAGAGAGCCATGGGTTCTAGGACACAGATGTTTGGGGAAAGGTCAAGTGCACTATATTGAAGTTGCTTCAGAATCTGATTTAGATGAGCATGAAAAATTTCATGACACTAAGGAGGAGGAAGAAGAAGAGAAGGAAAAAGAAATCAGCAAGGATGACACTTTAGCAGCATTATCAGGAGTCCCAAGATACCATCCCTTTCGAATTCGAGGGGTACTAGCAAGGCAAAGGTTGACAGTTATTCTTGATAGTGGGGCAACTCACAATTTTATTGATGAAGGATTTGTCATGAAAAGAGGGCTTAAAGCAGAAGATTTTGAGGGATTCAATGTTACTGTAGCTGATGGATTCACTATGCCTTGCACATGGGTGGTGAAATAAATCAGGTTGACCTTAGGAGATTATGAGTTATGTGATGACTTCTATGTTGTTGGCATTGGAGAGACGGATCTTGTATTGGGTGTTCAATGGTTGCACTCTATTGAAGGCTATTACATGAACCATCAAACTATGGATTTTAAATTTCATTCCAATGGGAAAGAAGTCTTATTGAGAGGCTTATCGAATGGATCACCTAAGGTGGTCACTGCAAAGAGGATGGATAGGACTTTTCAAAGAGGACAAGTAGCATGGGTAGTAGGAGTCATAATCCATCCAACAAGCTCTCCAAAGAATCAAGGTAATTTCTATTTTGAAATTCAAAATATTCTTGATAAGCATAGTATAGTTTTCAATGATTTTCCTTCAGGATTACCACCAGATAGAGGTTTTGAGCATGTTATAGAGTTAAAACAAGGTGCCAAATTAGTTATAGCAACTCCATACTACCATCCAAGAGGTTATAAGGAAGAAATAGAAAAAACTATTAAGGAACTCCTGGACATGGGATTCATAAGGCCTAGCTCTAGTCCATTTGCATCATCTGTGGTACTTGTCAAGAAAAAGGATGGTACAATGAGAATGTGTATAGACTACAGGGCTCTAAACAAGAAGACCATAAAAAATAGGTATCCCATTCCACGCATAGATGAACTTATTGATGAGTTACATGGTGTTGTATACTTCTCAAAAATTGACTTAAGATCAAGGTACCATCAAATTCGCATGAGGAGGGAAGATGTGGAAAAGACTGATGTCAGATGTCACTATGGGCACTTTGAATTTCTTGTTATGCCATTTGGCCTCACTAATGCACCAGCAACATTCCAATCTTGTATGAATAAGGTATTCGGCAAGCATCTTCGGAAATTTGTTTTGGTATTTTTTGATGATATTTTGATTTATAGTAAAACATGGAAAGAGCATCTAGAGCACATAGGCACGATTTTGGAAATCTTGGAGCAGCAATCCTTCTATGCTAAGCTATCTAAATGCGAGTTTGGTTTGACTGAGATCCTATATTTGGGACATATTATAAGTTCTAGGGGAGTATAGGTTGATCAACAAAAAATTCAAGCAATTTTGGATTGGCCTCCACCTACTAATCTTACACAGTTGAGAGGTTTCTTTGGGTTGTGTAGCTACTATAGGAGGTTTGTCAATGGATCCTCTCAGCTTGTTGCCCCCTTGACTGATTTGACAAAGAAAGGAGCTTTTATTTGGATAGAAAAGGCACAAAAAATATTTGATAAGCTTAAGGAGGTAATGAGTTCATGCCCTGTGCTTGCAATTCTAGATTTCCCTTTATCTTTTGTTGTTGAATGTGATGCTTTTGGAGAAGGTATAGGGGCTGTCCTAACTCAAAGGGGACATCCGATAGCATTTGAGAGTAGAAAATTAAATCAATCAGAGAAAGGTTACTCCATCTATGATAAGGAAATGTTGGCAATCATGCATGCACTTCATAAGTTTAGACAATATTTGGTATGTGGGATATTCATTGTAAAGACAGACCATAATAGCCTCAAGTTCTTCTTGAACCAAAGGGATTTGAATGATCATCAAAAAAAATGGGTAAGCAAATTGCAAGCTTATGATTTTGATATTGAACATGTGAAAGGAAAGAATAATGTGGTTGTTGACGCTCTCTCAAGAAAGCCCACTTTGTGTTCCTTAACATCTATCTCTGCTGATAGGAAAGTCTCCATAATTTCAAAGTATGCTAAAGATTCCTTTGCCACCAAGATTTTGGATACATTAGTGGATGATAATAGGTACAAGGTTGTTGATGAATTGATTTATTACAAGAACAAGATCTTCTTAGTGCCAAGATCAAAAACTAAGGAGAGGATATTGAGGGCCTTTCATGACACACCTTTGGCTGGTCATCAAGGATACTTCAAGACATACAAGAAACTTTGAGAGTGGTTTTCATGGAAGGGTATGAAGGAGGATGTCCTTAAACACATTAAGGAATGCTTGGTATGCCAACAAAACAAGAGCGAGCAAATTTTTCCTGCAGGGTTGTTGCAGCCACTTCCTATTCCTGAATAAAAATGGGAAAGTATTTCCATGGACTTTATCACTGGGTTGCCCAAGGTTCAAGGTAAGGATTGCATATATGTCTAGTGGTAGATAGACTAACTAAGTATGCACATTTCTTTCCCATCACATCTGATTTCAAGGCATCACAAGTGGCATAATTGTTCTTCAAGGAAATTTTCAAGTTACATGGCTTGCCTAGAAACATTGTCAATGACAGGGACAGTAGATTCCTTAGATTTTTTTGGAAGGAGCTCTTTCATTTGGTAGGAACTGAACTCACTCCCAGTACTAGCTATCATCCTCAAATAGATGGACAATCATAGATAGTTAACAAATGGATAGAGGGATATTTGAGGAACTATGTTTCAAATCAGCAACATGCTTGGGTGAAATGGTTGCACCTAGGGGAGTATTGTTACAATACATCTCATCACATGTCTATTGGTATGTCTCTTTTTCATGCTCTTTATGGTTATGATGCCCTTTCCTTTGTTGATCTAGTACTTTTAGATAGCAGAGTACCTACAACAAGTGATTTCATTAAGCAAAGCCAAGACATAATAAGGTCCCTCAAGGATAATCTACAACATGCACAGAACCAACAAAAGTTGTATGCTGATAGGAAAAGGATTGAAATATCTTTTGAGGTGGGAGATTTGGTATTTTTTAGGTTGCATCCATATAAGCAAAGCACCTTGAAGAAGAGTGGGGCAGAGAAGCTCAAGCCAAGGTTCTATGGGCCTTATAAGATCATCAGGAAGGTAGGAGAGGTAGCTTATGAATTGGAGCTCCCACCAAATAGAAAAATACATAATATTTTCCATGTCTCTTGCTTGAAGAAGGTTCTAGGCCAGAAAACCATAGTATCTACAGAATTACCACCTCTTGATGATGAAGGGAAATTAGTCTTAATACCAGAAGAGGTTTTGGATACAAGAGAGAAAAGATTGAAGAATAGGAGCATCACAGAGCATTTGGTCAAATGGAAAGGATTACCATTGGAGGATGCAACTTGGGAAGGAGCACATATTCTTGAGCATCCCAACCTTCATTTCTTGAGGACAAGCAATATTTGAGAGGGAGGACTTGTCATGTCCCCTTTTCAAATAATTAAAAATAATAACTTTTGCTAAGGCTGGCAGGCTCAAAAAGTGAAGTTTCAGGATAAGGGGCTAATATTTGGAAACCAATGAAATAATAAATGTTAAATATTATAAAAATATGTCTAGTTCACCCCTCTTGGTCATGAGTTAGGGTTATGCCCTCTTTAAAAGTGGTTTGGAGGCATTTCGGGCTCATTCTAGAACTTGATTTTTGCTCATTGCTTTGTTGTTATTCAGAGGCTGCCAAACCTGTGGAGAAGGAGACCCAAAGATGGTAGTTTGTAGGTTTCCAGAAAGGCTAAGGATGAGAGTTTGAGGTCATTCCATGTGCAAGCTCATGCAGAGTTTGCCATTGTGCTGAACAGTGCAAATTTGTGAGTTTTCGGGTGTGTTTCTTGTAAGAGTTTGGTGTTTCCGGTTGAGTATTTCATATCAGTTTGGTTTGCTGTTATATTGAAAACATTTTGATGTTAAAATAGAGCTGAATATATGTATTGGGTCATGGTTATACTTCTATGATAGATTATTAGTGTTTTGTGGTGTTTCCAAGCTATTTTGTGTTATTTTTAGGAGCTCGATGAGCATTTTTTTTGCCCTCCTTTTTGGAGCTGTTGTGTAAATTATTTGCAGATCTAGAAATGACATTTTTTAGGCCATTATACTGGTGAAATTTTTGTAAAAATGTCTACTTTCAGATTTATCAATAATATGTGAAGCTGTGAAGTTTTTGGCACTATTTTGGGCATACCCGATTTAGATTTTATTGAGAAATTGGTTGATCTTTTGAAATATTGGTTGTTTGATTTTAAAATCTGATTAGAGGCTTTAAATATCATATAAAATAAAAAAGGGGACATTTCAGAAATGTTATATATATAATATAAAAAATTATACAAAATTTCATTGTATAGAAACACAGACACAGATCTGTTGCTCTTTCATTGCAGTCAGAAAAAATAGAGTCCCCTGTATTCATTGGCTGATTTAAACTATAGCTGCAGCAAAAACTGTAGACATCCTCATTTTTCTCGTACAGGATATACTTATCACTGACTGTCCTCATTTGACAAAAATGCCAAGTTAAAATAACAGAACAGAAATGAGATTAATTACAATTAATTCTGCAGTGTGGGAAAACTGGCAGAGGTGATCGTGCAATTAATCCATACTTTGAGTGCACTACAGTTTGGCTCTCTCAAACGCTCATCATTTAGGAAAATTCCACCTGTAAGTAATGCTGTGCAATCATATTTATATAATATCTATTTTATGGGAATTCTACTCTACTCTTATGGAAACTCTATTTTAGCTTTAGGGTTATAAGCATGGCTTTGGAAACTCAGAGCATGGCAGAAGCAAAATGGAGGGTAGGAAAGTGTTAAGGTAAACAGCTGCATCGAGACCACTTGCGGCAATGATCTCAATCTCAAAGGCTCGCCAAACCTTTGCCATCCATGTAAAGGGGTTGAGAGTCTTGGAGACATAGCCTGGACTGTGTGAGATGTATTGTGTAAGTGAAGGTGTGAGATTTTACGGAATGACATCCTACACATATTACAAAATAAAAATGATGGTAAGAAAGAGGAATCAAGGTTACAAAACTTACGCTATGAGATGAGCACATATCTGCAAAAAGATAGAGAAAATCCTCCTTCAGCACATATGAGAGTTACTTGAGGAGTACACGCTTGAATATCTCCTTCAACAACCATATCTACAAAAACACAGGTTTTAGATGCACTAAAGCTGCAGCAATGTTATCGCCATAAACCCTAGCCATAAGAAACTCAATGAATGGCTTATACAGATCATAAGATTTAGGGTTTGGAAAACACATTTTTTTGCTTTCAAATTCTAGTCTGTCACTATCATACAAAGCAATGAGCAATGAACAGCTGTGAAGAATTCCCTTTCTGCAGGATGGATGACAGAGAAGCTCCCAATGGTAGTCATTGGGTTCTCCATAGCTTGCAACCGTCGATCCTCAAAAACAGGCTAAGGCATTCCCAAATGAAAACACAATAAAGAACAAAGCTTAAAATACCAAACAAGTAATAATTTTTTAATTTAAATTCCCCCTTATACCTAGTCGAACAAACATATAATCTCTTTCCCTACATGACTTTGCATGTTGTTACATGTGTTTGTAATACCCCAAAAATGGGCTATAAGTTCATTAATCTCCTACATCATCAAATCGAATGAAATCAACATCAAAGTCCTAACCTAAGGCATATCTAAACATCATTGAATCTTAATTGATTATCTTATATTCTGCATCGGAGAATATTCCTAGCAATATTCCTAATTATCTTAATTATCTTTAATTTAATGATTATTTGGCAATAAATCACATTTATCCTAAAGTTTGATTAATTGAATATTTTCATATTTAATTAATTAGATTTAATATTTGCCACTTAATTGTGTAATTAAATTTAATTCTATCTATTATTAATTGTATTATTTAATTTTGACAATAAATCTAATATCATATGAATAATTGATTAAATTCTTATTTAATTAATTAAAGCAAATTGTCATTATTTAATAATATAGTTTTTAATAAAAGTTTGATTAAATAATTGATTAACCCATAAATCAATTGTTTTATTTTTAAAAGCAGTTAAGTTGGAATAAATCACTTTATTATTATATTAATTCATAAATAAAACATGCACAATCATAAAAGCAGACACCTATCAATTATCAATTAAAGCTAAACTCTATTTTGAGTTAAAACTTAGCTTTTGCATGTTTTTGTGAG
This sequence comes from Chamaecyparis obtusa, assembly GCA_027943335.1. Lineage (NCBI taxonomy): Eukaryota > Viridiplantae > Streptophyta > Pinopsida > Cupressales > Cupressaceae > Chamaecyparis > Chamaecyparis obtusa. The sequence continues at coordinate 420,818 of BSBK01001464.1, read as the reverse complement.
TTAATTATCCTTTATTTAAAAATAACTCAAAAATCAACCTGAGTTATTTGAGTGATTTATGGCTTTTTCTCATGCACCTCCAAAGCCCTGGATTTCTATAAAACCAAGGCTTAGCTCTTCAATTTCATATCTCGCAAATTGCAAACTTACTCTACAAGAATCATAGGATATCAAATTTGGAGAATTTGCACAATTGGAGCTTGAAAGATAAATTTGAGGATTCGAAGCTTTGTGAGATCAATTTCAAATTCATAGCTTTCGTATTATTGTTAGAATTTTCATTCTCATATCATATCATTTCTAGATTAGCATTGCATATCAATTTACATATTAGCATAGATTCATATCATTGTTAGATCAATTTCCATATTAGCATAGATTCATATCAGTTTTCATCATATCATTGCATAGAAAATCTAAAAAAATAGCTTACTTGCATTCAATTCATATCTAGATCAATTGCATTCAAATCCTTCATTTAGGTGTTGTCTAGGTCACTGATCTCGATTACAATCTGAGAACATCAATCTCGCACCTACTAGAAGGCAGTAAATCGCTTGGTTAGATTAGATTTCAATTTAGCACGATTTTGATTATAGCTAACCTCTAATGTTTTACTGAAGTGTTGTGTCTACAGATCAGGTACAATTTTCACACACACAGTGTTTGCCAAACAACAAATTTTTTTTGCATGCAATGGACAGGTGGAACACAAGGAGAATAGATTGGGAAAAATGCTGCAACCAATCTTTCAACTATGATCTTATATATTTGATGAAGCCAGATAAATCTCTAACAAAAATTCTTTTGTAACCATAATTACTGTGTGTGAGTGATTTACACCTTCATGAAATTACAAGATTAACTAAGAACAACAAGAATTAGAGAAAAATAATCTAACAAATGCACAATTAATCTATCAATATCTCATGGTTCTCTAAATTGAAGTAGTAAGTGAGGCTCTCAGCTGCAAATCCTCACTAGTGACACTCTAATTATGAGAATTGAACTAAGAATGATATGCAAACTAGATCTAATTATCAAATTCTAGCTCTATTTGATAAGAAAATCTCTAAAATGATCAACAATTGAAGCTAATTATCAATGAAAATGCTAAGTGAATGGTGTGGATGCAAATTGCAAGAGCTTTGCTGCAATTCAAAGATATGGAGTGGATGAATAATGCCTCAAAATGCCTTCTATTTATAAGATTTTCCCAAGGGTAGGGGGTAGAGTGAGATAACCATGGTTATTCTTGGGTAAGGTCAATTGGCTTTGCTTTGTCCCTAAAGTGGGGGACAAACATTTAAATGGTTTCAAAAGGCTGGACCATTTCAACAAAAGTGAGTGATTTGTGTCCATTTTGTCTCCTTTTTCCTTTGTTAAGGGAATTTCATATTTATTAATTAATTAAAGTAATTAAATTTAGCCATGAAGGGTAAGAGGTTCATTTTGATTTTTGCTTTCAACAACTATGTCATTAATTGAATTTAATCAATTTCTTAGTGTTTTTCCCCTTTTCAAGCTTTATTTAATCATTTAATCATTTAATTGAATTTTCCTTTGATTTGAATTGCCTTTGTTCCATTTATCAAATTTTCATGCTATTTTGATGACTTGATTGCACCTTTTAATTGATTTAAGCCTTTGCCAATTTTCCATGTCTACAAATGCCCCTCTTTGAGTTGATATGCGAAGAACACCGATTCAAAGATTCCCTTAGTATGATGATCTGATTCAGGTCCTGGTTCTGATATGCCTCTGATCGTTCTGATTGATGTACTTCCTGATGACGATGATGTGCCTCTGATGATGGTGCTGATATGATTCTGATGCCTCTGATATGATACTGATCTGATTTGATGATAGGTCCTGGGTTCACTGATAAAGGTCCTGGGTTAATTGATAAAGGTCTTGGGTTGATTGATAAAGGTCCTGGGTTAATTGATAAAGGTCCTGGGTTGATTGATTGCTGATATGTTGATAGATTTGATATGAAACTGATATGAAATTGATTTGCCTCCTGATATGATAATGATATGATATTGATACTGATATGATATGATACTGATATGATATGATACTGATATGATATGATATGATATTGATACTGATATGATATGATACTGATATGATATGATATGCCCCACTGATAAATGTTTTTGATGTGATGCCCATTTGATACTCTGATGCCCCCTCAGAAATAAAACATATTGATTCCTTGATTTGAAAAGATTTTGAGTAGTTAGAATATGTTTTGATTTCTGATACCGTTTGAAAGAAACAATCAAGTTTGATTCATGCCCCGATTAATGGAAATGTCCCATAACAGGTCCAAAGTGCATTTTTAAGTGTTTATGAGGACCAATTTCACCTTAAATATGGTAAAACCCCTCATTTTACTATTCATTTGCACCGTTCCTTCTTGAGATTTGAGCTCTGATTTTAGCCTTTTTGAGACGATGGTGGTCCCACATCGCGAGCATCGGTTTGAGAGAGCGTGCCGATTCAGTCGGAGAGCGACCGATGGTCCTCCGGTATGTCATTCAAATTTTCCTCATGTTTTCAAAGTTGCATTTATGACCTCATTGAATGCTTTTAAAAATTTTAATTCTGCGTTTGTGAAAAGAAATGTCACCTCCGTGCTATTTAATGTTGCCTGAAAATTTAAAATGTCGCCTTCGTTAAATTTAATGTCGCCTCCCATAGGTTTTCTCATGCATTTAGAAAATCTTTTATCGCCTAAGGATAATTTAATATTGCTTAGGGTTTTAATCCTTTTAATTGTGTATCGCGTGATAATAAAATGTCGCCTGCGGAAAATCACATACCGCCTCCGTGAAATTAAGTCACGCGGATGAATAAAATCATGCGTATGAAGAAAGAAATATCGCCTCTAGTAAAAGAAATGACACCAGAAAGAAAAGTCGCGTAAGTAGAAAAAATTTTGTTTACTTGAGACTTTTCTAGGACGTCTGATTGCTCGATTGCGTCAACTTGATTGACATCGATCACATCAATGAATTCAATCGAATGTTCAGTTAGGGTATTCCCTTTGTTTGATTTCAACAATGAATTAGGACATAGGTAACTATAATATCGAAGAATAAGGTTAATCAATCTTCATCACGAATGATAGGTCATGGATCTAAACGTCCATTCATTTTATGCTCAAATGCTTAGAGACATAAAACTAGGATCATCCTTCCTCAATGCTTAGAGTTAGGAGTGGTAGGTCTGATAGGTATATTTAAATTGATGACTATGATTGATTGTTTGATTTCCTGATAGTAAGTTACTCATGTGATTCCCTTGTTTTGATTAAACAGGAGGATTTCCCTGTTCTGTACCTTCGGACTATACCACACTGGGTGATGGAGCTTAGGATGCAGTTGACTGACGCCGAGAGGCGAGTGATTAGGCGCTATGGTTTATTATGTGTACTAGAGCTTCCTCAGTTCCAGATGAACCAGGGTTTGATTACCGCTGTCGCAGAGCATTGGCACTCTGAGACAAACACATTTTGGCTACCACAGGGTGAGATGATGATTACACCTGAGGATGTTTACAGATTGCTACGGATCCTGACTCATGGAGAGATAGTCTATTATGATGCAGTCTATGATGGGACATATTGTCGATGAGTATTTGGAGATCCGTCTATAGGTGACGATTGCATCCTATGGCCTTAATTTGCCTCATTTCCTATTTTACCAGCATTATTAGGTGCTATCATTGGTGGTGTTTTATTACCTGATCGGCGAGGTCGTGGATTTTAAGTGGGATGGGGCAGGATCATCGAGGATTTGCTACATCAGCCTCGACGTTTTGACTGGGGATCATGTGTGCTGGCACAGCTTTATCATGATCTTCATGAGGTAGTTTACAGAAGATCAGCCTCATTATCTGCTGGGATTCATATTTTGCAGTTGTGGATATGGGAGCACTTACCAGTCAGTCATCCTATATCAGATCGAGATCATCCTCTAGGATATCCTTTTGCATGGCAGTATACTGGTATGGTGACACAGCATCACTTGGGTCACTTGGAGTATTGGCGATGTCAGATTGATGACATGGATGAGGTCTATTGGAGACCATATGTTGAGGTCGAGGATTGGAGAGAGGATAGCTTGGAGTTACCATATATGTTTGCTCCTCGATGGATGATCGGTAGGATCGACTCTGTTCTTGAGAGATTCTTGGCAGGGAGAGTGCTATGGCAGTTTGGACAGATTCAGCCTATGCCTCAGGGATCTGCAGTATATGCTCGTTCTAGTGCAGAGCGGGCTACTTGGGGTCACATGCCTTCATATGATGACGCTATAGAGCAGATATCACTACTGGGGTATATGGATTGGGACATGAGGTTACATATCAGAGATGCCAGAGTTATGCAGGAGTATCTAGCTTGGTTGATGGAGCATCCGATGCCTCAATTTACAGACCCTATAGAGCCAGTGCCTGGGCGAGATGATGATGGTGATGATGTTGGTGGTGGGAGGAGACGCAGAGGTAGACCCCGAGGTAGGGCAGTGATTAGGCTCAGAGGCCGAGCGAGAGATGCACAGGTACATGCACCACCTCCTCCTCCTCATCCTACAGTAGCACAGAGACAGAGGATAGATCGTCAGGATCATGTGAGGGCTGCTAGATAGGATCCAGGTACAGGATAGGATACAGGAGCAGGATTACAGCAGGCTACCGTGGATGGTCAGGATACAGGTGCACAGTAGATGCCAGCAGCTTTTTCCCATGATCGGGGAAAAGCTCCTATAGATACAGGTGATCCTCAGAGTACCTATGAGGTTGGGGAGAGTTCTAGTACGACCCAGCTACGAGCAGATGTGGGAGCATTATGGATAGAGGTATCACAGATGTCATCTATGATTCAGCAGTTAGTATCAGGTTTGGCTCCATTGGTTCCTCTCCTTGTTGCTATGGTTGGTCAGACGCCTCCTCAGCCGCCTCAGCAGCCTCCATCACAGCCTCCTCCATAGCCTCCTCCAGGATGTCCTCCCAGTGGTGACAAGAGTTGAGCTATGAGTGCTCTCATTGATCATTTATGTACTGATGCTGAGATACTTGATATTGTACCATAGTCTTGTGACCTTGGTGTCACCTTTCCAGTTGTATTTTGATACTTATTTGACATTGATGCCCCTGTTGATGGGCGATTATAGAGTTGATTTTATGATATCATTTTTATACTTTAATGTATTGAGTTGTGAGTAGACATGTGATATGAGGACATTTATGATCTTTCCTGCTTTTACTTGATGATATATGAGATTTCCTTTAGATGCTGCTATATGTGTTTATCTAATGCATTTGTTTTTGGATGGATGGTGTCTATGGATGCAACGTATCTTATGTATGATATAGATAGATGGATGCATTTCTTTCTTCATGTATGGATGCAGTTTTGATATGTTATTTCTCATGTATGCAATCTATATGTATGCACATGTAAATGATTATTTCCTTCTTTTCTTTCACAATATATCGATGTAATGATTAATGATATGGAATGAATGCAAAAAGTATAATCTCATGTTTTTATTGTAGGAAAGATGATATTGAAGTGATGTTGTCCTTGCTGATTTAACCCTGGTGATAATGTTATGTACCCCCTTTTTGATGCAAAATGAAACCCTTGGGAAAAATGCACATGCAATTAATCTAACATGAAAATGCATTTAACCTTTTTATGAATGTAGCTAAGTGTCACTAGCTTTTAGCAAATAAATGCCTTGAGGATATATTTTCATCATTGAGCACTTGGGACCGAAAAGTCGATACAATCACCACTGCCCACTGACATGATGATATGAATATCGCTTTTTATTTACTGCTCATATGGTAACCTCCGTTTTGTTTTCCCATCGGTCTCATCGATACGACTATCACTGATTACAAACAATCATGAGAGTACGGATACCAATTTTGTCAGATTCTATGTTGCAAGTGGATTTTGTCATTTAGATATGAAGAATCTAAATATCCAAGGTATCCGGTTGCGTAAACAAACAAAGGTTAACTCATTGCTTTATAAGATAATCCTCAATGGTTCTTTGATGACCATGTCTTTAGATGAATTCTCATAAGGCAATGAATCTTCCTCCAAATAGTCACTTCATAGTCAAGAAAAATATCATGTCTCCATCATTGCCAATCTAGTCGAAACATCATTGATTAGCTAAAAAGACTTGATACAAATTGAATGAATGTAAGTAAACAGATTTTTAACCAACTTTTCAAAAGAATCTATCTAAGTGTTTTGCATTGTTTTCTGATCTTCAACAAAATATATTTCCAAGTGTTTGATCATGGAATGCTGTTTGATTTTTAATCCTGAATAATAAGTCAATTTAGGCTCAAGGATTTTGTTGTGGTAGTCAACTTCTTGGTTATCAATCAAAGGTTTACAAAAAGCTGATCTCTCTTCTGAAAATGTTGATCCCTTTCTGCTTGTGATTGAATGTTGCTCATTTGAATCCTTTTTGAGGTACCCACTTTCCAATCCGTTTATGCTGCCCCCAAGTATTTGATGTATCAATTTTGACAACTTTGGGCAATGCAAAGGATGATGCTACAAACTGTTATTATGACTATGTACAAATAACGGATGCAATGAAGGTTTAGACAAATGGGATGATGAGATGCATTATGTACACATGTGACTAGGAAGGAAATGACTTAAGGGAACCAAATGTTGCCAAGTTTTCACCTTTGGGTATTCTCTTTTTTTGCTACCGAGGCGCCTATTTGCTAGGTTTTCACCAAGGCACTTTTTTCTCTTTTTCATTTTTTTTGTATTTTTGTATTTTTCTTTTTTTTCTTTTTTTTTGTATTTTTCTTTTTTTCTTTTTTTTGTATTTTTCTTTATCACCTTGGCGCCTATTTGCTAGGTTTTCACCAAGAGATAGTTTTTCAAATGTTTTTGCTTTCTTCAGGCTCAATTTTCCACTGTTTTTTATCTTTCTTCTTTTCCAATGTTTTTTGGATTTTCAAGATCCCTTTTCAACTATGTACAATAATTATGATGCTCTCTCATCTGATACTCTTTATACTCTTTCATCTGCTTTAGGTGTAGAACCTCTTCAAATGAATGCTATTTATGGGTTCTTGTAATTCTTCACCATTACAATCTGATAACTTATATGTTCCAGTTCCAAAGGATGACACTATCACAAATGGGCCTATCCAATTAGCTTCCCACTTTCCTTTCTTTTCCCTTTCAGCTTGATTTTTGGGATTTTCTCTTAGTACCAAGTCTCCTACTTGAAAAGTTCTTGGTTTGATGTGTTTGTTATAATTGTGTGCAATCCTATTTTGATAAACTTTTAAATGCTCATAAGCTTGAGTCTGGTGTTCCTCTAACAATTCCAATTGTTGTAGTCTGGCAATCCTATAATCCTCATCAGTGATCAATCCTCTTAATGAAACCCATAGAGATGGAATTTCAACTTCTAATGGTAGAACTGCTTCGGTTCCATAGACTAAAGAGAATGGGGTGGCTCCTGTAGGTGTTCTGATACTAGTTCTGTAAGCCCATAGTGCGGGATTTATTTGCACGTGCCAATCTCTTCCTAATTTGTTAACCGATCTTTTTAATATTTTGAGGATATTTTTGTTCGTTGCTTCAGCTTGTCCATTGCCTTGTGGATAATAAATGGATGATGAATGATGTGTAATGTGAAATGTCATGCAAAGTTCATCAATATCCTGATTTTTGAATTGTTTCCCATTATCCGTGATAATGGCATGTGGAATACCATAGCGGCATATTATGTGATTCAAAATGAACATTGAAATTTGTTTGCCAGTTGCTGTTGTTAATGGAACTGCTTCCACCCATTTGGTGAAGTATTCTGTTGCTGTGATGATATACTTGTGTCCATTTGAAGATGGAGGATATATGATTCCAATCAAGTCAAAACCCCATTGATAAAAAGGCCATGGTGTAATGAATGGGTGTAATTCTTGAGCCGGTGCATGTATCATATTACCATGATATTGACATTTGCTGCATGTCTTCACAAATTGACAAGCATCCTTTTCTAATGTTGTCCAAAAGTACCCTAAACGAAGGATTTTCTTAGCTAGATTAAGACCGCTTGAGTGTGACCCGCAAATGCCTTCGTGGACCTTGCGTAAAGCTAACTTAGACTCTTCTTCCTCTAGACATCTAAGTAACATCCCATCAAGACCCTTACGATACAATGTGTCTGAAAGGATTAGGTAACGGGCAGCTTGGTGTATGAAGTTACATTTTTGGGCACGAGTTTGGTCTATGGGGAGTACTTGGTCTTTAAGGTAAGTATAGATGGGTCCATACCAAGGAGAGTCCTGTCCATGTAAAAGAGCAACAATTTGGGTGTCAGGAAGGTTGAATGCCGGTTTTACCAACTCTTCCACCAAGAACTCATACTTCTCATTTTGATCTAGTTTTTGTAACAATGAAGCCAAGGTAGCCATGGCATCTGCTGCTCTATTCTTTTCTCTTGGAATCTGTTCAAATGTGACCAAAGCAAAGTACTTCTTCCATCCATCAATCAAGGTTTTATATTTCATCAATGTTATATCTTTGGTATTGTATTCATTATTAACCTGATTGATTATGAGTTGGGAATCTCCATACACTTGTAATTCTACAATATTCCATTCTAAAGCCATTTTGATGCCAATGACTAATACCTCATATTCCGCTATGTTATTGGTGCATGGAAATAAGAGTTTATAGGACTTTGGAATGGTGTACCCTTGAGGGGTAACCAATAATATACCTGCTCCAAAACATCCTTGTGTGTAAGATCCATCAAAATATAATTTCCATGTCTTTGCTTCTATGTTGACAATTTCTGCATCTGGAAATTCAATTTGCATGGTTTGTGTAGACTCCATTGGGTTATCTGCTAAGTGATCTGCTATCACTTGTCCTTTAATTGCTCTTCTATCAACATATTCAATGTCAAATTCACTTAGGATCATGACCCATTTTTCTATTCTACCTGTTAAGGCAGTTTTACTTAGCAAGTATTTGAGAGGATCAATCTTGGCAATTAATTTGATCTTATGCATCAACATATAATGTCTTAGTTTTTGAGATGCAAAAACCACTGCTAGACATGCTCTTTCCATGAATGAATAATTGAGTTCATATTTTATTAAGGATCTACTAAGATAGTAGATTGCCCTTTCTTTTCCTTGCTCATCTTCTTGTGCCAACAATATGCCTAGAGACCTTTCTGTGGCTGATATGTATAACAACAGTTCTTTACCCTTGATAGGTGACATAAGAATAGGTGGGTTTATCAAATAAGTCTTCAAAGTAGCAAAAGCCTTATCACATTCTTCATCCCACATATATTTAGTGTCCTTGTGTAACAATCTGGTGAAGGAGTGACACTTTTCTGCTAATTGAGAAATAAATCTCCTTATTGATTGAATCTTTCCTTGTAGTGACCTCATTTGGCTAATATTTCTTGGAATCTCCATTTCTAGAATGGCTTGTACTTTTTCAGGATCAACTTCAATGCCTTTTGCTGACACTATATAACCCAATAACTTGCCGGATTGGACGCCAAAGGCACACTTCTTTGGGTTTAGTCTAACTTTGAATTGTTCTAACCGAATGAATATTTTTCTTAGGATTTGTAAATGCTCTTCTCTATTGTGGGATTTTTCTAGAATGTCGTCCACATAATCTTCTAAGAAAGTATGCATCATGTCATGGAAAATAGTTGTCATGGCCCTTTGATATGTAGCTCCAGCATTTTTTAAACCGAAGGGCATGACATTCCAACAAAAAGTACCCCAAGGGCAAGTAAATGCTATCTTTTCTTGGTCTTCGGGAGCAATCTTGATTTGGTTGTAACCACTAAATCCATCCATTAATGAGTACATTGCATGACCTTCTGTCAAATCCACTATGGTATCAATGCTTGGCAATGGGAAGTCATCTTTGGGACATGCAAGGTTTAAATCTCTGAAATCCGTACACACACGGATAGATTTATCATGCTTAGTAACCGGCACAATGTTAGAGATCCAATCAGCATATGCTATTTTTCTTATGAATCCCACCTTTAACAATTTTTCCAATTCTGCCTTGACTAAGAGAGCCACATGTGGGTGCATTTTCCTCAGTTTTTGCTTCACAGGTTTAACTCCGGGTCTAACATTCAGATGATGCATTATGAAATCAGGATCCAATCCAGGCATATCGGCATATGACCATGCAAAATTTACTTGTTGCTCTTGGAAGAATTTGATAAAATCCTCTCTTTCAAGAGATGTAAGTGATGCAGCCAAGTGTACAACCTTTGGCTCTAGTTCTATACCAATGTTAAGTTTTTCTGTTGGTTCTATAAGAATAGATGACCGTTCTTCTTCATGTTTAGGCAAAGTGTCCAATCTCTCTTCTAATGGTGCCACAGTTGGGTTTTCACCAAAAGAAACATCTTTTATTTTCATTGTTTTTGGTTCTAATGGTGCCACAGTTGGGTTTTCACCAATAGAACTTCTCATTTTTTTTATTTTTTTTTCATTTTTTCCTTTTTTTGATGAAGAGATTGGACCCTTGCTGTTGTCATCATGTCTGTATTGAATTCGTTGGTGAAAGAGGGTTCAACCGCATTGAGGTATTGGTTTGTTGCTTGGTCATTTGGGAAGTAAAGTAAGTCATGTGGTTCAGTTTGATCCCAATCAATGAGGTCTGGATGTATCAAAATTAAGGAGTTATTGGGTAAGGTATCATCAATAGGATTTATGGACATGACTTCATTTGAGGGTTCATACATTGTATCGTTTAGATCTATGATGTGTGCTTCCTCAAGATGATCCATGGAAGCAGGGTCAAAGTCCCCTTCACTTGAATCCTCGTCGACCTCTACGGGAAACAATGTGGGAAAAGCCACAAGCGGGTTAAAACTAACATTTGAATTTCCCTCCTTTGAAGGTGTCCAAAATGTTTCTATCCATGCTCCACTACTAGATGCTTGTTCTATATTAGGCCTTTGAATAGGAGATTCTTCATTAATTGGAGCATCTTGTTTTGGGATTTTTGCATAAGTATGTATAACAATGACTTCTTTATCTTGACATGACTCATCTGATAAAGTATCCCATTCATAATCCCTAGAGTCATCACTATCTCCTTCGGATTCTAATGCATTTATTTGAGGATGAAAATCATGCATTGGACTTGAACTTTCTCCCTTATATTGAAAACCTACTCCGGATTTTTCATGACTTTCCCTCCAAATAGGTTCAATAGGTTCTAGTAATCCTCTATTTCTTTGGCCTAGGGGTCCTCTTCCTTTGTATCCCATCTTTTGCATAATATCAAATCCTTTCCCATATTGTTCTGTTTGTATATTGACATGCTGAATTCTTTCCATGGGAGTGTCTAGGGTACCATCCTCATCATGATAAAGCCATTGAAGGACATCATCCTCTTCCTTATCCCATGTTGCTTTGCTATCTTCCCTCACAAAATAAGAATTATACTTATGTGGAAGATGTTCTTTTGAGGGTTTTCCATGTGATTTGGGAGACATGGGCATGTCAAATAGAGAAACTGAATATTCTCCTACCCCTTTTGAACTAATCTTGCATTGTTTATCAAATTTGTTCATCATCTCACTCATGTATTGGTAATGATCTTCTTTAGCTTGCTCTTTTTCCTCTTTAGTAGGTTTGTAGATCACTGTCTCCAATTTAGGTACCACATACGGACTTTCCATCACATTTGGACCCTCGTAGCTCACTTTTTCCTTACCCTTAGTTGATGTAGTAGAGCTAGCTTGAAGAGGATTTTGTGCATCTTCATTGGTGATTCTCAGAACAACTCCTTCACGATTATGTGGAATGTATAATTCATGCAAGGGTTTGAGTGCATTACAATATTGAAATGGATTTGAGTCTCCTCCCACTGTGATTTCTTCACCCATGTATGGGAACTTGATGCATTGGTGGTATGTGGAGGGGACAGCTTGCATCTCATGAATCCAGGGTCTTCCCAATAAGATGTTATAGGTTAATTTCATGTCCAACACTTGACATTTGGTTTCCTTCTTGACTGGTCTCACTTGGATGGGCAACACAATCATGACTTTAGAAGCTCTTTCAGCTTCATCATAAGCTTTTATGGTGATTTTCTTTGTAGGGTCAATGCAAGAATCGGATAGACCTAGGGATTTTACAAGACTCAATGTGCATATGTTAAGGCCAGCCCCTCCATCAATAAGGGCTCTTTTGACTCTATGCCTTTCGATCAAAACCTCTATATGTAATGGCAAATTTTGAGGATGAGTTATAGACATGTCATCTTGATCAGAAAATGAAAGACAATGAGGAGCCACAAGATGTCCTACCATATTTTGAAATTTTTCTTCCCCTAGGGTAGTAGAAACATGTGTCTCTTCCAAAGCTTTTTCCAAAATCTCTTTATGATTTGGTGACAACTTCAATAACTCTAAGATTGAGATTTGTGCTGGAGTACGTTCCAATTGGTCCACCAAACTATAAGGCCTTGCTGTTGTAGGAGGTTGTTTGACCACAATGTTGGATGGTGGGATATTGGTGTTTTGAGGGACTATCCCTTGTAAAGTCATTCTAGAATTCTACCCTCTTGTAATGACATTTGTTGCTTCCTTTTGAGGCTGTTCATTAATGATGATAGCATTAACAATATGATCATATGATGGTGCAAAGTTGAGATTATTGGCACTTTGTTTCTTGCCATTTGATGACTCACCTTTATCATGTTTGTAAAAAGGTTGTTTGAAGGCCGTATGATCTTCATTATTTTGGGGTCCATCAACAGTGATTATGTTATTATCTATCAAGTCTTGCACCACATTCTTTAATTGTAGACATTCATTTGTAGGGTGCCCCCGAATCCTATGATATTCACAATGATGCTTAGCATCCCACCAACCCGGCTTGTGGTCTGGTTCATAAGGCTTAATAGCGGGTAATGTAATAACATTGTTAGCTATGAGAGCCTTTAATGCAGTTTCAAGTGATTCTCCCAAGGGTGTAAAGTGTCTTGTGGGAGTGGGCTTCAAATACTTATCATACTTGTTGTTTTGATCCTTGTTTCCTTGATTATTCTTATTGGCATTGTTGTTGTTGTTGGAAGGTGCATTAAATGCTTGATTAGCATTATTCACTTGATTTGGTGTCTTTGTAAGGGCAAATGGAATCACCTTCAAGTTGCTGGATTCCACTACACCATCATTAACAATGCCCTTGTTGTTATTCTTTGCAACATAACGGCTATTGTTGTTGTACCAACTTTTATTTGGATTGTTGTTATTGTTGGTATTGTTGTTGTTGGAGTTAGAGTTATTCTTATTTTCCTTGTACAATTTCAACTCTCCACTCTTAATCAACACTTCTTCCGTTGTAATTCCGTTATCAATCAAATCTTGGAAGGTTTTAGGACATTGCATCCTTAGTCTATAATTCAGCTCGCTTCTTAAACCGTTAATAAAGATATCCATTTTTTCTTTCTCCGGTACACTTCTTGGATATCTAGCAAATGCAGTCCTCCATCTTTGCAAGAATGTGAGAAAGGCTTCTCCATCTTGTTGCTTTGTGTTACATAACGTTATCATTGTGACCTCATGTTTGATGTTATAAGAGTAATGAGTCACGAATTTAGATGCTAACTCTTCAAAGGATTTTATGCCGGATGGTAGTTTTGAAAACCAATCCATGGCTGTTCCTCCCAAACTTCTTGGGAATAGTCTCATTAAATAGGTTGATTCATGCATGAATTCAAGACTTAATGCACAAAACCCCCGAAGATGATCATGTGGGTCAGATGTTCCTTCATACCTCTCATATTTAGGAAATGTTACATTAATGGGAAAAGGCACCATAACCAAACTCTTATCGAATGGAAAAGGACATAAGGTTTCAATAGAGAAAGGCTTAGGAGCCCCATTTTGTTTCAAACTATCAATTTCCATTTGTAATACCTTGAATTGTTCCCTCATTGCTTCCATAGGGTCTTCTATTTCCTTGGGCTTTAATTGCTCTATGTCAAAATCTTTAGGTAGCTTTACCCCCATTTGTATTAAGTCCATGAAGTGTTTTTCTTTATCCATAAGCATGGTCTTTTTCATTAGTTCTATGAAATAAGGACATTGTCTTGCCTCTAATGCTCTTTCAATCGTGGCTTCTTCTGCAGTTGGGGGTAAGTTTGTATTATGAGGAGGAAATAAGTTGTTGCCTTGTGAATTTGCCTCTTGAGAATTAGGATCTCTTCCTCCATTATTAGAATTTCCTTGATTGTTGTTAAGATCCATACCCCCATTCATGTTGTTCCCTTGATTTTTGTTAGGATCTATACCCCCATTCATGTTGTTCCCTTGGTTGTTGGGATCAATATTTCCTAGGGTACCACTAAACATCTTGTTAATGTCCTTTGCCTTAGTGGGTTTTTCAGTCACTCGTGAAGTAATGAAAGTGTTCTTTGGAAATGGGAGCTCTTCTCCATTGTAAGTCATGTCTGTTTGTAATGCTTTCCTTATAGAGAGTGACCTTGTAATAATAGGCATGAACAAACTTTAAGGGTATGTTGACTTTCTTCTCTTGATAAGCTATTTTTGGAATAAGGTAAAAGTTTTTGATCAATTTTAAATGGTTTAAAATTTTAATGGTGTTTTGATCAATAACTTTGGAATATCTTGTTTGAAAATAAAAACAATCTCAACACACACATCAATTGGATACCATATCCCTAGAATGCTCTAATGTGTATATTTTTGAACATTTTCACAGGTTTTAACACAAGAATAGCTTCCACACAATCTACCTAGCACATAATTGGTTCGTAAACATGGCTCTAATAGGTAGTTTTTCTATTTTACCGTTATGTAGTAAGTTTTCCGTTCAAAAGAGATCTTAGCTTTTCATCCCCCAACTATGTTAAGGGGCTTCCCACACGCACAAAAGCATGATTTTGCGCAATCCGTTAGGACTACTAGAGGAAGTTCGAAAGAGCTAAAATCCTTTTGTCATGTACCCCATTAAGGATACCCGCGTTTCATTTTATAGTGGGTCAGATTCTCACGGCAAAAGCAAGTGTATCCCACTTTGGGCTGTCCCTCTCACCGGCCCTTCTAAGGCAATCTCGGGAGGTGAGCCCACTAAGTTTTAAACATGTTCATTTGAAAGCATGAAAAGTGGATTTGGTAGAGCAAGTTTGGGAATTTGATTCACTCAAAGAGTGAAGAGCATATCCCTATTGCTTTTCCCTTATCCCAAACACTCACAATCAATTTGGTTCTTTTTCAACCCCGTGACAAAGGGGTTCTTAGAATTGAAGTGTTTATTTTTTCTTTTTATGATTAAACTATGTTTTGACCTTTGAAAATGCCACAATTTAAGGGAAGTGCAAGCTTGATGAGAAAAATACCTCAAACGATGCTAGCAAAGGCTAGGCGCATTTTTAAGTAGTAGATTTTTTATTTTCTCTCCAAATCCTTCTCTTACCTTAGCAAAACGTTCCGTCCACCAACAAGTTAGTCAGCATAATACAAACAAAGTGAGGGGAAACCAAAATCAAAGCTAAAAATGATATGATTGATTATGCTTTTGATTCTTTTTTACCAAAATACTTGCAAAATTCTTACAAATTTAAGGACTAAATTCCCAATTTAATGAGACATATTTTCGTTTGTAAGCATCTACAATAGCAATGTATTTAGCATATAATTCTACTTCTTTCTCTAAATCATTGTTGAGAACAAAGGTAGAATGTACCCGGTTTTCTTTCCTTATCCTTTTAGAGATCAATTTTTCCTCTAAGTTGTGCCTTCTCTCTAGTTTTTGCACTTTTTTATGACAGACCATGCTCCTGAGACAAAAAAAAATGACAGTGAAGTTAGCATACAGTCCTTATTTTGACAAAATAGAGAAAATACAGTTAGGCGACATCATCCAGACTGCAGGCGAGATTAAATTTAACAAAGACGTGACTATTTTAATCGTGAGCGTCACCAAAAGGGGCTCAAGCGAGATTAAAATATTCAAGTGCGATATCAAATTTTTCAAACGCGTGAAATCTTTAATACATGCGACAATATCAATTACTCTGATACAATATAAATGCTAAACCAAGCAACATTTTCCATGCTAAAGGCGAGATCTAATTTAATAAAGACGTAATTACTTTAACCGCGAGCGTCACCAAAAGGGGCTCAAGCGAGATCAAAGTAATTAAGTGCGATATCAAATTAAACAACCGTGTAAATTCTTTATTTCAAGCGACAAATTAATTCACAGAAGTAACATTTAATTAATCCAAAGCGACATTTGAAATACACAAAGTGACAAATTAAATGCGAAAGGCAGTAAACTCCCTTTACACCAGGCGTAAACTCATTTCTCGGCCGCAGCTTTTAATTCTTTCCAGGTGACATCTTAATGACCAAAGGCATCAGCTGCTTGTCCGTGACGCAAAAATTTAATTTTTGTAGGCGTGATTTCTTTCTCTAGAAGCGTGATTCTGCAGGCTGATAAGCGTGATCGTTCAGACTCTAGGTGACATTTTAATTACCGCGAGCGACATCTATTTGCTTTAGGTGTGATTTCTTTACCTGCAGGCGTGATTTCTTTCTTGTAACCTGCAAACAGTGAGCAAAATCATGCAATTCTAGCCTAAATTTTGCAAATAACGTGAAAATTATGATAAATTTGAGGCCTAGAGCCCCATGGTGGGCGCCATCTGTGTGTGAGTGATTTACACCTTCATGAAATTACAAGATTAACTAAGAACAACAAGAATTAGAGCAAAATAATCTAACAAATACACAATTAATCTATCAATATCTCATGGTTCTCTAAATTGAAGTAGTAAGTGAGGCTCTCAGCTGCAAATCCTCACTAGTGACACTCTAATTATGAGAATTGAACTAAGAATGATATGCAAACTAGATCTAATTATCAAATTCTAGCTCTATTTGATAAGAAAATCTCTAAAATGATCAACAATTGAAGCTAATTATCAATGAAAATGCTAAGTGAATGGTGTGGATGCAAATTGCAAGAGCTTTGCTGCAATTCAAAGATATGGAGTGGATGAATAATGCCTCAAAATGCCTTCTATTTATAAGATTTTCCCAAGGGTAGGGGGTAGAGTGAGATAACCATGGTTATGCTTGGGTAAGGTCAATTGGCTTTGCTTTGTCCCTAAAGTGGGGGACAAACATTTAAATGGTTTCAAAAGGCTGGACCATTTCAACAAAAGTGAGTGATTTGTGTCCATTTTGTCTCCTTTTTCCTTTGTTGAGGGAATTTCATATTTATTAATTAATTAAAGTAATTAAATTTAGCCATGAAGGGTAAGAGGTTCATTTTGATTTTTGCTTTCAACAACTATGTCATTAATTGAATTTAATCAATTTCTTAGTGTTTTTCCCCTTTTCAAGCTTTATTTAATCATTTAATCATTTAATTGAATTTTCCTTTGATTTGAATTGCCTTTGTTCCATTTATCAATTTTTCATGCTATTTTGATGACTTGATTGCACCTTTTGATTGATTTAAGCCTTTGCCAATTTTCCATGTCTACAATTACTCTTTCATAAACCATAAATTTTCTCTTAACCTTACAAAAACTTGAGTTCAAATCCTCTATGCTAATAGATGTGTCCTATTTGAGATTGATACATACAAATTGTTATATCAAATTTGAGTACCACAAAGAAGAAAAGACACTTACCCTTGTTAAAATTGATGGTCAACTTTCATGTATGGTGAGATTACATCTAACAAAGTGAAATAAATATGAAGACCCTAGAGAAACATTGTATGGAACTTTCTTGTAGACAATATAATAACATTTGTTTCTTGACTTTTGATATGCTTAACACCTCACCGATTGTCATTCCAACGTCATACCCATTAAAAAATCTTTAAAAATATTCGTCATTAATCCTACTATTATTATTCTATTAATCATGTACCTATTATATTGCAAATTTAAATTATGTAAATTGTATGGTATAAGAATCTCTTGATCAATTCTCTAAACAAAAAATGGAAAATATCAGGTTTTCGTATATGCGTGTAAGTTCCCTGCATAATCTCTGCCAAAATAATCATCCTATGTAACATTATAAGACAATAATTGGAGGAATCAGCATACACCATCTAGATTAGGAGATTTGGCCATGGTGGTGACACAACTCAGCGCAAAATGCTCACCATGTTTTTCTTACTCTCTTCCAATTTTACTACAAACACACAACGGTTAAGACTTCGCTTATCGTTTGAATGAGTGAAACGCCATTTCATTGTAAACAGGTGTTTGTAATTCCACCTTTCAACTATGGTTTCTTGTATGTGTGTGTGTGAAAATTGTACCTGATCTGTAGACACAACACTCAGTAAAACATTAGAAGTTAGCTATAATCAAAATCATGCAAAATTGAAAACTATCTAACCAAGCGATTTACTGCCTTCTAGTAGGTGCGAGATTAATGTTCTCAGATTGTTATCGAGATCAGTGACCTAGATGACACCTAAACGAAGGATTTGAATGCAATTGATCTAGATATGAATTGAATGCCATTAATCTATTTTTTTGAATTTTCTATGCAATAAGAATGAAAAACTGATATGAAACTAATCTATATGAAAAACTTGATATGAAACTATCTAAGAATGATATGCAAAAAAAAAGATTGATCTCACAAAGATGTTGATTCACAAGAGCTTTGATTCTCCCAATTCCAATTCTCCAGCGTGATTGTGCAAATTTGTGGATTGATTTTGGCAAAGTAAGCTTGCAAAATTATGAGATGATTGGATGCAAATTTGAGAGATGATTGAGAGATGAGTTATAAAGAGACGAGCCTTATTTTTATAGAAATCCAGGGCTTTGGAGGTGCATGGAAAAAAGCCATAAATCACTTAAATAACTCAAGTTGATTTTTGAGTTATTTTTAAATAAAGATGATTAAGTCACAAAAATCATGCAAAAGCACAGTTCAACTCGAATTAGAAGTTTAGATCAACTTTAAAACTCAAAAAGATGTTGAGTTTCAAAAAGCTAACAACTTGCATTGATTTTCCAATTTTGAGTTTAACTGGTCCTTGATTGTGCACATGGATAATTATGATTTAATAAATAAATAAAGTGATTTATTCTCAACTTAACTGCTTTTTGAAATAAAATAATTAATTTATGGGTTAATTAACTATTTTATCAAACTTTTATTAAAAACTATATTATTAAATAATGACAACTTGCTTTAATTAATTAAATAAGAATTTAATCAATTATTCATAAGATATTAGATTTATTGTCAAAATTAAATAATACAATTAATAATAGATAGAAGTAAATTTAATTAAACAATTAAGTGGCAAATATTAAATCTAATTAATTAAATATGAAAATATTCAATTAATCGAACTTAGGATAAATGTGATTTATTGTCAAATAATTATAAAATTAAAGATAATTATGATGATTAGGAATATTACTAGGAATAAACCCTGATGCAGAATTTAAGATAATCAATTAGATTTGATGATGTTTAGATGTGCCTTAGATTAGGACTTTGATGTTGATTTCATTCAATTTGTCGATGTAGGAGGTTAATGAACATATAGCCCATTTTTGGGGTATTACATTTTGCCCCTCTTTGAATTACTGTGCGAAGCACAGTGGTTCAAAGATAGTCTGTGTTTGATAAAGATATGAAACTGATTCAAAAGATAAACCGATTGAAAGATAGAAACCGATTGAAAGATATTGAGATAGGAGGTCCTGAATGACCAAAGATAATGTTTACTATAGCAGCAATGAACTGATGATTGCAAAAAAGTGTCAAAACACCTGATTCTGAACCTTAGGATTGATAAGAAGTGAGTGACCAGTTCTAGACTCGATTGTCTTAGCAGAACTAGCAGGTATCACATCCGAACCCTTCAGTTGCCAAAGAACCAAGGAAAGAACACTATGATCTGATGGTTGCAAAAACTGATACAGTTTACAAGATTAGGAGAATACCAGATTGATATGGATCTTGATGAATCTGATATGCCCCAAGTGATGATAGATTTGCCCCGAGCGATGAGGACTTTTTTTGATGAATCAGTAACTAGACGTGATTGTTATCTTGTTTACTGATGAAAGATATTGATAGATTTGATTAATAGAATTTGATTTACAGACTTTGAATGATGTGCAATACCATGCCCCCTTCAGGATTAAAATTGAAATCTGACAAGAAAAAGTCAGCGTTGATAGTTCAGAAGCATGCTAATTGATTTGAGAAGTGGTTAAACACGTTCAAGAATGCATTCTGCATCGTTAGAAGGTCCCAAAAGACCAAGTTTGACTAGGTTTGACCATGAGTTGACCATGGTTGACCAAGTTGAAATTTTGATAGTTTGATGTAAGATAATCAGTTAAGTTGAATTCTAGATTTCTATGATGATTGAAGGTTGAATATGCAAGTAGTTAATAATATGAATGATCTCAGATTTGAATTTTGATCCCGAAAAAGGATTCTACTTGTTGTTTCATTGGAGGAACCTTTGTGTGAGATTTAGCTCTTGTTAGACTTGAAGAATTGATATGAAATATTGTTTAAGCTTTGAAGTTCGTTTAGCCATTGTGAGATCATGTAAACATGCGAAAATGCAAAGAAACATGAAAAATGAAATGCAACCTAAGACCTAGGACCTAGTCACTGATCATATGTCAATTTGTTATCATCATTGAACTTTTAGGTAACCGGATAAATCAATACAATGCCCACTAGCTATGAAACCATAGACATATGAATATTGATTTGTATGCGCAAGAATCAATACAACACCCACTGGTCAACAACCATGGATATATGAATATTGATTTTATTTTCAGAATGTCAGATTAGATATAAGTACCAAGGCATAAATGCCAGGATGACCTAAATATCATGTCCATTTTGATATAGCAATTTGTATAAGCATCAAAACATAAACTTTGTGATGACCTGAATACGCCTTGCATTACAAACACATCAAACAGCTAAGAGATTATTCTAAATCCAATGTGAATTACCCATAGTGACCCTTTATCGTTCACATCCTTAGGTAAGATCGTGTTTCACAGTAGGAGAAAGAACTCACTCAAAAAGACAATAGTTAGATCAAACTTCCTTGAATTTTCTGGGTATCAATGGTCGAGGTACGCATGGCCATCCAATTCAAGATAGAGACTCTTACAGTTGGACACCATTTCAATCCAAAATTTTCAAAGTTGTTAGATTTTCACATACAAGCAGAAGACAAAGAAAAGATTATGACCCCAGTCATCACTCTCTAAATCCTATAAAGGACATCATCGAAGAGCTCGAAGGGACACAATATGCAAAAATCTCAATGTGAATCAGTAAGCATACAAGGAGATAAAAGCATGTAAAAAGCATAGATCGTTTTCAGTTGAATTTTGATGTTTGATTGCGTTGTTGTAGATGTAAAATCCTTTTTGGAGACAAGACTGACTGACTAACTCACATGAAGCTTCAAAGGACTCTGACTAGATATGATCCATCTAAGATACATGGGAGACCATAGGATATGACATTAATTGCCCCCAAGTGTTAAACATTGATAGGATACAGACGCTTGAGCTTATTGGTGTACAGACCGACTTATTGAAAACTGAAAATGCAAAAACAAACCGGGAGATATGTACAAACTAGAGCAAGATTAAAAGCTGGGAAAGACCAAGATTGCACTGATAGATGGAGCATTTGGAACAAGTGGCACCCGTTTGCCAGGTTTTCACCATCTTGGCAGAGATTCTATTTTTGCTATCAAGGCGCCTGTTTCCAGGTTTTCACTAAGGCACTTTTTCTTTTTTTCTTTTTTTTTGTATTTTTCATTTTTTTAATTTTTTTTGTACTTTTGATATTTTTTGATTTTTTTGTGAATCATCAAGGCGCCTATTGCTAGGTTTTCACCAAGATGTTCATTTTTTCAGGACTTTTTCTAATTTTTAAGATTTTTTTAGGACATTTACCAAGCACTAAATGCCTTAGGCGTAGAATTTCTTCAGATGGAGAACGTTGATTGGTTCTCGAAGCTGTTCGCCTTCATTCGTTGAGAGTTGATAGGCACCAGAGCCAAAAGTAGCAGTGATTACAAAGGGACCCAGCCAATTGGGTTCGAACTTCCCCTTGCGTTCTCGATGGGATTGATTTTTTGGATTTTCTCTCAAGACTAGATCGCCAACTTGAAATTCTCTGTGTCTGACTTTCTTATTATAGCCTCTAGACATTCTTTTCTGATACACTTTGAGATGATCATATGTTGCTTGTCTGCGCTCATCTAGTAGTTCAAGTTCTTGCAACCTAGACACTCTGTAGTCATCATCGGTGACAAGTCCATGCATTCTGATTCTGAGTGATGGGATTTCAACCTCAATAGGTAGTACTGCTTTAGACCCATAAACTAAAGCGAATGGTGTAGCCCTAGTAGGCGTTCTGATACTAGTTCTATAGGCCCAGAGAGCTGGATTGATCATCAGATGCTAGTCTCTTCCTGTTTTATTAACTGTTCTGTGCAAGATCTTCAGGAGATTTTTGTTTGAAGCCTCAGCTTGTCCATTCCCTTGAGGATAGTAAATAGAAGACCAATGTTGTGTAATCTTGAATTTAGCACATAAGTCATCTAGATCGTTGTTTTTGAATTGTCCCCCGTTATCTGTGATTATAGAGTGAGGGATCCCATATCTGCAAATGATGTAGTTCAGGATGAACATATATAAAGATCTGTTTCCCCGTTGCTTGTGTTAGAGGAACTGCTTCTACCCATTTTGTAAAATAATCTATAGCTGTGATTATATAGGTATGTCCATTAGAAGAGTGCAGATGGATAGCGCCTATGAGATCAAATGCCCATTGTTGAAAAGGCCATTGTGTAGTAAAGGGAATTAAATCTCTCCCTGGAGCATGAATCAAGTTGCCATGTACTTGACACTGTTGACAATTTTTAGCAAATTTAATAGCCTCTTTCTCCATTTCAGGCCAATAGTACCCAGCCCTAATAAGTTTTTGAGCTAACATTAAACCATTCGAGTGTGACCCACATATACCCTCGTGGACTTCCTCTAATGCATGTTGAGACTCTTCCCGTTCTAAACATCTAAGCAGTGTACCATCTAGACCTCATTTGTACAGATCATTACCAATGATGACATATCAGGATGCGGATCGGATAAGGTTTCGTTTCTCAAAATGGTTAAAGGACTCAGGGATGATTTGGTCGTGGAGATAGGAGAACAGATTTTTGTAGCGAGATGAGTCATAAACTACAACAATGCAGATCATGCTGGTTTCAGGGGAGTCATATGCAGGATAGGATAGGGCTTCCACCAGGAACTCGTAGCGTAGCTCATGTTCGGGTTGCTGTAAGAGAGTAGATAGTGTCACCATTGCATTGGCAGCCTTATTCTCCATTCTAGGTATTTGCTCAAATGTGATAGAGATGAAGTATTTCTTTAAATCATCTACCATTCTCTTGTAAGGAATGAGCTCTTCATCTTTGGTTTGGTATACATCATTGACTTGGTGGATAACCAATTGTGAGTCTCCATGGATGTGCATCTCTGTAACTCTCCACTGTATTGCCATTTTCATACCATTGAGAAGTGCCTCATATTCAGCAATATTGTTTGTGCAAGGAAACTTTAGTCTGAATGCTTTGGGTATCGACTATCCTTGAGGAGTGATGAACAATATGCCTGCTCCAGATCCATTCTGTGTGTAGGAGCCATCAAAGAATAACCGCCATGCTCTAGAAGAGAGGTGCATGATAGAGGAATCGGGAAATTCCATTTGCATGGGTGTATCATCAAACAGTGGTGCTTCAGCTAATTGATCAGCAATGACCTATCCTTTGATAGCTTTTCTTTCAACATATTCAATGTCAAATTCGCTCAAGAGCATGACCCATTTAGCTAGTCTACCTGTGAGGGAAGCTTTTCTTAGGAGATATTTCAGTGGATCAATTTTAGCTACCAAATGAGTAGTATGAGCTAACATGTAGTGTCTCAGTTTTTGCGATGCAAAGATCACAGCTAGACATGCCTTCTCTATCATTGAGTAGTTCTTCTCATAGGCCACTAAAGTTCTGCTGATATAGTAGATGGCTCTTTCTTTCTTGTTCTCATCATGTTGTGCTAGTAATGCTCCCAGTGATGTATCTGTTGCGGAGACATATAATATTAATGGCTTCCCATGAATAGGAGGCATTAAGATAGGAGGATTCGAGAGATAATTCTTGATATGATCAAAATTCTTTGCATAGTCTTCATTCCATGCAAAAGTCACACCTTTATGTAATGTCTTTGTGAAAGGTTGTGATATGTCAGCTAACTGTGATATGAATCTTTTGATGGACTGTACTCTCCCTTGCAAAGTTCGCATTTGACTGATATTCTTGGGAGGTTGCATCTCTATGATAGCTTTCACCTTAGCTGGATCGACCTCAATACCTTTCTTGGAGATGATATATCCTAGGAGCTTGCCAGAAGTGACTCCAAAAGCACACTTTTTCGGATTTAGTCGAAGACTAAATTTTTCCATTCTATCAAGGATCATGCTCAAGTCTGTTAGATGTTCAGTTCTAATCATGGATTTTTCCAAGGTATCATCCATGTAATCCTCCATTGTTCTATGCATCATATCATGAAAAATAGATGTCATTGCTCTTTGATATGTAGCTCCAGCTTTTTTGAGTCCGAATGGCATAACATTCCAACAGAAGGTTCCCCACGCACATGTGAAAGCTATTTTCTCTTGATCTTTTGAAGCAATTTTGATTTGGTTGTACCCAGAAAATCCATCCATTAAGGAATACATTTCATAGCCCGCAGTCATGTCCACTATCATATCAATGTTAGGCAGTGGAAAATCATCCTTAGGGCATGCTTTGTTCACATCTCTAAAGTCCGTACACACTCTGATTGAACCATCTGGTTTTGAAACAGGTACAATGTTGGAGATCCACTCAGCATAGTCTATGACACGGATGAATCCAGCTTTTAGGAGTTTTTCTAGTTCTGCTTTGACTAAGAGTGCAACATGAGGATGCATCTTTCTCAATTTTTGCTTGATTGGTTTTACTCCAGGAGCAATGGATAGATGGTGCATAATGAGATTGGGATCCAATCCTGGCATATCTGAATATTTCCATGCAAAATTGAACTTTTTTTCTGATAGGAATGTAGTGAATTTCTATTTCTCTTCTTCTGATAGAGATTGTGCTACATGTACTAATTGTGGTTCCTTTGTTGTACCCAAATTGATGGGTTGAGTGGGCTCAATCAGAACTGGAGATCTATCCTGTAAATGACTCAGAAGGACATCAAATATCTCATCCTTAGGCACCTCAGAGAGGTTTTCACCTTCAGATACATCTTTTCTTTTTACTTTTGTCAGTTCTGAGACTGTCACAAAGTGGTTTTCACCCTCAGAACTCTTTTTCTTTTTCTTTTTATTTTTTTGACTAAGATATTTGATGTCCGACTCGGTCATGCTGACGCTCGGTTCGCTGATGGAAGTCCTCATAGGCTCAACTGCATTGAGGTAACAAGCAAGGGCATAGTCACTGGAAAAGGTGTAAACACCATGGCTTGGGTTTGTGGAAGTTTGGTCGATAAGATCAGGGTGTTGGATAGTCAAAGCGGGAAAGGTTTGGGATATGGTGTTCACGGATGTGGATATGTCATCATTGGTCCTAACCCAATGTTCAAGTTCAAAGGTGATATTACAGCTCAAAATGTTCAATTCGTGAATAGGCTCAACATCATCATGGGAGTCCTCTTCAACCATAGGTGGATTGGTCAATAAGATCAGGGTGTTGGATAGTCAAAGCGGGAAAGGTTTGGGATATGGTGTTCATGGATGTGGATATGTCATCATTGGTCCTAACCCAATGTTCAAGTTCAAAGGTGATATTACAGCTCAAAATGTTCAATTCGTGAATAGGCTCAACATCATCATGGGAGTCCTCTTCAGCCATAGGTGGATCAGACACGTTAAGTTCATTGTTTCACTCTATACCTACATTGGGTTGAGATACATATTGGTGAATAACATCAATATATTTCTCTGTTATAAGCTCATCTTCTTCTGGAATGGCACCCCATTCATAGTCATTTGACTCAGCTTCTGATTCAAGATCTCTAGGAAATCTTAGAAAATGTGTGAAATCAGGATGAATACCCCAAGAAGGATTACCCTCAGTCTCTGACTTGAATTCATATTCATGGGAATCAGTGTCAGAATAACTACCCCCTTCTTCTTGATCAGTTTGATTGCCTTCGAGATTAGCTGGTTCTTGTGGTGCAACCATCTCTTGCGCTACAGTAGGTTCTTGTGTTTCTACTACATTAATTCTTCTGATAGGATCATCTTTATCATCAAGGAGATCTTTGATCTCTTTAGGCAATTTTTCATAGGGGATAAGCTCAGAGCTATCTGAATCATCATCAGAGGGTTCTGTTTCTTCTTTCTTAAGAAGGGGTTCTCCTGGTGCAATTTGTTCTATGACATGAGAACAACCACCTTTGAGATGATAGGGTTTCTTCTTAAAGCCTAAGCCACCAGTATCTTTGTTGGCTCTACCAATATGTGAAATGGGTGTCACAAGACCCTTTCCTCTGATTCCTAGAGGTCCTTTACTGGAATACCCCATCTTGGCTATCAATTTGTTCCCTAGACCATATGAATTAGAAGGGATTGTAGGTGCTATAGATTCACTAGGTTGAACAATTTTAGATTCAGAATCCTCTTTGTATAGCCATGCCAACATAGCTTCATCCTCTTCAAATTCTTGTTTGGATACTTGCTCCGCCACAAAATTTCTTTTGTATGCTTCCATAGGTTCCTTAGGTTCTGATTTAGATTGCTTCAAAGATTGTCCATATGACTTGGGCGAGATAGGGAGAGATGTCAGAGACAAGATTGGCTCTATAGTGTATTCTCCCATCCCATTTTCTTTGATATTGATCTCTTTAGCAATGTCGTCCATCTTAGATGTGGAAGCAACATTTAGCTGCTTGATGGAAGATTCTCTGTTATTGGGAACAAGCTTATCGGCACTTTCCTTCAATGTATTGCAAGTTGTACTTAGATCTGCTGGGATAGTAACCTCCACTCCTTCATAGGGAAATTTCAAGCATTGATGGTACGTAGAAGGAATGGCTTGCATTTCATGGATCTAGGGTGTCCCTAGAAGGATATTGTAAGCCAATGGTAGATCAAGCACCTGACATGTGGTATCTTTGATGACCAGACCCACTCGGATGGGTAAGACAATGGTGCCTTTAGAAGCTCTTTCTTGTTCGTCATAGGCCTTTATGGTGATCTTCTTTCGAGGATCAATAGCCATCTCTGAGAATCCCAACTGTGTGATTAAGTTGTAAGAACAAATGTTGAGGCCTGCGCCCCCATCTATCAACACACGTTTGACTCGAAGGTTCTGGATCAAGACTTCTATGTGTAAGGGCTGATTATGTGGGTGACTCAAAGAGTTGTCATCTTCCTCTAAAAAAGAGATATATTGCGGAGACATTAGATGACCAACCATAGTCTGGAACCTGTCTAGATCTAGGTTGTCAGGAACATTAGAGCCGAGCAAAGCTTTATCTAGGACATCTCTGTGAGCTGGGGATATTCGAAGTAACTCAAACATAGAGATTTTTGCATTGGTATGCTAGAGTTGTTGGACGATGCTGTAAGATGTAGGTCTTGTATCCTTTGGATTAGAAGATTTCAAGGCAGCCTTCTGTTGAGAAGCAGATGTGAGATTGAAAGGTATCTTAGGGACATTAGATGAACTTGGTGTTTGTCCTTTCAGATTATCCTGAGCTTGTGATCTGGTAACCGCATTAGCTGAGGAATAATTTTTGTCTCTTCGTACAATCGTGATGACATTGCAACTCTCAGAGAGACATGGTTCAACCATATTGATGACATCATTGTTTCCAAGGTAGGCATAGTTGACTTTTGCCCCCATGTTAGGCTAAGAAGTGGAAACTCCCTTGCCATGTTGTGGAAATGGTTCTGTAAATGCTGTGTGATCATTATTGCTAGTAGGATTATCAATCGTGATGTCCCCTTGATCTATCAAGTCTTGAATGGTATGCCTCAAGTGGAAGCATCCATTAGTTTTGTGGCCTTTAGTCCGATGGAAAGCACATAATTCATTATCTTTCCACCAATATGGTTTTGGATCCGGATCAGGGTTTTGGATTGGTGGTAAAGAGATGATGTTATTAGCTATCAGGGTTCTCAGGGTAGATTCCAAAGATTCTCCCAGGGGAGTAAACTTTCATTTATTATCCCATCGTTTGAATGGCTTCTTTGGAGATGGTTCAGTAGATTTTTTCTCTGAAGCTTTAATGGCTTTGGTGCCAAGGGTGAGATTGTAGGCCGGTGCCTTTGATGGGGTGTGGATAGTGTCAACAACGCCATCAGAGATGATACCTTTGTTTCTATTCCAGCTCTTGTTTTTATCTTTTGAGCTAGATCCAGATTCAGACTTGTCCTTTTGAAGTGTGATTTCTCCTTTCTTGACAAGTACTTTCTCAATCTTGATTGCATTATCCACCATTTTATCAAAAGATACATGATCTTGCATTTGTAATGAATAATTAAGCTCTGGAACAAGGTTATTGATAAAGATTTCAAGTTTCTCCATTTCGAGAATTGGTCTAGCATATAGAGAAAACTTCTTTCGCCACCTCTTGAGAAAAGTTAGGAATGATTCCCTTGGATATTGCTTGAGGTTACAGATATCGATCATGGTAATCGGATGGTGAATATTGTAGGAATATTGTTGATAAAATAATTTAATCAATTCTTTAAAAGTTTTGATCGTAGAAGGTAATCTCGAAAACCATTGAATGGATGCTCCTCCCAAGGATCTAGGAAAAAGACACATCAAATAAGTCGGTTCATGCATGAATTCCATGGATTGCGTACAGAACTCTCTGACATGATCTTGAGGATCGGAGTGTCCATCATATTTGTCGTACTTTGGCATCTCCACTCTTTTTGGGAATGGAGGCATATACAAGTCTTTGTCAAAAGGGAAAGGACAAAGGGCCTCGATGGAGAATTCCTTGGGTTCCTTCTCTTTCTCAATTTTATTCATTTTGACCTGCATAGTGTGCAGCTGGTTCATTATGGCCGTCATCGGAGTTTCTTCCTCATGTGTGATGATATCTTCGACATTAAAGTGAGGAGGAAGTTTAGCTCCTTCCTGGGCTAATTGTAAAAAGTATGCCTCTCTAGCCACTTTCAAGAAATGCCTCATCATTCTCTTGAATTCATCGTCACTCTGACATCGATGGATTTCAGAGGGTGTAGGTTCTTGGTCGGCATTATGTTGAGAATGGTGTCCTTGGGATCCTCCTCCTAGAGAACCGTGGTTTGTCCCTGCTTGAGACATGATAGGAGTTTTTGGACTCTCTGGAATAGATTGAGGAGGAGTTTGCTGATTACCTCTATGAGTTGATAGAGGAGGTAGGTAACCAATTTTTAATTGAAAGTTACCGAGACCGTCATCTTCGTAGATACCTGACTTGATGAGTTGTTCAAGAGTTGGACCCGGGGTATTGGTCAAAAGTAAATTATGAGATGTTTCTTCTAATTTCTTGTGTGAAGAAGCTCTGGTCTCCACCTTTAACTTTGAATGAAACGAAAGAAAAGGACGAAGATAGCTGAAGAACAATTTGATTTGAGAAAATCGGATGACGCAACCTTGTCAAGATTATGATTGTTTTGAAGATCTGATGAGACGTGGGTGAAGGATACTGTGCCCTGGATGTATGAGATAGATCGCCCAAAAGATAGCGGACATGAGTTCTCAATGCTTAGTCTATTTTTGAAGATTGATAGTTATGACAAGGTTTTGACATGAGATAAAAAGGACTCAAATTGATCAAACAAAAGGCTAGATCGGATTCAAAAGATCAATCTCAGAAAATGGTAGAATGCTCAATAGCTACTGCTCTATTTCTGACACAATGATATTTTTGACAGATTCTGGAACTAGGCTGGAAACATTGGATATCTTGCAATTTGACAATTTTTGACAACTCTCTCAAATTTTTCCAAACGACACTCTGTAGACTTGTACGACACTGGGTAATCTATGAAATGACAGTTGCAAAACTTGTACGACAGTTGGGTAGCAATGAAACGACAGTTGACAAAACTCGTACGACAGTTGCTAACAAGGTTTTAACTTTCTTGAATTTGCTGGTTTGAAAACTCGTACGACACTGGGTTCTCAATCATACGACAGATGGGCAATACTAAAATGACACTTGACAAAACTCGTACGACTTTTGACTTCCTGAAATGACTTTTGACTCCAGAAAAGATTTTACGTCAATTTTTGCAAAATTTAAGGTCTTCAATTTTGGATTGTTTGCAAATTGTACTGTCCAGATTTTGAAGGTTATACCAGGATTGATCATTTTTAATAGCCAAGTAGATAAACAAGCACGCAGAAAAACAAGCAAGTGATTCCAAGCACGTCTGAAAATAATGAACAAGGGCAAAAGCAACCTTGCGCATGAACAATCAAGTGACCAAATTGTGCTAATCCCTGAGAGTACTAATTGTGTATGTTCTGAAAAGTTTTGCAATAACACACATATACCTGAGAATGAAAAATTGGCCTCTCTAGGGTTTTTAGTAATGGTTTGACTCTGCAACTTTTATGATTCAAAGGGGTGAACTCCAATCCTGACGCACCAGGGTTTTGACACAATCCGAGAACTTAATCTTCAGGAGCTACTAAGGAGATCTGACAACCCAACAATAAACCATACCCATGGAGATTTCTTCCACAAGGACATTTATATAACGACTGTCACTACCATGGCGAAAATGGCTATTACCGCTTGAGGTTCCGTCAACGCAGTTTGCCCTGTGAAGGGATTGTCCGCTACGGTTAACCCTCTCTAAAGGTGACTCATAGATTTATACCACAAGGGGACTTGGCTCCAGATCCAAGGTTTTTGACACCTTTTCACTTTTAACCCAAACAAAGCAAGCAGATTAATCCGACACGCTAAGATAAAGTTTTGTTCCACCAAGGTCTGTGATATCAACTCCACGTGATCTATCAACCTCTCTGGGGAGAGAATGTATCAATCAATAAGGGAAGATGCACTAACCAATTTTGATTCACCAAAGCTCGTGATATCAACCCCACGTGATCTATCAACCTCTCCGGAGAGAGAATGTGTCGATCAATAAGAGAAGACGCACTAACCAAGTTGAATGTGAAACGCACTAAGTATCCTCCCTACCTACAAGGATTCTGTCGTCAAGAAAGATTTCTCTAGGAATCCAATCTCTCAAGAATCACAAATAGTGTTCATAGGGCCTAATTACTATGTGAGCACAGATATATTCCCGAAAGTAAATCTACCAAAAGTACCCAAAAAGTAGAAAGAGGAACACTTAACGCTTAAAGCGAATATGAGATGAGTCCACAAGGTGGAACACTTAACACCTCACACAAGCTGAAAATGAGTCCCCAACTTAGAAAATAAGTGAGTTCCTAAAAGCGCAAAAGGGTTGCCAAGTGGAACACTTAACGCTTCTGTCCTGTTGACCCCCCCTTTATGGTGCTGAAATTGCAACCACGGGGTGGAAATGAGGGGCCGGCGGATTAGCGAGTCCAATAACCCAAGATAGCAATCAAGATCAATCACAAGTATTCTTAGGCTACTTAATGAATCATTAAGGGATCACAACCTAGTATCAAATTATGCAAGTGTGTAGAAATAGATCAAAAGCATGAAAAGATGCACACGAGCTTGACACGTGAGAGATTTATTTTAAGTCCAAATCGAAATGTTTTCAGAACAAGGAGAATACCTCGTGATCCTCGCAACGCGCTTAGTAGATTTTACCTGATTTTTAACAATTCTTGCACTTTTCCCAATCAAAATCAGCAGAAATCAATCAAAAATAGTAAATTTCAATTGTTAGGGTTAGCTGTCAGTCAAAATCCAAAAATCAAATCTGACAAAATGTCTGCAAAAATGAAATGACAATTGAAATCTGGTACCAAAACTCGTACGACAGTGGGTATGCTCCCAGATGACATTTGTCAGAAACTCGTACGACACTGGGTATGCTACCATACGACAGTTGAGCTCCCAAATGACAGTGGGTATGTAATGAAATGAGTCTCGATCCGATAGACTGTCGTAAGACAGTGGGTCTAGTATCATACGATAGTGGGTATGCTCCCATACGACATTTGAGCTCCCAAACGACAGTGCGTATGTGATGAAATGATATTCAATAAAGTCAACTATCGTACGACAATGGGTATGCTCGCAGACGACACTGGGTGTCTGATGAAATGATAGTCTGAAAAACTCGTACGACACTGGGTGTCTGATGAAATGACAGTCTGCAAAACTCGTACGACAACTATACGGACTGAAATTAAAAATCGCACTGTACGGACAGCTTTGATAGAAAAAGTGCCAATTTTTTTTTTAAAATGTCTTACTGAGAATACCACCAGAACGGGCAAGAGCAAGGGAATTCTGATAGAGAAATGATAGAAGATTGATAGAAATCAAGGGAAGCCCGTTTCAGGGCCCCACGGTGGGCGCCAGAAATGTGTGCGTGAAAATTGTACCTGATCTGTAGACACAACACTCAGTAAAATATTAGAGGTTAGCTATAATCGAAATCATGCAAAATTAAAAACTATCTAACCAAGCGATTTACTGCCTTCTAGTAGGTGCGAGATTAATGTTCTCAGATTGTTATCGAGATCAGTGACCTAGACGACACCTAAACGAAAGATTTGAATGCAATTGATCTAGCTATGAATTGAATGCCATTAATCTATTTTTTTGGATTTTCTATGCAATAAGAATGAAAAATTGATATGAAACTAATCTATATGAAAAACTTGATATGAAACTATCTAAGAATGATATGCAAAAAAAAAGATTGATCTCACAAAAATGTTGATTTGCAAGAGCTTTGATTCTCCCAATTCTAATTCTCCAGCGTGATTGTGCAAATTTGTGGATTGATTTTGGCAAAGTAAGCTTGCAAAATTATGAGATGATTGGATGCAAATTTGAGAGATGATTGAGAGATGAGTTATGAAGAGATGAGCCTTGTTTTTATAGAAATCCAGGGCTTTGGAGGTGCATGGAAAAAAGCCATAAATCACTCAAATAACTTAGGTTGATTTTTGAGTTATTTTTAAATAAAAATGATTAAGTCACAAAAATCATGCAAAAGCACAGTTCAACTCGAATTAGAAGTTTAGATCAACTTTAAAACTCAAAAAGATGTTGAGTTTCAAAAAGCTAACAACTTGCATTGATTTTCCAATTTTGAGTTTAACTGGTCCTTGATTGTGCACATGGATAATTATGATTTAATAAATAAATAAAGTGATTTATTCTCAACTTAACTGCTTTTTGAAATAAAATAATTAATTTATGGGTTAATTAACTATTTTATCAAACTTTTATTAAAAACTATATTATTAAATAATGACAACTTGCTTTAATTACTTAAATAAGAATTTAATCAATTATTCATAAGATATTAGATTTATTGTCAAAATTAAATAATACAATTAATAATAGATAGAATTAAATTTAATTAAACAATTAAGTGGCAAATATTAAATCTAATTAATTAAATATGAAAATATTCAATTAATCAAACTTAAGATAAATGTGATTTATTGTCAAATAATTATAAAATTAAAGATAATTATGATGATTAGAAATATTATTAAGAATATTCCTTGATGCAGAATTTAAGATAATCAATTAAATTTGATGATGTTTAGATGTACCTTAGATTAAGACTTTGATGTCGATTTCATTCGATTTGTCGATGTAGAAGGTTAATGAACATATAACCCATTTTTGAAGTATTACAGTATGCTGCATTTTTATTAAGTTGCGCTTCTTCTTTTCTGCAGTTGTTAAATATTTAATTAAAATGATTTCTACTTTAAATAGCCACCTCTTTGCCTGGCCAAGGTAAATGATTAATCATAATGTACTATTGAAAAAAAATAAATTTCAATTATCAAATGGGCAAGACAACTATCAAAATTCAAAGACTTGTCATTTTTTTACCTCCTGCAGCGCGTGGACATAATAATTTAAATCTCCCACGAAATCTTTTAAGATTTCTAAGTGCCATCAAAAAGCCCATGTAAGTAAACAAATAGTGCACATGAATACTCTTCAAAGTTCAAACCTTGAGAAAAGAAATTAAATTTCTCAATTAAATGTAGTCACCCGATTGCATGTACGGATTGTGTCATATAGGTAAATAAGCTCATTTCCCCATACACCAGCACACTAAGAACGGATTGGCAACTGAAACCACAGAATGGAGGGAGGCATCTGAGCTAATTAGATAAAGGTAAGGGTGGAGTAGCAACCATTGGCTCTAGGGGACTGGTGACCGCATCAACCGCAGGAAGTTCCAACAGACGGTGGAACCATAATCCTTCAATGCATCTCGTGGAGATCAGGAGCACAATCGCCACCGTCGGGACAAGCATGCCCACGAATTTATTACTTTTCAGCTCTCCATAACTACTCATATACCCATGCCAATAGGAAATTGGATAACAAGTACACCACCGGTTATTAAATAAGAAGTTAGTCAAAAACGATTACAAAAAACATCCAATCACATAGCTTTCAAACAATGAACCGTGGCGATCAATTCAATGGTGGTCATTATGTTTAAATGGATTTACAACCGTTAGATGCAAAAATCAGCTCGGACCCTTTCATAGGGAAACGCCTATAGCCTAATCACATTATAGGTTCTATGCGCCTCTCCTTTTTATACATCAGTAAAACAAAAGTCAAACAAATTGTGCGCTCTTGTATTTGACAAAAATCTATTTTTATGGTGCCAAATTTTATATCAGGTGTACAGAGTTTCAATTAAAAATTAAATCATAATCCATAACCGAGGCAAAAGCAAAATCCAATCTATGTATCTATTATGTAATGTGAGGCTATACGAACCAATAAAATTTATCGTGTAACACTAGATTATACATTTAATATGAAATTTTTAAAGGAGAGAAGAAGGGTTTATATTTTATATTTTATTTTTATAGTTATTTTATTAGTTCTTTTATAGAATTAATTTCAAGAGGATTTTTAATAGGTGATTAATTAGCCTAATTTTAACTAATTAAATTATTTATTTTTAATTTGAATGAAAATTGAGTGAAAGATTTTAGTTGTGAAGTTGTATTCTTTAAAAATTAGTAAAATAATTTATTTGGTTTTTTCAATAGATTAGATTTTGATTTGTAGGGATTCTTACAAATCTTAATTGAAGAGATTACATAATAGAGATTTGTTCGTTTTATAAATATGTGATTAACATGTGTGTGTGGATAGATGTTATGGTGATATGTGAGGTTTCAAAATATATAAGAGCATAGACAAATTGTGTTGCACTATTTCACAAAATGTAAGAGTATAGTTTGAAGACAATTGCTATTGGATCAATCTTGTAGCAATTTGTTGAGTGATTTGAGCATACAAGTCGTGGTAGGTAGTATAATACTTGTTTTGGTGTATTTCCTTTAGTGGCATTAGCATTTTGCATTTCCTTTTTTTTTCACAAGGCTTAAAATTGAATTTCCTTCACATAATGAATGTTATGATGTCAATGTTATTTTCTCTTATTTAGAAGGTTGAGGTTTTTATGCTTTTCA
The DNA here is from genome assembly GCA_027943335.1 of Chamaecyparis obtusa. NCBI lineage: Eukaryota > Viridiplantae > Streptophyta > Pinopsida > Cupressales > Cupressaceae > Chamaecyparis > Chamaecyparis obtusa. The sequence goes on along the minus strand of BSBK01001464.1, from coordinate 385,016 downwards.
CCATTTTCTCTTTCAATTTAATCTAAACATGGCATTTTGTTAAACTAGTACAAAGATCACCTCAAAGATAAGTCTATAAATGTCTATATCGTTTTGGCCTTTAATTTTATATTTTTTTTGTATTATTTTTAAAGATCATGAACACTAATTTTAGAGATTAAATTCATAATTCAAGTGTACTAATATATACCACTTAATACTATTAAAAACTTAAAGTCAATGTTAGTTCACAAAATCTACAATTGTAAAGGATCAACTAATCTAGCCTTTTTTTTAAAACAACATACAGGTAAATGCATCCTAAATAAATCTTAGAGGAGATTAGTGTACCAAATTTATATCTTTATGTAATTATTAAAATAAGAAACATAAATAAAATCATATCACAATTTGTAGATTTATATGGGGGGAAGTATTTTGATAGAGTAAATACACTTCAAAGTGGTCTAATGGATTTTTCAAAAAATTAAACACAACTACAATACAGTTGTAGAGTAAGTCTTTATAGGAAGGTAAGTGTTTCAAATAAGGGATCAAAAGGACATTTTAAGATGGCTTTTTAAAAAAAAACAATCTAATAATCTAGCTTTTTTTTAAAACAACATAAAAAAATTTCTAATCTTTATTTTGTTTTTTATTGCTTTTATTTTAGGCAAGTTATAATCTAGTGATTCTTTGTTTAATTAAACGTTTTACTTTTATCTTTTAGAAATTCTGATCTCGCGACTTGAAATTTTGTAACGGTCTTTATGTGGTCGATGTAACTATAATATTTGTCTCCTTGTTTTTCACTTCCTCTTATCCTCTCTAAGTCTCCTAATCTTTGTATCAATATATCTCACCATCTATGTATCTTTATATATCTACCTCTCTATCTCTCACTCTCTATGTCTCCCTCGATATCTCCCTAGATCTCTTTCTATCTTTACCTCTTGATCTATCTCTTCTCTTTATCTATTTTTCTCTCATCCTCTCTCTATATTCATCTATATCTCTATCCATCCATCTGTCTCCATCACCCTCTTCCTATACATTTTAATCTTTGTATCTTCATATTTTTTAAAGCAACAATGTAAGTTATTCCTAATAATATTACTTTATAGCGTGGAAAGCATGAATATATATTCAAAGCATTAGATTGAAATCCCCAAAAACTAGTATGAATTATAAATAGTAGATAATAAGCTTTGATCAAGTTAAACTATTAGTTAAGCATTACAATATCTAGAATATTTAATAAGCACAATAAAGCATTGAATTTATTTTTACTCTTGAAATAAGATTTCTTGCATGAAGTTCAAATAATTTGTAGAATAAAAAAACAATTAGTATAAGATATAAATATTTTTAAATATACAACACTATGTATTCATTTTGAAATTTTTTACTAATAGGTTTGATAATAAAAACAATATTCAAAAAAGTGTAACTAAAAGAAGTCAATCTTATCTATTCCTATCTAATTAAGAAGTAGAATGTTTCAATTGAATAGTTTGTTTGATCGAATGGGTTTTGATTGGACCTCATTCAATTAAAAATTTTTGTTCTAACTTGGAAACTTAAAAATATATTTAAAACTTATTCTACCACCCTTATATTTTTTGTCTTCTATCCTTAATTTAGAATTTACAAAGATATTGAATGTTTTAATATGAACAGTACTATATTTAAATACCACATTAAAATAAACAAATTTAAAATAGATAAATTTTTTTGCCTAATAGTTCTAAGATACTAAAAGTCAACTCTCTATAATATAACATAAGATAACAAATTGTCAAAGTCATAGGTCTGACTTGATTGGCAAGAGCTTCCTATAATAAGTATGATACCAAGAAGTCTAAAGTCCCTTTATATTTATTTATTTTTCTTGTAATGATCAATCTTTTCTCTCTTTTAATTTAAAAATTACAAAGATATTTAGTTACTTTCTTTAAAGAGATAGTATTTTCTCTCTTTAATTTAGAATTTACAAGTATGTTGCTCGTGTAACATTGATATGAGAATTTAATTGTGAAAAATATAACAATTTAACTTCTTGTAGAAAATATCACTTACTTATAAAAAATGTTGAATGATTTAATATGAACAATTCAAATTCAATATGTAAAACAAACAAATTTAAATACAAAATTTTAACTTTTATAAAAAAATTTAATCAAGTTCATATAATATAATACAAAATAGTAAGAAGCAGCAGCCTTACAATACCGTACAATAGTTTCATTATTGAATGCAAGGTATTCTAAAAGATTTGACACACCAATCTCACCAGAATCATAACTTCATTTGGGCATAAAGCTTTCACATTTGAATTTATTTCAAATGAGAACTCAGAAACTTTTATCTCTACAATGATTGTGAATTGTATTGAAGAGACTCCTGAACATTACCATTAACATTTAAAATTGTAATTAAGTCGATTGTTCAAATATTTAATAAAAAATACATTGTCCAATGCTTCAATTTATGTGTTACATTAAAAATTTATATAAATCTTATAGAACATAACATAAATCATAGAAGGTATGATATTAAGTAATACTTAATAGAGTTGCACTTGCAACTTGTTTTTGATATTCAAAGAGCATAGGTTTTTAGAGACTGCAAGATTTTGATTTTGACTCAATAAATGTAACGATGTAAAATTTAATGAACTAAATCAGACTACACATTAATATTCTCTGTCAAATTCTTTTCACTTTTATGTTAAAAAAATCTTTAATGGGAAAAATCAACATTCCAAAAAGCATCATAAGTAGGTGTAAGATTCACCCTCCCACAAATGGGAAAGTGGATTGGGATCTTCAATTTAATTAATAAGTGCAAAAACAGTCTTGCCAGGGTGTATATTCAAGTTGAAAGAAAAACATAAAGTTGTATGTCAAATTTTATGTAAAATTCTTCATTGGTTGGAAAATCTAAACAATAAAATACAAGGTAAATTTTGAAATGTCACATGTTTGTTTTAAAGCTCTGCTCTTGGCATATTCATGTGATGTCTGGATGCTGCATGTTGCATACCTGTCAACCCTTCCTATTGCCACTTGCCACCATACATGATTCACCTACGTGTTCCATCTTCTACCACCCCTTGCAGCGTAATTTGAATCTTCCCTAAGATGAAGCAACAATCAATGAAATGGGTGGTGAGTGGTAGTGTTAGCGGTGATGTCACTGAGAATGAAAATGGCAGAGTGTGAGGGGGAGAACCAGGTGAAGGCAACAATTGTGTGACTTGATGCAGTTTTTTGAGTGTAGAGATAAGTGAGAATGGAGCATCAATCATACGAGGCTTGAGTCACCAGTTTGATGACACAAAAATGGCAACGTTAGTCCACAAAAAGGAGGAGAAATAAAAAGGGGTCAAATAGCTTGGAGGAAGGAAAACCATGCCTTATATCAGAGGTAAAATGATCCATCTTTTGGGTGGAATTTTACGATATATATCTTTTCTCTGAGATTTTTGCACTATAATCTAGAATCTCCCCAAATATTGAATAGGGGAACACTTTCTCCTCTCCCACAAATAGCATTGTAATCACAACTAAGGAAAAATTAAACTTTAATAAATCTCTATAAACAAAATACAATAAGCGAAAAATTTCCAAGTAGGTACTTTGTGTTTAAGGCATCTCTGGATTTATTAATAGCACATGCACCCAAAAGAGGTGCAAGGGATTTTCTGATACGTGTTTGGTTTAAATCGATGTAAGGGAAAGAAGAGTAGCTTTAATAATCTATAATTTTAGCCATATCTTTATTGGGTCTACATATAGAACTTCCTCATAGTTCTTGTGGGTGACACCTAACTATATTTTGAATGAGGCGTACATACCTTACCCCTTACTTCTTGTAGATTTTGAACTTGTGACTGCTCTTTCAAGAACACAAGTTCTCCATCACTAGACCAAATGAAGTACTAAGCCTCAGAAATTAGTCCAAAGATTATTACATTAAAAAAATTATTAAATATTTAATCTTTATATTAATTTTAAATTACACTCTTTGCGAAAACCCAATCAAAATATCCATTACCATGTGACATTTCCATTTTTTATGGCCACAACAACAAAGCACCTTTTTTTCAAATAGATAGGATATTTTTTGATTAGTTAGTCACTAAGAAAATAAGGGGTCTTCCATAGAGAATTTTGGCTTGCTTATTTAGGGTTTTCTTATGTTTTATAGATCCACATTAACATTGTCTATAATGAGTATGCTTTTTTTGTGCTTAAATAGTGAAATTTTAATCTACTATTAAAATAAAACGATTGTAGATAAAACTATTTGAGTTTAAAACTATTAAGATTTTTAAGTAAAACTAATCTTAAAAAGAAATGTTTACAAACTTCTATTAAATCCTCTACAAATAATTTGAATTGTTATATGCACATAATAAAAAGATATTTGAAGTTTAGATTGGTTTTTAATTGGTTGTGCCTTTTAGTTTTGGAGTTTACTTTAGTTTTAACTAAAAAAATGAATGTTAAGAAATCTTTTTACATCTTGAGTTCAATTATGAATTTTTTTAAATCTTCAACTTTAGTTATTATAAATAGCCCGTTATAAGTAGGAGAGAGGACCTAATATTTGAGCATGTTTCAATAGTTGTGATAGCACTTATTGATTTAATGTCCAATGTTTTTTTTGATATTATACCAATAGTTATGACTTTAAGATTGTTAGTGTTGATGATGACTAATAACTAAATGAAATATATTTCTTATATCTAAAACATAATAAATTATAAATAGTAGATTTGCCAAATAAACTATTGTAACAAATTAGAAAATTAAAAATTCCACATAAATTTTTAAAAAACTTGAAATTAGAATACTCAATTATTGAATCCTCTCCTAATAAGATCAATTTTTTTTCCAGATACCTCTCATATCTTCTTTCCACCAATCCTTATTTCCACAAAATTCTATTTTCCAAACGTCTATTTTTAAAAACCTTACATTAATAGATTTCCCATCACACCATAATAGACAATGTTTTGTATGCATGCCAGGGTGCTAGATGTCCGTGTGGACTCTTATACGTGGCAAAGAGTGAATGCTTTGGAGACAAACATTAGACTAGATGGCTACATATTCGATATACAATTTTATGCTAAGTGTGCATGGATGCCACCAGGAGGTAATATTAAGTTGCTTGCTGAGGGGAAGACACGAGCAAGTACTTGTAGGCCGAGACAAGAAAGTCTATGCTCATGAGTACTAAGTTTTACTAAGTCTCTACTAATAAACTCTTAGGACCCATCCCTGGGGATATTGGCACCTGCGTGGAACTGCAATACTTGAACCTTACTACAAACAAATTAGATGGGATGGTGCCAACCTCAATAGGACAGCTCAAAAGCCTTGAAGTCATTGACTTGTCTTTCAATTAACTATCAAGACAAGTCCCAGACAAGTCCCACCCTCTATTGCAAATCTCACAATGCTCCGTCTTTTGAATTTATCCTACAACAACTTGAATGGATTAGTTCCCAATCAAGGAGCTTTCCGACATTTAAGTTCAGCATCATTTTTGAAAAATCCAGGATTATGTGCAGCCTCGGGTTGGTTGAGTTTACCCAATTGTACAGGCAAAGGGGATATGTTCAAACGGGTTTAGCAGGAAGATTATCATAGAACTATTTGAATTGGCACACTTTTGGCATTTTGTTGTATTTTGGGCTCTTGCTACACCTTCTTCAAAAAGACCAAGGGGGAACCATTCACAGATAGTGTATTAGGGAGAGGTTTCATGAAAATTTCTAGCCATGAGCTTCACAGAGCAATAGAAGGATTTAATGCCTCTAATTTGCTAGGGGCGGGTAGCTTTGGGTCAGTTTACCAAGGACTTCTATCAGATAAAACTATGGTAGCTGTTAAGGTATTCAATCAGGACCCTCAAAATTCTTTCAAGAATTTCTACAAGGAGTGCAGAATACTGAGCAAAATCAAACACCGGAATCTGGTCAAAGTCTTGTCCTATTGCTCAACACAAGAATTCAAGGCGCTAGTGCTCTAGTTCATGTTAAAGGGAAGCCTCGAACAACAGCTGCATCAGGATTGCAGGTTGAGTTTAAAGACGAGATTGAACATTGCACTAGATGTTGCGCATGGAATGGCATATTTACACCATGACTGTTCTCCTTCTGTTGTTCACTGTGATTTGAAACCCTCAAATGTTTTAATGGATGAGAACATGACAGCCCATGTAGCTGATTTTGGGATTGCCCATTTAATGGCTTCTACGGAGAATTGCAAGCAGCGACACGTCTAGGCTGAAGGGAACAATAGGCTATCTTGCTCCGGGTAAATTCCATACCAATATGGAAGTTCAACTCTCTGCTAGATTTTTTTACTTAATCTTTACTTTTCCCACTTAATTAGTTACATTGCAGATGCGTTCTTAATAAGAACAATGAATTATTGTAGAATATGGATTGGGGGAAAATATCACCACCAAGATCGACGTTTACAGTTTTGGAGTGCTTGTCCTTGAAATGATGACAAGAAAGAGGCCTACTGATGAGATGTTTACTGGAAACAAAACATTCCCAAATTGGGTGAGAAGAGCGTTTCCTGAAGCTCTGGTGGAAGTGGTGGACAGAGAAATGGTAGGTGATGAGTTGCATGAGGAGGCTTCCATTGAATCCACAGAGCAGGGTAAATTGTTGACTGGTTTGATTGGAATGGCATTGCAATGCACAAGATACAGTCCAGGGGAAAGACCAACAATGAGAGAGGTGGAGGGCGTGCTTGAAAGGATTGTGTATGGCACAAAACATGGCAATTTAGAATATGTTTCTAAATATGATTTTGTATAGCTGTAAGATTTGATACGATTGTATGGCTACAAATTTGGTAAGATTTTGTATAGCTGTAAGATGCTAGAGGATCAATCAACATCAGAGAAATCATTGATCGACGAGTAGTTTCCGGCATGACAAAATTTATGGAATGGTAAATGGTTTTAGCCTCAGACAGGTTTTTGTGAAAAGCTCCCCTAATATAGCGGATGTGTGCTCACCTAATGTACAACTTTCCAGGAAGGGGGTAAAGTATCTTGCCAAAAGATGTAAACTGTAAACTGTGACGTGTCTCCGAATAAATAGCATAGAGAAAAAAAACTCTCCGGGAATAATGGACGGATGTAGGTGGTGCAATGGTAGTCATTGGGCTTTCCAACACTTCCTGTGGTTGATCATCCATATCAGGTCGAAGCTTTCTAGCGTAAATATGGATCGCATGCTTTACGGAAGTGGGGCCGCCATGCAAGGCGTGACCCCACTTATCTATATTGTTATTTTTTAATTTTAATTAATTTTTAAGAATAAATAAAATTCATTTATTTAATATTTTATCTTTTTCTGAACATATAAAAATTCATCTTTATTTAATTTATGACAAAAATATTTTGTATCAGACCAGCAAACAACTAATATTATTATTATTTTTTAACTTAAATTTTTTTTTACAATAATATATTTACTTATATATTTATATATATATTTTCTCTTTGTTTTTTTTAAGGATCTAGTTTTGCAAATGATTAACCGAGGGAATAATTTCATAAGAATCCAAATTTTCATAATTTTCACAAATCAAACGAATATATTTATTTTAATTTTTTATTTTTTCAAATGTTAAATTTAATTCCCAGTTGGATATGTATTTTTAACTTTTTTGAGAATCTTTGATTTATAAATAATAATAAATTCAAACCTAGGGTTTTAATTGATTTAAATTTCCTCAAAGATATCAATGAATATCAATTCAACCAATATTGCACATAACTTCAATTTAATGAAATATAATTACCAAGACTGGAAACAATGACTGCATATAGTAGAAAGAGAGAGAAGATTCATAAAATAGAGATCCAGATAGGCAAATACAACAAGCACGAAGAAAATAGTCTTTTCGAGTTGCAAAATAACAAAATTATAAAGAAAAATCAAACCATACCTCAAACATTGAAGAAAATATTTGAATGAAGACTAGATCTGAAGACAAATTCCCAACTTTCAAGCTTTTTCAAAAATTAGATTCTCTACCAAAATCTTTCAACTTGCCTGCCAAATTTTCCTCTAAACCTGTGTGTCCTTAAAATCCAATCCTTGCCAAATTCTCTCCAAAAACCTGTCTGTCAAACTTATGGCAAAAATCTATAACATGTAGGAATTTTTTTTCCACCTGCTAGGGTTTGAAAACTCAACTCTCCAAAAACTTGCATGAATTTAGACTTTGATTTGCAGTTCAATTTCAATTGAACTCAAGTGTATTTTCACTTTTCCTTTTGTTGAGAACACTTTAACCAAAATTAACTAATACCTTTAAGTGAAGGTGATGAACATACAAAAAGAGTTAGGTTACATAATTGGATATGTGCATTTGAAGATATTAGAATGATGGAAGATGAATCTGTTAGAAGCTATATTGGTAGAATGTCAGAAATTGTTGCAGGGATAAAATCTTGTGGAGGAACAAAGATAAAGAATGAAATAATATGGAAAATTATGAGGACATTGACTCTTATATTTTAGCAAACAACACAGATGATTGAACAAGTTATACCTTGTACAGCAAACTTTACAAGAAAGACTCTTCTTGGAAGATTAGAAGCAATAGAAATGAACCTGAGGTTATTAGGAGACTTACCTAGAATGGAGATAGCATTCAGTGCTCTTAGTGTGAGTCCTACCTTGTCAAGAAGCATCAGTGTGAGTGGAGATTATGCCAGCAGCAACAGATCTAGAAATGAAGAAGACCGAAAGATTGAAGAAAGTATTGCCTTGCTTGTGAAGAGAGAACTAGATGGTAAGAAAATTTTTAAATGTTGGACTTGTCAAGAATATGGTCATTTTGCATCTAAATGTCCTAAGAGAGTTAAGAAGTACATAAACAATTTTAAGCCTAGAAGATCTAAGGAATGTTATTATGCTAATGATGAAGATCTTGAAGCTAGTATTGAAAGAACTCTAAGTGATAGTGATACTAAGAATAATGATGAAATAGGATTTGTAGCAATTAAGGAAGAAAAAGTCTTAGTTTCCCAAGTTGAAAAGAAAGATGATTCGATTATAGATAGTGGTTGTTCACATCATTTGATTGGAGATATGAAAAAGTTCATAACGTTTAACAATTATGATGGAGGAGTTGTGAGAGTTGGAAACAATGCACCTTGTTTGATTAAGGTATAGGATCTATTATTCTTGATGGAAAGACTAATATTGATGATGTTTATTTTGTGGATGGTTTGAAACATAATCTTTTGAGTGTTGGACAGTTAGTTGATAAGGGATATCAAGTTTGGTTTACTGAGAAAACTTGTGTGATAAAGAATAAAGATGAAAATATGATTGGAACTGGATCTAGAACTAGAGGTAATGTATTTCAGTTGAACCCTACTAAGATGACATGTTTGATTACTAAAATTGATGACAGTTGGTTATGGCATAGAAGGTTTTGTCATATAAACTTTGATAACATTGTGAAAGTAAGTACTACACTTGTTGTAATAGATTTGCCTAAAATTATGAAGCCTACTAACATGATTTGCAAGGAATGTGTGAGTGCTAAACAGAAGAGAAGTTCATTTCCTAGTAATAAGTTCACATCTGAAGAGAAATTGGAGATTGTTCATATAGACTTGAGTGGTCCTACAAAGACTAGAGGATTCTATGGAGAAAGGTATTTTATGATTCTTGTTGATGACTTTACAAGAATGATGTGGATTGCATTTCTAAAAGAAAAGTCTGAAGTATTTGATAAGTTTAAGGTCATTAAGAATAAAGTTGAGAATGAATCTAGAATGAAGATTAAATGTTTGAGATCTGATAGAGGTGGAGAATTTACTTTTAGAGAATTTAACACTTTTTGTGAAGTGAATGGCATTAAGAGACAATTTTTAGCCCCTAGAACACTTGAACAAAATGGTATTGCAGAAAGAAGAAATAGATCAGTAACTAAAGCAACAAGAGCTATGTTATTTGAAAATAATTTGGTGAAGATATTCTGGAGAGAAGCAGTAAACACAGTAGTATATACAATGAATAGAGTACAAATCATAGTAGACATAGACAAGACACCCTATGAATTATGGTTTGGACATGCACCCTCAGTTAAGTATTTTAGAATTTTTGGAAGCAAATGTTATATAAAGAGAGATGATGATATTAGAAAGTTTGATCCTAGAAGTGATGAAGGAATTTTTCTTGGATATTCTTTGAAAAGCAAAGCATATAGATGTTACAATAAAAGAACTAAGACTATTGTTGAAAGCGCAAATGTTAAAGTTGATGAAATTTTCAAAATTCAAGAAAGAATGCTTGATTATGAATCTGATGAAGGAACTCATCCTCAGCCTAACACTGAAACTACTAAATTAGTCTATGAGACTGACAGTGAATTGTTGAATGAAATTCATGCTGAAGAAACCAGAGAGGAATCTAGAGAAGAATCTACAGTTGAAGCAAGATCTAAGACTATGACACCGAACAGGTATATATCAAGACATCATCCTATTGGACAAGCTATTGGAAGCTTGGACAGAGGAGTTATGACTCAAAATAAGGTACATTTATGTTTGATTTCTCAAATTGAACCTAAATATACTAATGAAGCTTATGAAGATTAACATTGGATTAAATCTATGAGAGAAGAACTAGATCAGATTGAAAAGAACAAGACATGGGAATTGGTTCCTAGACCTAAAGACAAGAATGTGATTGGAACTAAATGGGTATTTAGAAACAAGATGAATGAACAAGGAGAAGTAGTAAGAAACAAAGAAAGATTGGTATGTAAGAAATACTCACAGCAAGAAGGAATTGACTATGAAGAAACTTTTTCACCTGTAGCAAGAATTGAAGTAGTAAGAACATTTTTGGCCTATGCAGCTTTTAAAAAATTCAAGTGTATCAGATGGATGTGAAGTCTGCATTTTTGAATGGTAAATTAGAAGAAGAAGTCTACATTGAGCAACCTGAAGGTTTTCCTTTGAATCAAGAAGGAGACATGGTATGTAAACTAAAGAAAGCATTATATGGACTAAAGCAAGCACCTAGAACTTGGTATGGAAGACTGGATAAGTATGTGTTAAAATTGGGATTTACAAAAGGAATAGCTGATAGCAATTTGTATACAAAAGAAATTGAAAATGGATTGTTAGTTGTAGTAATTTTTTGTTGATGACATTATTTTTGGAGGAGAAGATGAAGCTAGTGAAAAATTTGTTGATGAAATGAAAGTTGAATTTGAAATGAGTATGATTGGTGAGATGAAATACTTTTTGGGATTACAGATAACATAGAACAGTGATGGAATTTTTGTAAGTCACACAAAGTACTTGAATGATTTGCTGAAAAGATTTGGAATGGAGAACTGTAAACCAGTTGGAACACCTATGGTTATAGGACATAAACTATCTAGCACAGATGAAACACTGGTAGTTGAATAAAAGAAATACAGATCTATGATTGGAGGATTGCAGTATTTGACACACACAAAACTTGATATAGCACATTCAGTTGGAATTGTTGCAAGATTTCAAGCTGAACCTAAGGAATCACATTATGCAGCAGTAAAGAGGATACTGAGATATTTAAGAGGCACGATGGACTATGGATTGTGGTATGAAAAATCTCATGATTTTACCCTATGTGCATATACAAATGCTTATTGGGGAGGCAATGTTGATGATAAGAAAAGCACTAGTGGTAGAGCATTTTTTCTTGGAGGAAGATAGGTTTCTTGGCTAAGCAAGAAGCGAAATTGTATTTCACAAAGCACAGCAAAAGTAGAATATGTAGCAGGAGCAAACAATTGTAACCAGATAATTTGGATGAAGCAGATGCTAAAGGATATTGGAATAAAGTTTGTTGAGCCTGTTGTCATATACTGTAACAACACTAGTACAATTAGTATGTCTAAGAATCCTATATTACATTATAAGACAAAGCATATAGAGATCAAGTATCATGTTGTAAGAGACATAGTTGCTGAGAAAGAAGTTAGACTAGAGTACATAAGCACAAAGGAGAAGATAGCAGACATATTTACTAAACCTTTTCCTAAGGATACATTTGAGTATTTGAGAGGTATGCTTGGGGTTATGCCCCAACCTACTTTTGAATGATGTGGTTGGTTGCATTCATCCAGTGGTATAAGTCTTATTTTTCTTCTGGACTGGATGTTGGTACTTCCTCTATGGGGGAGTATGTGTATCTGAGTTGAGTCATAAGGACTCTTGTGAATGTATTTTTTGTATAGTGTCTTTTGACATTGAGTTGTTGTTGACATAATGATGAAACTTCTATCATTGATGTCAATGGGGGATAAGTGTACATGAAAAACCATTTGTACCAGTTGTACCATCTATTGGAGAGAATAGAATAGGAAAATGAAGCAAGATTTGAAATTGATGAAGAGGACTTGAAGCATTTTCAGAGTAGTAGTATTGCAGTATTGGATTTTTAGAACATTGGATGTTTTTATCTATGTTGCCATCAATGAAAATGGGGGAGATTGTTAGGAATGAATGCTTGGAAGTCATTCTGTATCAATTTTTGTTGCATTCATGACTATGATTGTCATTGATGTCAACACAGTGATCTTTTGGAGACTCGTAGAGAAGCAGACAGTGTTTTGATTAGCGCATGTGTTATATTGTAGTTGGAGATATGAAATGTTGAGGTTATATTCTTTGATATGTTATATGTCTATGGTTAAGAGTGTAGATAGTAATTCATTTATTCATGAAAGTTATAAGCATTTTGGTGGAAGTAGTATTCAGGCAGTGTTCCTAAGTAGCGGTTTGTGGAAATTGGATGATATCTCCTAATCGGGATGAAATCTGATTTTGCACAGTTAAAAGGAAGCTAGAGACACATTGATAGTGATGTGGATGATAGCAAAAATTTTGAAGTCACATGAGTGAAGAGTTATTGTATTTGGTAGCCAACAGTTTTGTGTAATTTTGATGTAGCATTTGGAAAACTTTTATTTTGTAATTGTGTGCCGACTCATTTGTAATTATTTGAGTGTGGTATAAAGGAAGGAATGTTTTTCCTTGTTGTTATAAATTTTAGGTATGTATGTATTATGATGAGCAAGTGATTGATTATATTTGAATGCGAATGTATGCATGAAGTGAAGAAGAGAGCCAATGCAGTTGTGAAAGGAAGACATGAGAAGTGCAAAGATCTGAAATTGAGATCTAGTATAGTAGTGAGTGCAGTTTGGAATAGTGAAGGAGGTAACATATTTCATATTATTCTATTGAATAATCTTAAGGTCAGTTGGAGAGTGTGTTCAGTGATCTTGCCATTGAAGTTGTTTGGGCAGTGGGTCCTTCTGTCTTCCATAACTCTTAACAAGGTTAGAATATTTTAACAAGGATACAAAATCTCCAAATCAGGATTCATATGTACTAAATGTATTTCATAAGATTCCTAACAGAGTCCATCCTTTCACAAGTAATATTCATATTAGTGCATCTTTTATGGGCATCATTCCCACCGGGGTTTACTCTTTGATCAAGAGGCTCCCTAGTCAACATATCTTGTGTTATTGTGTATGAATATCTTTCTATGGTTGGTAATTATATTGCTTACATGGTTAAATGCTGTTGAAATTGATCAAAGTTATAATTATCAGATAACTGATTCACACCCCCCCCCCCTCTCAGTTATCTTGGTGGTCTTTACTTTCTAACATCTGCTCCTAGGACTCCACAACAAAATGGGATAGCAAAGCAAAGGAACAAAACTATACTTGATGTTGCCTAAACAATGCTGATTGAAGGAAATATATCTCATGTAAATTGGAGAGAGGCTGTTGGAACAACAGTGTACACATTAAACCAAATTCAGATTAGAGATGGCACAAGTAAGACTCCCTATGAACTATGGTTTGATCACACTCCTACTATAAAATATTTTAGAATTTTTGGTAGCAAATGTTATATCAAGAGGGATGATGAGATAGGGAAATTTGATGCTAGAAGTGATGAAGGAATCTTCCTTGGTTACTCTGTTAAAAGAAAGGCATACAAATGCTTCAATTTGAGACTTCGGAAGATGGTTGAAAGTAAAAATGTAAGAATAGATGAGAAATTTTAGATTCAAGAAAGAATGTATGACAATAGTCAGATATTAGAAGTGAAAGAAACCTCTACTACTGCCGAAGAAGAAGAACTTGTTGAGGAAGAAAGTGATGAGACAAGAAAGACTACTACTAAAACTCCAAGGTATGTAAAAAATAACCATCCTAAAAATCAAATTATTGGCAATACCAGTCAGGGAGTACTAACTAGATCTAAAATTAGAGAGGAAATTTGTTTAATTTCTCAAGTTGAGCCAAAGAATACAGATGAATCCTTTAAAGATGAATTTTGGATAAAAGCCATGCAAGAAGAATTGGATCAGATAAAGAAAAATAATACTTGGGAATTGGTTCCAAGACCTAAAAATAAAAATGTTATAGGAACTAAATGGGTCTTTAGAAACAAAATGGATGAAGAAGGAACAGTTTTAAGGAACAAAGCAAGACTAGTATGTAAAGGTTACTCACAACAAGAAGGCATAGACTTTGAAGAAACATTTGCTCCTATTGCTAGAATAGAGGCAGTAAGATTATTCCTATCTTATGCTATACACAAAAACTTCAAAGTGTATCAGATGGATGTTAAATCTGCATTTTTGAATGGAGATCTTCAAGAAGAAGTATACATAGAACAACTAGATGGATTTCCTCTATGTGAAGACAAAGACATGGTGTGCAAATTGAAGAAATCCCTATATGGATTGAAGCAAGCTCCTAGAGCTTGGTATGCAAGGTTGGACAAGTATCTACTTGGACTCAGATTCAAAAAAGGTAATGCAGATAGTAATTTGTATTTGAGAACTACTGAAGATGGAATCCTAATAGTAGAAGTATTTTTGGATGACATTATATTTGGAGGTAATGATGATCTATGTAAGAAATTTGCTAAAGAAATGGAAAGTGAATTTGAAATTTCCATGATAGGTGAAATGAAATTCTTCCTTGGACTACAAATAACTCAAAATGAGAATGGTATTTTCATTTCATTTCTCAAACCAAGTATCTCAAAGAATTGCTCAAGAAATTTGGTATGGAAGATTGTAAACCAGTAGGAACACTTATGGTGACTGGAAACAAGCTAACAATTGATGATGAATCAAAATGTGTTTTTCAAACTTTGTACAGATCAATGGTTGGAGGATTACAATATCTAACTCATACCAGACCAGATATTGCTAATGCTGTTGGAATCATTGCAAGATATCAAGCAGAACCCAAAGAGACTCATCTTGTTGTTGTTAAAAGGATACTGAGGTATCTTAGAGGAACCATAGACTATGGTTTATGGTATGACAGGAATGATAGCTTTGAACTTCATGCTTATACTAATGCTGATTGGGCAAGAAATATTGATGACAAAAAAAGTACAAGTGGTGGTGCATTTTTCCTTGGGATAAAGTTGGTTTCTTGGCTAAGAAATAAGATTGTATAGCACAATCTACTACTGAATCAGGATATGGTGCTGCTGCTATAAATTGCACTCAAATTGTTTGGATGAAAAAAATGCTAACGAACATTGGAATAACTTTTAATGACCCTGTGGTTATCCTTTGTGATAACACCAATATAGTAAACATGTCAAAGAATTCAGTAATGCACTCTAAAACTAAACACATTTCTATCAAGTATCACTTCTTAAGAGACAAGGTGCCAGAAAAAAGAAATCAAGCTTGAATATATCAGTACAAAAGAGAAAATTGCAGACATCTTTATGAAGCCACTACCGAAAGATACCTTTGAATATCTCAGAGGTATGTTAGGGGTTCAGGCCCCTCCTAGTCAGAACTAAATGATGTAGAGATGCATCAGTCCAGAAGTGCTCAGAGCCTCATCATTTTCTTTACTGGATGTAGGGATCTACTCCTCAGGGGGAGTGATCATGGAAGAAATTTTATATGTGAAGGAAGTTGGCACCCTTTTCAATTGTTTTCAAAGGGGGAGTAATGTTATGAGAAAATCCTCACTTTTTGGGGAGATTATTCAGTTGAAGGACTTTTGGGTTGATACAACTTTGGGATAAAGATTTTCCCATATGTTGAGATCAATGCCAAATGGGGAGATTGTTGGATATTGCTAATGCATGGTTGGTGATTGAGATGCTTAATGTGTTTAATCACTACATTACTGAATGGGAAATTATACTATTGTCATTTGTGTTTTGTCACTGATGTCAACATATGCTTGTATGAAGAAACCAGACTGGTAATCATAGTGTACGGAAGGTGTAAAGGTGTTTCAGATGTTGTGAAGACATATGAGAGTTCAAATGGATGTTGTGATCTTATATCTAAGATCACATCATTAATGGATGCATATTAAGGAAGATACATCTGTTTTGGTAAAGACTTGTCACTGGACTGTGACAATGAGAATTGACAGAGTTAGTCTCTGAGTTTTTAGTATAGATATCAGAGGGATTGGATTCAAGGTATGCAATCTTGAAGGATGATGGAAGATGTACTAAAGAATTTTCATTGGTCAGTGCAAGGTATGAAATGTTTGGTGACATCATCTGGGATGTGTGCTTTGGCAATGGCTTATTTTGAAGCTGACTCAGGAAATGAAGCATGTGTTTTGTTTGACAAGCATAATTCAAGGATGTTGGTCCTTAATTATTGTAATGTAATCATTGAAAACTTATTTTAGATATTGTGTGTATCTTAGCAAGGTATTATGTAATTGTTTTTAATTAGGAAAGCCTTATGGGCGGACCTGATCTTGGTAAAATGTACTAAGGTATAAATGTGAGGTCTTTTCTTTGGAAAAGATATGGATGGATATATGTGATAGAAGAAGGTTGCAAACTTGTGGCTGCTATATGTAGAGTAGAGGATTGTTGGTGGACTTCATTAGAACTAATCAAGAAAAGATAGTTGATGGAAAATAGTTCAAAATATTGTGTATTTCTTCATATACACTTGTTGCAAACTAGTGATTTCAGAAGGTGGACTTAACCTTCTTTTGGGTAGTGAGCCTTGGGCAATGAGACCTCTTTGTTCTTGACTCCTAATAGGGTCTATCCTCTAACAAGGACTATGTACTGTAATGTTTCAACAAGCTCCTAACAGGGCCATATCTTCTAACAAGGATTACTATACTCTCAGTACATCATTAGTTGGTGCTAATTCCCATCGGGGTTTTTACCTTTAACAGGGTTTCCCCGTAACCAAAATATTATGTTGTTGTGTTGGTATTCATTGTGTTCATTGGATCTGATATTAATAAGCTTAAAATTTTAAGTTTAATATTCTATCATACAACTGATTCACCCCCCCTCTCAGTTGTATTATGGACTGTAAATCCTAACACTTCATCCATCCTTCGAGAAACATCTCAAATCTCTATATAGATTTATAATAAAACATTTTAGAGTGCATTAAATGCTTCCATACAATTAATAAATAAAGTCAACATGATTTACATAATCCAAGAATTCAACTATGTCGGCTAGGAATCTGAATTCTTCCTCAAATGTAAAATACTGACACTCGGTCAATACTGTGTTCAACTCCTCGGTCTTCACTGGGTAGCCCGGTCACCACTAAACTGTTTTCTCAGCTAATACTTTCTTCCTCGGCAATTAATTGATGTTTGGTACACATTGAATTTACTCAGCATATACTGGCTTGGTCGACACTAACATCACTCATCTTAAACTAGATTTCTTCACTTTTTCTCAGTTAAGCCTACTTGTTTAGTCTTCCTTCTTACTTAGATAAGAAATACATTGTCTTATCATTGTGCCACATAATCAAGTACCCATTAAAGTATCAAGATAACTCAACCTTTTCTTAGGTGCTATCATTATCAACCTTTCCCACATCCTTCTCAACAATCAAATAGATATAGTACTTTCTTATATAGCAATAGTCTTACCAGTTAAGGTTTGACATCAATGACAATACAAAAATTGCTTCAATTACAATTTCCAACAACATTCTCACTTCAATAGCTTGAATTCAGGAAATAATTTATTACAAAAGTGACAAGAAAGAAACCCTAAATTAATCAAAAAATATCATAGACAAATCTGATATCTTTTACATTGTGGAAACCCTAGCAGTCAAAATGCAAATTAGGGCATGATTCTTTAATCCCTTCAACAAGCATATCATCACAAATATCTTATCTTCCACTCTTCCACTCTACATCTAGGACTTGAATTCCTTGACAACTTGGCCCAAACATAACTTCTGCATCTAGAAGCAACCACTAGTAAATAATAAATTCAAACAACAAGAAAATTTGATCTGATCACAATTGGTCCAACCACTACTAAGTCCATTCAATTTCTCAACTATAAACTATCATGTATGGCCCAAGAAGAATCTGAAATGATCATTTGTTCCTCTGGCGTACTGTCATTTCTATTTTCTGTAAACCCTAGCTCAGAAAATTCAAATGTGTGACCAACAATAGATAATTTATCAATTTTAAAACATGACTGTTGATCCTGATAATTTCTCGGCACATCAAATGACTCTCATAAATTGACAATAGTTAATTGATTTTTTTAAATTAATTGAACACATCATCATTATTTGGTGACCAATTAGAAATGAACACCTCAGCACACCTGGCAACTATCTTTATCTTTTACCACAATGGGCATCTTAACCTTAAGTCATCTGGAAAATACGCAACTGAAGGAATTTTCTAGGTTGCACAACATTTCACTTAACCTGGGCTCAATCTAGAGATCACACGAAAAAAGCATTCCCATAATCTCACAATCTTTCCTTGACTTGAGGTTTCATCTAGCAAACTAGCAACTACCATCTGATCTCAATTGCATCTACAATCCTCACTAAGTCGTGAAACCTTTTAACTTAACTCATCATTATCTAGTGATTCAGTGATAAAGGCATTCACATAATCACTAAAGGTTATCATTAACTGAGGTTAGATTATGAGAATGAGCAAGAAAGAAAATCTCTAGATTGCTGAAAACTTGGCTTGACCCTGGTTAGATCCTGAGATTAAACACTGGTCATTGATCTTTCTTGTCATCTGCGATTCTCGTTCATCACCCAAAGCCTTGTTTTAACTCAACCTTATCTGGTGATCTAGCAACTGAAGAAATATTCTATTCATTAAATTTTTGACTTAACTCATGCTTGGTTTGGAGAACAAGCGACTGAAGGCTTTCACTGAATCACTGGATACTTTCTTAACCTTGAGTTCTATTAAGAGAACACATGCTATCCACTGATATTGATATGAATCAATGGTTATCACTCATTCACCAAATGTTTAAAGACTTAGCCACTTTATCATGAGATCAGGAGATAACCATGTCGCTAGATTGCTTAATGTTAGGACATAACCGCCAAGATCAGGAGAACACGAGATCACATTGTTGCCAATTTGCTGAATACAAGACTTAACTACCAGAATCAAACTTGATGCTAATTTTGACTTAACCCAAGCCCATCTAGAGATCACGCAACTAAAGAAAGTCTCGTAATCTCATAATATTTGACTTGATCAGGGTTATATCTCAAGAATGTGCAAAAATATTGATCTTTGAATTGCTGGATGCTTGGCTAACCTTGGGTTTCATTATGAGAACATGTGATAACCTTCAATCAAGATCAACATCAATGGTTCTCTCCTATTCATTGAATGTTAAGTGCCTTAGCCATTTTATTATGTGAATCAGTGACTGAAGGAAAACAAAACTGCCCACTGGATCGTTGAATGTTAGACACATAACCGCTAAGATCAAGAAATCATGTGAATCACTCAGTCACCAAGTCACTAAATAGAAACTTAACTACCCAGGCTTAGGAAATAAAACATGTGCAAAATGGGGACTTTAAGTGACCAAGAAAAGGTAATGAAGCAATAGAATAAGGGTAGTGTTTTGGATTAAGACAAATTTCATGAAACCCTTGGACATGGATAAACCCTATTTCTTATACACTTTCAAATTGCAATATCTCATTAGTTTTTTCATTTAAGCACATGCAATATGAACTAGAGCTTGCATACACCTTAATCTATCCCTGGCTCAATTCACAAGCCATAAAACATCATACATCTTGTTCGCTGATCAAAACAAGTTTGCAATAGGACATGGCAACTTACTTAGGGTTTTTCAAGAATAGACCATTTTCATTGGATTTTTGGTAATGATAGGAAAATGGGCTAACACATATTGCTTCCAAACTTGATGATTGATTGGTTAGACCCTATTTATTATTGAGAGGTATATTGTGACTTGTGTACTCTAATAATTGGATAGGACTTAGAGGATGCCCTTGTATACCTCTAGATTCATTCAAACACATAAGGAGTGGAGAGATTTGGTTCTAATTATTTATTCTAAGATGGATTTATCATAGCTATTTGATAATGCTTATCAATCTTAGAGCATGAGGATAAATGTTGTTGATCAAGGTATTTTAGAAGAGTATGAAACATGTTTGATAGAGCACCCATTTTTTAGGCTTACTATACCAACAAAACTCCACCACCACTAGAGTATGAGGATGAGAAGACATGGAGGCCACAAAGGAGGAGTCTAGATGTTGGTGGTGCATAGGGAGCTGACAAATGTGTTAATGATAGAGATGGTGGAAAAGGTAAATAGGTTCAAGGAGGTGGTGTCTAGAGAAAAAGATGAGTAGTAAGAATAGTGCAACATGGACAATAATAGGTCAATATACATGCATAGGAAGTGGATATTATACAAGATTAGTTATAGGTTCCTCCCTAGGATTATCCAATATAGGATGAGTCATAGACTATACTATAGGATCAACCTTAAGATTAGGTTGAGATTGATGTTGTAGAGATAATTGCATGGTTGGTAGATTTCTAGTCACATGTAGAGTAGATCCATCAGCTTGAGAGATAAATTAAACATTAATAGAGGCATTTTCATCATTTGACTATGGAGAGAGATATTTCTATAGATTTTTATGACTGAGCAAGGAGCCTTGTTGAGGAATTAGAGAGAATTAGATCCCTAGGCCCACATACAAGGAGTATGAGATTGATGATGTATATCAAAAATAAGATTTTTACTAGAAATTAACATATGAGAAGGACATTTTTCCTAAGCATAGGATAAGTATCTTCATCAATATTTCTTATGGGATACCATACATGTGAACACACACAAAGAGTGAAAGTGTAGTGCGTTGACCACTAAGATTAAAGCCAAGGGAATGAGCTTATTGAGTTGGACTGTCCACTCAATAATATGGACCTTTTTCTTTAGGAGGTAGTGCATCTCATGCAATCAAGTGATGGTGGATCCAATTAAGGATAGTCCAAACTTGCAACCAAATACAAACACAATGGAATAAAAAAACACAACATAGATATGAAAATAAAAAATTATCTTTATTCACCAGTAACTGAGCTCATAAGAAACATGCCAAGTTGTAAGACCTTCTTGGATAAAGCCCAATACATCAAAGTTACAATAAGAGTTCAACTATCCTCTAGCTAGCCCAAATCTTTAACATAGTAGAAACTAGTAGTACACTAAGGAAGATCAAAAATTGATCTCGCAAGCCACCAAGAAATCTCCTTGGCTCTAAGCATACAAACCACTAGCTCTACTATTAAAAATATCAGACAAATAATATGATATGCAAGATCTCATCAGATCCAATCACTATCCAACTAATTATGTGTTCTTAAACAATTGCCCAAACCCATGCTTATATACTAATCAACCACAAGTCATCTTACAGATAAATAATTAAATACAACATCAGTCATCTCTCAAAGTCTCACAAACAATTAAATACAATTCTTCATGTCGGCCTCTAGATCTACATAGGAGAATGCAACATGTCAGATATAGGTCCACACACATTCCCACAATCAATCCACATCACGATCACATGATACACATATTAAATGTATCAAGTCATTCAATCAAATTTGCAAGAACTCCAGTCAGCAAGCCAAACTATGGAGCGTTAGTAAAACTATCCAGCAAGCCAGGAATCACTGAGCAAACACATCGACTGAGCTCCATAAGCATCACTGAGAAAATTTTTTTCTAAGCTCTAGAAGCTTTTCCGATCTCCTTCAGTGATCAAGACCCTTGGTCAACACTGCAACCAAGCAACACTTCTCTAACTGAGTTCTCCAATATTAAGGTCAAAACACTCCAATATGCAGGATTGCTAACTACCCCAAGATGCTCCTGCATCAGACACCCTAGGTGTGAAAAGATGTTCTTAAACACTGGAAGAACATCTTACGAGATTCAAAACATAAAACCCTACCTGGTTCTTCATATACATGTCCTCCAAGTCTTCAACTTTCACACTATTCCCTTTGTTCCACCTCTACAAATCATGTCCAACAATAGAAAACTATTGGCTCTTCTTCTTTACATCCTTCCTTGGTGCACCACAAGTTTATTTTCCACATTGATCTCTAACCCTTATAGGATCCTTCAACTCAACTTTGCTCCCAAAGCTCAAGTTCCTCCTACTGAGTTCTTCATTCTACAAAGGGATCAGTGAGAACTTCTTGCCACCCCTCTCAATAGTAAACATATTCTTGAAATAATCATGCATAGCCCTACAATCATACTGCCAAGCTCTACCAATCAATATGTGACAACAACTCATGTCCACAATATCACACAACACTCGATCCTTATACTGGCCAATTTAAAAGTCAACAAGACATTTAGAGTTAGTTTGAGTATAACGTATGTGTTGATGCCTCTTTCCGTGGGAAGTGCAATTTTTTCATGGTGGTCGGAATACAGTTGAGATAAACGCAGAGGAATATGGCACATATTATCAAAGGAAGTGGCAACCATTTCGGTCAAAGTAGGAAACAAACAAATGGGGGAGTTTGTTTGGGATATTGTTGGATTCTCACTTTTTCTTTAAAGTTGTTGTTAATGGCACCAAATAATAAGGATAGCCATTT
This sequence comes from Chamaecyparis obtusa, assembly GCA_027943335.1. Classification (NCBI taxonomy): domain Eukaryota; kingdom Viridiplantae; phylum Streptophyta; class Pinopsida; order Cupressales; family Cupressaceae; genus Chamaecyparis; species Chamaecyparis obtusa. The sequence goes on along the minus strand of BSBK01001464.1, from coordinate 361,998 downwards.
ATCATATGTTTTGAATCAGAACAGGACACCGTAACAATAATAAGATAAATCTCTTACCTGGTATTGTTTTCCAAAACACTCTTATTCTCTGCTTGGTTATTTTACTTTGTTCAGACTGTTGAGTTTAAAAGTTGCAGATAATAAATTAAAATTAGAACAAAAACACATACACAGAAACATATACAGACACAAACAAATTTTTTTTATAGTAGTTTCTCCTACTGGACTACATTCACTCTACAAGACGGGGATTCTCTTTTATTTATCTCTATTTTTCCCAATCTACTTACAACCAGTATTACACAATTTTATATATATATATATATATATATATATATATATATATATATATATAGATAGATATATATATATATATATATATATATATAGATAGATAGATATATAGATATATATATATAGATAGATATATATATATATATATATATATATATATATATATATATATATATATATATATATATAGATAGATATATATATATATATATATATATATATATATATATATATATATATAGATAGATAGATATATATATATATATATATATAGATAGATATATATATATATATATATATATATATATATATATATATATATATATATATATATATATATATATATATATATATATATATATATATATATATATATATATATATATATATATATAAGATGTCTTATGATAATGGCATATACATAGTGGGAGAGTGAAGAATTTTTGGTTACATAAGAAGCTATCAAACATAGACTGCGGTTACCAGAAAAGGCCGCTATGGAATAACTCCAGCCATTACAGACTTGGCTTCACACATAGTCAACAATCTCCCACTTGAAAACAGGTCATACCAAAAAGAAGAATGCTCAGAGATATCCCCTGTAGTAGGCTAAGGTCATTTATTCAAAATGTCGAGAGAAGCTCTACAAAACTTGAACTTTTCCCTTGTTATGATGTTCCTCAAAGCATCCACTTGACCCCATCCAATTGCATTTGAAGAATGTGAAAGCACATCTCTTTCCACCCATAAGAAAAACCCAAAAATGCCTAAAAGAAAGCCCATTTGTCCAGACAAGATTACATTCCATTTCAGCTCAGGAACATATCTAACATCATGTAACAACCAAGTATATCCATTTTTTAGTTTTAATGAAATATCATCTTTTCCAACCACATCACAAGATTCATTATTACTAAGAAAAACCTTACTGAAGTCACTAATTTGTAGATTTTGGAAATACTCCTTGCACGAAGTGACATGAAATGATGAACCCGAGTCAAGCACTAAACATTAATTGGAATTTATTCTCAAGTGGGTTAAAATAAGAACACCGACATCTTCTTGGTATGGTGTGTTGGCTTCGTTATTGATCACCATTTCTTGAGCCTTTTATAGTTCCAACAGTTCTTTTTTATGTGACCTAACTTGCCACAAAACCAACATTCTCCATTTCGGCCCCTAGACTTTGATCTTCCTTTGTCATTATTTCTGCCTCTATCTTGACCCCTTCCTCTATTGGCAGTACTTATAGTAGTCAAGGCATCACCGGATTAGAGCTCTTGATTTTTCCTTCTCATGTCTTTGCTAAGAAGAGTGGCTGCAACATCATCAAATTTTAACTTACTTTTGGCAGCCACCGAAGTGCTCACTACCATCACCACACCTTCCCAGCTATACGGTAAAGAACACACTAATAAAATAGCCCTGATCTTATCATCTAAGCTAATACCCACATAAGTTAATTGGGTGACTAATGTATTGAATTCATTTAAATGATTCGACATAACTCCCCTTCTCACATTTTCAAATTATACAATTTCTTCATGATAAATACCTTATTGGAAACTGATGCAATATCATACAAGGAAAATAGTTTGTCCCACAACTCCTTTGTGGTCTTCTCAGCTGAGACATTGAAGAGCACATTGTTGAACAAAAATAAGAAGATAGTTGCCCGAGCTTTCATGTCCATCTTCTCCCAATTTTCATCTGACATTGAGCTCTTTCCTTTTGTTTTCCCTTGTAATGTGGGTGATAGATCCTGCTTAATAAGAAATGACCCCATATGCACTTTCCATAACTTGAAATTTTGACTTGCAAACCTTTCAATTTTTCATTTATGTGCCTCATCCATGGCTTCAAGAAATCTTTACCAATTTCTAGAAAATTGAATCAAGCTCTCCCATCTATGAAATCAGAACAAAAACACATACACAAAAAGGCACAGATAAAAAGATTTATATTGGTTTGTCCTATTGGAATACATTCACTCTACAAGTAGGGGATTCTCTTTTATTTATCTATGTTTTCCTTGGTCTACTTACAACTAGTATTACACAATAATATAGTTTGCAAACTTGAAGAAGTGTGAATTCTTCCAAACATAAGTTAAGTATCTTGGTCATGTTATCTCAGGAGAAGGTATAGCAATTGATCCTACAAAGATACAAGCTATAGTAGAATTGGCCAACATCCACCAACATCTCAGAGGTTCGTAGTTTCATGGGTTTAGTCGGATACCACAGACGCTTTGTCCAAGGATTCTCCAGGTTATCTCATACCATCACTTCCTTGCAAAGGAAAGGGAAGAACTTCATTTGGACTAAGAAATGTTAAGAAGCTTTTCAAATCCTTAACCTAAAAAATTGACCAGTGCCCCAATTTTGGCAATACTTGACCCCGCTGAAAAAATTTGTGGTTTGCACTAATGCCTCCCTGGAAGGCATAGGGGCAGTGTTGATGCAAGAAGGTAGAGTTATTGTTTATGAGTCTAGAAATCTTAAGGACCATGAGCTTAACTATCCCATGCATGATTTGGAGTTAGCAGCTGTAGTTCACACCTTAAATCATTGGAGACACTTCTTATTGGGGCATTGGTTTTGTTAGAGTAATCATACTTTATGCTTATTAATTAAATCACTTTGGTTTAATTAATTAAGTCATTTATTACTCTATTTACTTAAGCTATCTTTTAGGTGCATTATAATTAATATATTTATTAATTATAATGTGCAACCTAGCTTTAGTTTTTGCTTTATAGCTTTAGGGTTTTATTGTTCACCTATATGGTTGAACCCTTTGTACATTCTTTTTAGAGAATTCACTTATTGGATCATAATAGAGATTGCTCTTTGCATGTCCACAAGATGTCTCTGGCTTTTTGGCCTCCATAGATTTTTCTTGCTTCTGTGCTTTGCTTCTTCCATGTGACAGGGTTATGCATGCAGGTGTTCTTGGGAGATTAGTATTTCACCTAATCTAACATGGTATCAGAGCCATCTTGCTGCTTGCTGTTCGTGTTTTGTTGAAGTGATTCAGATGCAGGAGGGTTTCAGAAAAATTTCAGTTCTGGTACTCTCTGCAGGACGTTATTTTTTGTTTCTTTTTTGCCTGCAAAAAAGAAAAAAAAATTTTTTGGGGGTATTTTGAGCAAAAACGGATGCCACCATTGCGTCCGGAAGGTTCGAGATAGCCAGAATCCATATAAAGCTCGTCCGATTTGGACACCGGAGCCTCTGGGGAATTTTTTCAGCCTCCTATGGGCCGTACGGGCTCGGAAATCGAGAAAAAAATCTCGAAAGACGCAAAAAAAAGTTTTTTTTTCTTTTAAAAATGGCGCGCCGCCAGCGCACCGCCACCGCGCCACCCGCAGCGGCTGCCGGCCAGCGCGCCGCCAGCGCGCCCCCGCAGCGCCGCCGCGGCCACCGCTGCCCACCGCTCCGCTGCAGCGCCACCCTGCGGCCTCCGCCGCCCTCGGCCCCGCCGCCCGCGCCCTCTGCTCCGCCGCCCTCGGCCCCGCCGCCCGCGCCCTCTGCTCCGCCGGCCCGGCCCACCGCCGCTCCGCTGGCCCTCGCCGCCGGCGCCCGGCCCGTTTCAGCCCCCGCGGGCTTATTTCCCAGCCGCGTGGTCATATGGTGACCAGGGGCTGCGGCCCAGCCCCCGGAGCGCGCCATGCGTCCGGGGGCCTATTTTTTTTAGCCCCTGGGGCTCTTTTTTGGCCTTTTTGGGGGTACCTGGGCTTTTTTCGCTCTACAGGGAGCATACGGGGGTCTTTTTCTGACTTCTTTATATCGTCGGAAAGCTCTTTCCGAGCTCTTTTCGATGAAGGAGGTTAGGGTTTTTGGTTCCACCGTTTCAACAGTGTTTTTTACTGTTGAAGTCTGATGTCTCTTTTTGCCTTCCGGGAGTCATTTCTGGCTCATCCGGACTCCTTTTTTGGCAAACGAGATATCGTCGGAAAGCTGTTTCTGTGTACTATTCAGTGGCAGAGGTATTTCTTCCAGATTCTACTCCAGGTTTTCACTCCTCCGAGTTATGCAGTTTATGCCCTCTGGTGGTGTGCTTGGTTCTACAGGTCTGGGGATCTCTTCTTCTGGTTTCTTAGTGCACTCTTCTTTCTGACTTCTGAGCTTGCATGCTCTTTCTGATGCATCTTTGTTCTGTAAATGCACTGAGATAAAGTGCCCTCTTCTGCATTTCTGGGATCTTTTTCACCTGGTTCAGTTTTAGTATTCGCACTCAGTTATAAAGTGCCATGGGGGGATTCTGATGCATTTGCCACTATAGGCGCATCCACTCTTGTCAAGTGAGCGTACCTTCCCCGACATTAGCCCATGTAGACTGTGTCTATGACACCGCCCTTTATCCTGTGTGTGTGCTTCTGTTGCACTGTTGGTGTTCCTGGTTCTTCTTCTGCAGCTGTTTCTGGCATCGCATTTCAATGTTCCTGTCACCTCTCCCAGTTCAGCATTATGGGGGGGTTCACCTGTTGGTTCTATTGCTTCCTGGTTCGATTGATCAGCTCTTCAGACACTTGTCTTCTCTACCTGGTCATGCACTTCAGTGGGGGTTCCAGCAGTATCATCTGACAGAGTTTTCAGACATGCTTCGGAGGAGTTTCTTGCTCTCTTCTTGTTCCTTTCTCTGGGACATCTTTTGCTTTATGTTTGGGTACCTGATCAGGCCTAGTTGCCGGGACCCATCTTTCCTGCTTTCTGTAGTAGTTTAGCTTTTTTTGCTTCTCCCTAAGTTACACTTAAGGGGGGGTGTTAGAGTAGTCTTATGTTAGCTAATAATTAAATCATTTAATTATTAGTTTATCATACTCTAGGCTTAAGTTTCACTTAGGCGCTTTATAATTCTTTAGGGTTTTAGCCTTTAGGGTTTCGTGTTTCCTTTTATAAGGATTCACTTCTTTCATTTCAATAAGGAGATTGTATTATTTTCATCATTGTTAATAGAAGCTTATTTCTGGCAACATGGTTTTGCAGTCTCTGGCCTTTTGGCCACCATAGCTTTCTGTCTTTTTGCTTCTTCTTTGTGACAGTCTTGCATGTAGGTGTTCTTGGGATGATTTGCGTTTGTCAAATCTAACATGGTATCAGAGCATTATGGGGGGGTTCACCTGTTGGCTCTATTGCTTCCTTGGTTTGGTTGAGTGATCTACGTATTCAGTTTTTGTTCCTATGTACTAGGCGGATGCAGTGGCTAGGCACCTATGCATTTCGGTGAGATGGTTCATCTACTATATAGACACTCATTCATTCCTATTTTGGAGGTCACCTCTTTGATTGATCAGCTCTTCAGACTTTGTCTTCTCTACCTGGTCATGCACTTTAGTGGGGGTTCCAGCAGTTTCTTCTGACAGTGTTTGCAGCTTCATGCTTCGGAGATGCTTCATGCTCTTTCTTGTTCCTTTCTTTGGGACATTCCCTAGATTGGAGGCTTTGTTTCCTTCATCTAGTTTATTTCTTGTACTGGGTACCTGATCAGGCCTTGTTGCCGGGACCCATTTTCTGCTTTCATAGCTGTGCTAGGTTAGCTTCCCTCTTGAGCTACGCTTAAGGGGGGGTGTTAGAGTAATCATACTTTATGCTTATTAATTAAATCACTTTGGTTTAATTAATTAAGTCATTTATTACTCTATTTACTTAAGCTATCTTTTAGGTGCATTATAATTAATATATTTATTAATTATAATGTGCAACCTAGCTTTAGTTTTTGCTTTATAGCTTTAGGGTTTTATTGTTCACCTATATGGTTGAACCCTTTGTACATTCTTTTTAGAGAATTCACTTATTGGATCATAATAGAGATTGCTCTTTGCATGTCCACAAGATGTCTCTGGCTTTTTGGCCTCCATAGATTTTTCTTGCTTCTGTGCTTTGCTTCTTCCATGTGACAGGGTTATGCATGCAGGTGTTCTTGGGAGATTAGTATTTCACCTAATCTAACAGGTTTGAATTACACACTAATCACTGAAGCTTTCAATACATATTTACACAACCAAATCTCAATGCTAGGCAACGTAGGTGGATGGAGTTCCTTTGTGAATATGATTTTAAGGTCAGATATATCCAAGGTAAAGAAAATGTGGTAGTAGATGCTTTGAGCACAAGGAGACATTAGCTATCCATGCTCTCCCTTTCTACCAATTTGAGAAGTCAGATTTTGTAGACACTTCCTTCATATACCTTGTATCAAGAAGTTAAGGCTAAGATTGAGTTAGGAAGCACCTTCGAAGGAAGGTTATTAGGTTATTCCTTAGAGTCAGATGGGCTATTGAGATAACAAGGCCCAATCTATGTACCACTTTCAAGCAATCTTCTGAAAGTTATCATGGTGGAAGCGCATCACGCTCTCTATTCAGCTCATCCAGGAGTTTTAAGAAGACGTATTCATATCTATGAAAATTATAATTTTGGTCAGGTATGAAGAGGGATATAGAAGATTTTGTGGCTAGGTGTCTGGAATGCCAGAGGGTCAAGGCTAAGCATCATCACCCAGAAGGCCTCCTTCAACCACATTTGATTCCCAAATGGAGATGGGGATACAATATCCATGGATTTTATTATGGGACTCCCAATCACTTATTGAAGACACAATGCTATCATGGTCACTATGGATAAGTTAACTAAGGTAGCACATTTTTCTCCTATGCAGTCATCCTATACTACCACCTCAGTAGCTAGAGTCTTCCTGAGAGATATAGTCAGGTTGCACGATGTTCTTAGAAAGGTGATCTCCAATAGGGATCTAATGTTCACTTCAGAGTTATGGACCTCATTGCAATAGGCCTTAGGGACTCAATTGAATTTCAGTTCCGCATATCATCTTGAGACTAATGGTCAGATAGAGCGAGTTAATCAAGTTCTTGAGGACATGCTTAAAATGTATGTGATGGATAGACAGACCCATTGGGGATATTATTTGTACCTAGTGGAGTTTGTATACAATAATGGTTATCATAACTCTATTGGAATGTCACCTTTTTAGGCTCTTTATGGTTGCCCTTGTCATACCCCTCTAAGTTGGGATCACTTAGAGGACATAGTATTTCTTGGCCCTAAGATGTTACAAGATATGGAGCAACAGGTTTAGAGGATTAGAGAGCATCTTATGATAGCTCAAGATAAGAATAAAAAGTATGCTGATGCTCATAGGATCAATAGGCATTTTTCTATTGGAGATAAGGTATTTTTGAGAGTTCACCTACGTAAGAGCTCTATCAGTTATGGAAAAGGTTCTAAGTTGGCACCTAGATTTGTGGGTCCATTTGAGATCCTTGAGAGGATAGGACTAGTTTCTTACCAACTCACCCTACTATCGAGCCTTGCACATGTGCATGATGTGTTTCACGTATCCATTCTTAGAGACTATATTCTTGATTTGACTCATGTTTTGGATTGGAACACTTTACAGGTAGGGGACAGGTAGGTGGCTTTGGGGCTAGAGCATATACTCCAGTAGTGGACTTTGACCCTCAGGGGTCACAACATAGAGTAGGTAAGGGTCCTATGGGACCCTAGTGATGAGACCTCCGCCACTTGGGAGGATGCTAGCAAGCTCAGATCTGCATATCCATACTTGTTTATAGGCTTCCAAGAGTAAGCCTAATTCTAGGGGCAGAGGATGTAATGCCCACCCTAGTACCTTCATATTTTGGACCGACAAGATTATTACTTTGGATTATATGTTTGGACTATTTTATTTTATGATGGGACATTTGAGCATATATATTTGGTTAATAGAATTAATTATGGAGATAATAAATGATTTGGTATAAAATTATGTATGTTTAGGAATGAACTATTGTGAAATGATTCGTACTTGATTTATATTATTATGTTTATGATGGATCTAACCCCACTAATCCCACTATGTTTTGTTGATTAAACTATTTGATGTGAGTGTAGGATGAGGAGAGACAGTCATAGTTACTGCTATGGGAGATCCACACGATATCACACTCTCCCTCCTTGTTTTCCATTGTTTGTGCATATATACATGTATACATGTTGGTTGGTATTGTAGGATGTAGGTACCAAGCATCGACTCCACCTAGCTACATAGCTCTGAGCTTTCCTTCAAAATCATTGAACTGTTGTTGTGTGGAAATTTTACCAAGTTACTCTCAAGGAATTCTCGTGGACCTAGGTTCATGTTTTGGAGGTTACCTTAGTTAGGGGATTTGTGTGCAGTGTTATCATTTAGTGCCATTTATCATATGTTTTGAATCAGAACAGGACACCGTAACAATAATAAGCTAAATCTCTTACCTGGTATTGTTTTCCAAAACACTCTTATTCTCTGCTTGGTTATTTTACTTTGTTCAGACTGTTGAGTTTAAAAGTTGCAGATAATAAATTAAAATCAGAACAAAAACACATACACAGAAACATATACAGACACAAACAAATTTTTTTTATAGTAGTTTCTCCTACTGGACTACATTCACTCTACAAGCCGGGGATTCTCTTTTATTTATCTCTATTTTTCCCAATCTACTTACAACCAGTATTACACAATTATATATATATATATATATATATATATATATATATATATATATATATATATAAGATGTCTTATGATAATGGCATATACATAGTGGGAGAGTGAAGAATTTTTGGTTACATAAGAAGCTATCAAACATAGACTGCGGTTACCAGAAAAGGCCGCTATGGAATAACTCCAGCCATTACAGACTTGGCTTCACACATAGTCAACAATCTCCCACTTGAAAACAAGTCATACCAAAAAGAAGAATGCTCAGAGATATCCCCTGTAGTAGGCTAAGGTCATTTATTCAAAATGTCGAGAGAAGCTCTACAAAACTTGAACTTTTCCCTTGTTATGATGTTCCTCAAAGCATCCACTTGACCCCATCCAATTGCATTTGAAGAATGTGAAAGCACATCTCTTTCCACCCATAAGAAAAACCCAAAAATGCCTAAAAGAAAGCCCATTTGTCCAGACAAGATTACATTCCATTTCAGCTCAGGAACATATCTAACATCATGTAACAACCAAGTATATCCATTTTTTAGTTTTAATGAAATATCATCTTTTCCAACCACATCACAAGATTCATTATTACTAAGAAAAACCTTACTGAAGTCACTAATTTGTAGATTTTGGAAATACTCCTTGCACGAAGTGACATGAAATGATGAACCCGAGTCAAGCACTAAACATTAATTGGAATTTATTCTCAAGTGGGTTAAAATAAGAACACCGACATCTTCTTGGTATGGTGTGTTGGCTTCGTTATTGATCACCATTTCTTGAGCCTTTTATAGTTCCAACAGTTCTTTTTTATGTGACCTAACTTGCCACAAAACCAACATTCTCCATTTCGGCCCCTAGACTTTGATCTTCCTTTGTCATTATTTCTGCCTCTATCTTGACCCCTTCCTCTATTGGCAGTACTTATAGTAGTCAAGGCATCACCGGATTAGAGCTCTTGATTTTTCCTTCTCATGTCTTTGCTAAGAAGAGTGGCTGCAACATCATCAAATTTTAACTTACTTTTGGCAGCCACCGAAGTGCTCACTACCATCACCACACCTTCCCAGCTATACGGTAAAGAACACACTAATAAAATAGCCCTGATCTTATCATCTAAGTTAATACCCACATAAGTTAATTGGGTGACTAATGTATTGAATTCATTTAAATGATTCGACATAACTCCCCTTCTCACATTTTCAAATTATACAATTTCTTCATGATAAATACCTTATTGGAAACTGATGCAATATCATACAAGGAAAATAGTTTTTCCCACAACTCCTTTGTGGTCTTCTCAGCTGAGACATTGAAGAGCACATTGTTGAACAAAAATAAGAAGATAGTTGCTCGAGATTTCATGTCCATCTTCTCCCAATTTTCATCTGACATTGAGCTCTTTCCTTTTGTTTTCCCTTGTAATGTGGGTGATAGATCCTGCTTAATAAGAAATGACCCCATATGCACTTTCCATAACTTGAAATTTTGACTTGCAAACCTTTCAATTTTTCATTTATGTGCCTCATCCATGGCTTCAAGAAATCTTTACCAATTTATAGAAAATTGAATCAAGCTCTCCCATCTATGAAATCAGAACAAAAACACATACACAAAAAGGCACAGATAAAAAGATTTATATTGGTTCGTCCTATTGGAATACATTCACTCTACAAGTAGGGGATTCTCTTTTATTTATCTATGTTTTCCTTGGTCTACTTACAACTAGTATTACACAATAATATAGTTTGCAAACTTGAAGAAGTGTGAATTCTTCCAAACATAAGTTAAGTATCTTGGTCATGTTATCTCAGGAGAAGGTATAGCAATTGATCCTACAAAGATACAAGCTATAGTAGAATTGGCCAACATCCACCAACATCTCAGAGGTTCGTAGTTTCATGGGTTTAGTCGGATACCACAGACGCTTTGTCCAAGGATTCTCCAGGTTATCTCATACCATCACTTCCTTGCAAAGGAAAGGGAAGAACTTCATTTGGACTAAGAAATGTTAAGAAGCTTTTCAAATCCTTAACCTAAAAAATTGACCAGTGCCCCAATTTTGGCAATACCTGATCCCGCTGAAAAAATTTGTGGTTTGCACTAATGCCTCCCTGGAAGGCATAGGGGCAGTGTTGATGCAAGAAGGTAGAGTTATTGTTTATGAGTCTAGAAATCTTAAGGACCATGAGCTTAACTATCCCATGCATGATTTGGAGTTAGCAGCTGTAGTTCACACCTTAAATCATTGGAGACACTTCTTATTGGGGCATTGGTTTGAATTACACACTAATCACTGAAGCCTTGAATACATATTTACACAACCAAATCTCAATGCTAGGCAATGTAGGTGGATGGAGTTCCTTTGTGAATATGATTTTAAGGTCAGATATATCCAAGGTAAAGAAAATGTTGTAGTAGATGCTTTGAGCACAAGGAGACATGAGCTATCCATGCTCTCCCTTTCTACCAATTTGAGAAGTCAGATTTTGTAGACACTTCCTTCATATACCTTGTATCAAGAAGTTAAGGCTAAGATTGAGTTAGGAAGCACCTTCGAAGGAAGGTTAGGTTATTCCTTAGAGTCAGATGGGCTATTGAGATAACAAGGCCCAATCTATGTACCACTTTCAAGCAATCTTCTGAAAGTTATCATGGTGGAAGCGCATCACGCTCTCTATTCAGCTCATCCAGGAGTTTTAAGAAGATGTATTCATATCTATGAAAATTATAATTTTGGTCAGGTATGAAGAGGGATATAGAAGATTTTGTGGCTAGGTGTCTGGAATGCCAGAGGGTCAAGGCTAAGCATCATCACCCAGAAGGCCTCCTTCAACCACATTTGATTCCCAAATGGAGATGGGGATACAATATCCATGGATTTTATTATGGGACTCCCAATCACTTATTGAAGACACGATGCTATCATGGTCACTATGGATAAGTTAACTAAGGTAGCACATTTTTCTCCTATGCAGTCATCCTATACTACCACCTCAGTAGCTAGAGTCTTCCTGAAAGATATAGTCAGGTTGCACGATGTTCTTAGAAAGGTGATCTCCAATAGGGATCTAATGTTCACTTCAGAGTTATGGACCTCATTGCAATAGGCCTTAGGGACTCAATTGAATTTCAGTTCCGCATATCATCTTGAGACTAATGGTCAGATAGAGCGAGTTAATCAAGTTCTTGAGGACATGCTTAAAATGTATGTGATGGATAGACAGACCCATTGGGGATATTATTTGTACCTAGTGGAGTTTGTATACAATAATGGTTATCATAACTCTATTGGAATGTCACCTTTTTAGGATCTTTATGGTTGCCCTTGTCATACCCCTCTAAGTTGGGATCACTTAGAGGACATAGTATTTCTTGGCCCTAAGATGTTACAAGATATGGAGCAACAGGTTTAGAGGATTAGAGAGCATCTTATGATAGCTCAAGATAAGAATAAAAAGTATGCTGATGCTCATAGGATCAATAGGCATTTTTCTATTGGAGATAAGGTATTTTTGAGAGTTCACCTACGTAAGAGCTCTATCAGTTATGGAAAAGGTTCTAAGTTGGCACCTAGATTTGTGGGTCCATTTGAGATCCTTGAGAGGATAGGACTAGTTTCTTACCAACTCACCCTACTATCGAGCCTTGCACATGTGCATGATGTGTTTCACGTATCTATTCTTTGAGACTATATTCTTGATTTGACTCATGTTTTGGATTGGAACACTTTACAGGTAGGGGACAGGTAGGTGGCTTTGGGGCTAGAGCATATACTCCAGTAGTGGACTTTGACCCTCAGGGGTCACAACATAGAGTAGATAAGGGTCCTATGGGACCCTAGTGATGAGACCTCCGCCACTTGGGAGGATGCTAGCAGGCTCAGATCTGCATATCCATACTTGTTTATAGGCTTCCAAGAGTAAGCCTAATTCTAGGGGCAGAGGATGTAATGCCCACCCTAGTACCTTCATATTTTGGACCGACAAGATTATTACTTTGGATTATATGTTTGGACTATTTTATTTTATGATGGGACATTTGAGCATATATATTTGGTTAATAGAATTAATTATGGAGATAATAAATGATTTGGTATAAAATTATGTATGTTTAGGAATGAACTATTGTGAAATGATTCGTACTTGATTTATATTATTATGTTTATGATGGATCTAACCCCACTAATCCCACTATGTTTTGTTGATTAAACTATTTGATGTGAGTGTAGGATGAGGAGAGGCAGTCATAGTTACTGCTATGGGAGATCCACACGATATCACACTCTCCCTCCTTGTTTTCCATTGTTTGTGCATATATACATGTATACATGTTGGTTGGTGTTGTAGGATGTAGGTACCAAGCATCGACTCCACCTAGCTACATAGCTCTGAGCTTTCCTTCAAAATCATTGAACTGTTGTTGTGTGGAAATTTTACCAAGTTACTCTCAAGGAATTCTCGTGGACCTAGGTTCATGTTTTGGAGGTTACCTTAGTTAGGGGATTTGTGTGCAGTGTTATCATTTTTTCTGTAAGTTGGATTTACTCTTGTATGAATATATTTATTTTGTATCGGTATTATAATTGAATGTATGTTATATATGTATGTGTATATATGGGTGCAGACATATATACCTATGCATATATAAATATTATTACTTATGTGTTTTTACTTGCTCATATAAATGTATCTTTAATGTTTGAAGAGAGTTTATTAAATAAAAATAATAATAAAGTAAAAAGAAAGTTCTTTTGGTAAAACTAGCAATCTAGGAGATTTGAACCCGAGACCTCCTAGAAGTTAGGCTAGTTTGTTTCCAATTGGGCTATTTGTGTTATTTGAGAAATTTTGTACTCCTTTGCTTGTTATGGTCTTTTTAGGTGGATAATTTAATTAAAAAATAAAAAGGCTTTAATATTTGGTTACAAAGAGTGTTTAAATTAATCTCCAACCAACTATGGTAGTTAGAGAGGTTGCTTCCCGTAAAGCAACTCCTTCAACCATATAGTTGGGGATAAATTATTTCCTGGGAGGATTTTGAGAGATTAGAGATTTTTGGGGAGAAATTTAGGAGTCTTCCCTAGGAGTGTAGATTTGGGAACTTTCCTACATTTTTTAATCACCATTATAGTTTGCAAGAGTGTTTTGAAAGAGTCTCAGTGGTGGAAGGGAGATTTATCTTGAGGGTAGAAAATCCGGGAAGGCTGTCATCACTTCGGTTGAAGGATTGTTGTGGTGTGCTCCAATCTTAGAAAGGATTCTCTACAAGACTCCAAGTACGGTCTGGAACCAGGAAGAATCACTTTTCTTTCATGTGTGTGTGTGTCTTATGGATATTTGATATGCATATTGTTGGTAATACTATTGAAATGATAGGAAATATATTAGGTTGTGTATTCATGGTTATAAGATGTGTATACAAAAAGTTTTATTATTTTGTCTGTAATAATTCTCTTTCAAATCTCTTTATGGGAATTTGTGAATGTTTATATTACTGTATTTTGGAGTGTTTTTTTGTTTACATTTTGTTTAGGGAAGTTTAGGAAAGTTTAGGGAAGGTTAGGATGGATTAGGGAAGATGTGCAGTCAGTTTTCCCTTCTGTGTATTTGGAGATTTTTACTTTCATTTTATAATTTTGATCTTATAGTTTTGTTCTGAATTTATGGTGTGTTGAGGAAGTGTTCTAGAAGTGGTACTGAGGTACTTGAATCAGGTAGACCTTAGGGAACCTTCCATAGGAACTCTCCACACCTGAAACTTTCATGTTTGGGTAATTCTAGGTATTTTTTGAGATAGTATCGTATGAGCATGTGTTGAATCTCGTACAAGCATGTACTGCAACCCATATAAGAATGTATTGGATGTCGTACAAGTATGTACTATAATCCATACGAGAATGTATTGGATTTCGTACAAGTATGTACTACAACCCATACGAGTATGTATTGATACCCATACAAGCATACATTGAAACTCATATGAGCTTGTAGGAAAGCTTGTATGGCATTGTGGGAAAGCCTGTATGGGGTTTTAGGGGGTCCTAGGGGGGTTCAATTTGGCCAGTTTTGGGCATGTGACTCCTACAACTTGTTTCCTATGTTGGCTCTGCAACTTTTCCCACTTGTGTTTGTCAGATATTTGCCTAAGGTGTTTAATAATATTATGATTAGGGTTTTTGTACTTGGCATTATTTCCTTATATTCAATTGCACATATAATGAGGCTAGGACTCATCATGGGGGCCTGAGAGCACAGGAGGGTTCCTTATACCTACAAGTTAAACCTTTTTAAGTGTATTATTGTTTCTTGGCTTGTGTGTGGGTAGGGGACTAGGTACCCTAGGTGAGTGGCTCACCATATGTGTCAGAACCCAAAGTGGTTGTTAGATGATCCTATGGGTGAGTTGGTAAATAAGTGATAACATTAATAATAAATTTGGGAAAGGGGGGATTTCAAAAGATAATGAAAGACACATAATGTAAGTCCACATAGACCTGTTGGAGTACCAAGACCATAGGTAACTACTAGGGTGGATCCTTATTCATAAAGAGGGGATCGGGGTTACATGGTTTCCAGGGAGGATCCCAATATGCAGGTTGTGTGATGACACTCACCTAGATGGTATACTAGAAACCTAACCTATGTGTATAGTAAGATGATATTTTGTTATGTCTTTTCTTTTTCTTTCAAGTGATTTTTTGTTAAGCCTTAGGTTTCTTTAAAGGCCTTGGGAGTATCTTGGTTCTATCTCCTAGCACAGGGGTGGAACTTCTCTAGTTTTACATGGTTGAGTGGCAAATATCTTTTGAGGTATTCTTCGTGGTCCGTGGCTTGGATGTGTTTCAGATTTCATGTAGTGATAAAGATTTGTCAATTTGTATCATGTACTATTCATATTGTAATGCAAGTTGTAAAAAAACTCTCCTTGTAAGCCTTTGGGCCTTTTGATGTAATTTTAAATATAATTGTATTTATTATCAGAAGTTGAAGAATAAAGCGATGTAATTAGGGAGGGATATTTTTAGGGGGGTTTTCAAGGGATGTTATTGAAGATTCAAAATTTGCAATTTAAAAATGCAATCTTGTATTCTTTCTTTTATCTCTCCTATGTTTGAATTGAAAATAAGATCTCAATTGTGAAGTTTTAATTACCATTTTGTAGAGGCTAGTTATTCAATGTGTAGTTCAAAGAATTGAAAATGTAATGGAAAGAAAAGGATGTATTTATGAAGTTGTGAATGAAAGATTATGTTCTTATCCTTTCCTTAAATTCTAAAATGCAAAGTAAAAGAAAAAGGAAATGAAACTCAATTAAATTAGTAATGGAATGAAATGATTTTATATTAGTAAATGAATCCAATAAGGGAACCTTTAAGGAATGTTCTTTGTGGATGTTAACAATGAAATGTTAGAATGTAAAAAAAAATTGTTAGTTGTAATTTTATGCTTAAAGACCTAATTCCTTACAGGTTCCCTAGTGGGGACGTTACATAAATGGTGTGTGATGAGGAAGAGAAAATGAGGACTAGGATTGAAGGACCTAATAACCCAAGGCATTGCCTAGGATGCTAAGTGGACATTTAAGGCCATACTAGGGGATGAGCCATGGAAAGTGTTGATCAAGAATTAAATTATATCTTTAATTTTTTAAAATATCAATATGTAAACATATGATTATTATTACTTTAGAGGTGAATCTTTGAAATAGATTTCCCTCTTTAAAAAATAGATAATACAACATATAACTTTCATTGACCAAAAATAAAATAAAATAATTGTATTTAAGAACTTAGGAAAGCTCTTTAATTTTTCCTTACATACATTTCTTCAATAAATAAAGAAGTCCACGTACTAAATTCTATAATAAAGGACTCATAAAAACTATTAAAAGCATAAGAAATGAAATACAATTATATAGCATTCATAAACTAAAAATTAAATAATAATATTTTTGCAACCTTGAAAAAAAAATTCAATTTTTTATTTTATACATAAGATTTCTGAAAACTTAAAGCAATATTTCATTTTAAAAAATCAATTAAATTGATATATAATTATATATTTTTGTATTAAAGTCAATTAACAATTGATGAGTCATTTATTTGGTCTTTTAATGAAGTTGAATGGTTTTAAATGAGTTCACTAGTTGCCAAGAATTATGAAGTGTTATTGACATCATAATTAATTGACACATAACTACACTTTAATATAAAAATCAATAACAACTTATGAATCTTTCCTTTGATCTTTTAGTGAAGATGAATGGTTCTAAATGAGTTTACTAGGGATCAAGTATTATTAAGTACATTAAAGACCGTGACATCATAAGGGATGAGACAAAGATCATGTTTTGGGCAAATTTGACAAAATGGATGCCCCTTAAACTTTTTCTATTGACCTAAGGGATTTAAATGTAAGGTTCATATCTTTGTAACAAATGAGTAAACAATCTTATATATTTGATAATAAACCATCCAATAATAAAAATAATTACTATCATACAACATGATATTTAAACATAAAACATGGGGGAAGCAACTTAATTAGTTATTAGTACTTGTCGTTATGTACTATTATAATGATTTGCTTAATAGGTTTGAGTCTTATACACGGAAATTCTAGTTTCCTGCCAATAACAATACACTACATCTAACATGGGATGATATAGTTAAAAACTTTTTTTAATAAACTATTGTATAGAATATTATTTTAATATGTTATATATAAATAATATATTGAATTGTAATTTAGATTTATAGAATTAAATAATAAATAATAAAGTGAACATTTAATATATTTAATATAGAGTATGCTTCCACAATATAATAATATTTTTAAAATATATGTAATAGTTTACATTATATAAAAATAAAATATAATTTATATAATACTCAACCAATATATTTAATATAAATTTATAATTTATAATATTTATTATTAATTTTTTCAATTTGATATATTTTTTTAAATAAATAAATTTATATAATATTATATTAAAATAAAATTAATTTTTAATTATAATTAATTACTTTAGTAGAGGGAAGTGCTAACCATGTCCATGTTCCAATTACCATTCATTAGAATTCATTAATTACAAGTCTAGTTAAAAATCATATATTGGGTCAATCATCCATTAGTATACCTTATAACTAGAAAAAAATAAAAATAAAAAATAGTAATTAGATCAATTGTACAACTTTTTTTTCTTTTTTCTTTATAATCAAATAGCTCTCCCCATAATACGACCTAGCCCATGCAAGTCAAGAGGAGAGGATCTCCCAAAATAAAAATAATGAACTAACTCAACTAAACCAAAAAACCAAAAAATAAATTAATCTATAGACACAGAACCCTAGGAATCACAATTGGCCAAACGGCTGAGACGAAGATTGTTTTTTCAATATTAGTCTATTCCTCGACGACCCTTTCTTGTTACCAGAGGAAAACCAGTGTCAGGTAAGGGTTGGACTTGTTCCTAACGAAAGCTACATAAGAAACAAATTCATTCTTTTAATATATGATCGTCATCACCAAACCTAAAAACATAAATATTTACACCACTAATTAGCTGCCCAATTTGTTCTTAACATATTTAAACAAATAAAAAATCCATAATGGCAATTTCCTTGTTGGTACAACTGATTTTTCTGCACATTGACTTGCAAAATTAAACAAATTCATATCGACTCCAAATAGCAGGTAAACTAAATTAATCAATTATTTCATATAGCCTGTAAGAGCCCTTTCACATGTTTTGATCAATTAAAATTTGATCTGCTAATAGTTTTTTTTCTAGCCAAAGATTTCATATAGCCTGCAATCTAACCAAAGATTTCATATAGCCTTCATGATTTCGTCTGCAAATACCTTTTTTTCATGGTATATCAGGCTCTCAAATCTTTTAATGATATCAGATATCTACCTTCTCTAATTCAATTGTAATTATTTCTAATTTCTATAATATATAATTTTTTACTAACGTTTCAGATCGCACTCAGTGATCCATCTCAGAAACCATGCCAATCATTGTTGATATCCTTCTCTGCATTGTAAATTTTCTGTCTTTTGCAGTGACTCATATCTGCTCAATTGTTCTGCTGGTGATAATCAAGACAGTTGTAAGTATTCCAGGAGAAGCATTGAGAACAGTCTTGTCACATTTCATGACAGCAATCCTTTCAGTTTTGGAGTACTTGGTGGAGTTTATCACAGAAATTTTGGTTCTGGGTGTCAGTTTTATTGGCAGTTTGATTCAGAGCACAGCAGAGGCTTTTGTGAGCTCCTTGGCCAGTATTTTGTCTGAGTTTATCTCTGAATTAAGAGGTGCTCTTCATAGTGTTGAAGATTTTGTCTGGGTTTTGATCCAAGAATCTGTTAATCTTGTGGGTGCATCAATGGTCAATGTGTGGAATAATTTCATTGCTGCACTTTCTCACTTTGTAAACAATCTCTAATGTTTGATCAGAGTTATGGGTTTTATTTAAGGCTTTGGATTTCTGTAAATTATCTTCATAAAAATGTTTCATCCTGCTCTTAAATTCTTCTCACTACATTGACCTTCAGTGTACATGGTTGGAAATATAATTAGTTGCTTGTAAATCTTAACTACGTGCAAAGTTAAATGGATGGTTGACTTTGTTATAAATTTTATATTGTAAATCTTCTGTAAATTTTGAATTGTTGCTTGTAAATCTTCTGTAAGAATGGTTTCTTCTTCTCCTATTCTAACATTAAATGGAAGAATGTTTAAATAAGGCAATGGAATCTCACGCCCTGATTCTCAACAGAGGAGCATTTAGCTCAAAATGGTATTAAGAAAATTTTACCAGCGTTCAATTATTTGAGCACTCATGAGGTACATATATCAAATATTTGCTTGCGAACATGGGTTTTTATCACTTCTCCATCACAACTTGGAAGATAGCAAACTTTGGGTTACTCTATGAAATGTTTTGGAGACAACAGGATTGATCAAGATATTGTTTTGAAGAATCTTGATACAATTAAGAAGAATATTATGTATGAATAACAACAAGCCCTTAAATTAGATCAAATTTAATGAGTCTTTATTAATATGGACCCAGTACTGATCCATTATGAAATTACAAATTAATTACAGAAAGCTCCAATTTAGTATATTGGATAAAATAAATAGAAAGGTCCAACTTAGCACTAACCCATTATGAATGGAACGATTAGATAGCTCCAACTTATAGTGTAGAGGAATCCAAGAATTTTGAGTAGTTCTCTTGATTAGAGTCAAGATTACCATTAATAATAATTATGCACATTTCAGTGGATTCTTATTTGAGATTTTAGTGGATAAAGCACTAAAGAATTCTAAGTGCTAAAAATGACAACATTTTTTTCTATGATAGAAAAGATGTTCATTTTCAAGTTAAATTGTTTTGATTTTTATAAAATGTATTTGAAAATATAATTAGTTAAATGATTGGTTCGAAATATCTTATTTTTTCTGCATGATATATACAAATTATTATAAATTTAAAATTGTAGAAAAATAGTTAAAGACGGATTATAGTTCTAGTTAAGAAAAGTGTCCACTTAAAATCTAAATAAAACATATAATAAAATAGCAGTCAAAGAAATAATTGCAAATAGAGATTATCAAAAATGTGAAAATTATCTTTTTAGGTTTCTTTTTTAACTCTATGATAGACTAATTTGTAAGAAAGCTTAATAGCTATTTAGTATCTCTTCTAAAAAAGTGTTTTGTGGACCAACATATATCATCCAAGCATACAAAATGAAAGCACACATTTTTATTTAAAGTGAAAGAGATATCACAGGTTCAAAGTGCTATTGCAAGCTTAATTTGATGGTATTTTAAAACAAAAAAAATTAAATATTCTCTTTCTATATAAATATTCTTCATCATTTATTAATACAATATTTTTTTTGATTGGTACATGGATGGAGAGGGCCAACACCCATTGTATTGATATATAAATAATATGACATCATGTTCATAGAAGTCCAAACCCCTTGCCATACTAAATAGCAGTATCTATCAGACTCATTCATGCATCACCTTTACAAAATGGAGTAAACACTACCAAAACTACCCCAACAACCATACTGTGAATTGTACACAAAACTTACAAAAAGTGAATCCTAAACATAGACCCATATACAGTGATAACCCTAGTCTACTACAAAGTCTCCTAGGCATATTATATAATATCAATGGGAACCCAAAAGGGCCAACCAACTACTTATATTCCTCATCCTTGTCTACAACTTCTTCCCCATCTACTTTTTCTTTTGCTAATTCTACAAAGAACTCCTTAATAGCAGCCCCATGAGCAAAAATTGGACATTCTAGCCCACATGCATGGTGGACCAGATCACGAGCCATCTCCACAAGATCTCACTCATCCTTCTCTTTCCACTCCTCACTAGTTGTGGAAAGGGAAAATCTACAATCCTCATTTTGTGTCTTCTTCCATCATCATTAGCCTTCATCTTCCAAATAAGAACTCACCCACCCTTCCTCATTACATTCCACCACCCCTATAATCATTTGCAAAAACAAAATGCTCCAACCTATCACACCCTAGCGTGCTTCTAAAACATCAAGCTCCATGTTTTAATGATTGAGAACTTCCTAACTTCATTTCCTCCTCTATTGATCATATATTAGTTTTGTGGGAGGGGAATTGTCAGGTTCTACAATACATTGTCCAATGTTGTGTCAATTTCACCAAGAAATACATGCTTAAAAAGTATTTTGCATAATTTCTTTGCCTTCTCTTTTGGCACTAATATCAACACAAGAAATGTATTGTTGGTATATCTGAGTTCACCCAATGGCAATCGTAAGTCATAAGAAACTCCTCCAACATTGATTTTACCATGTGAAAAACTAATGGGTGATCATAAGCCATAATTTTAACCATCCTTTTGTTTGAGATTTCTCCTAAAAATGTCATCTATTATTTAGTGGATTCAAGCAATAAAGGAGTACAACCTGAGTTGTCCTAGTGGTGGAGAGCTTGAACTCTTGAAAGAGAGGTCACAAGTTCAAATCTCACAAGGGGGTAGGGTATGTCACCTCATTTTTAGTGCAATTAGGTACCTCTTGCAAGGAGTATGAGGCAGTTTCATGTCATTGTCATCATATGTAGGTCCCCAAAAACATATGGCTAGTGTGGTGTCATGGACTGTAAAAGGAACTTTCCTTTCCTTTCCTTTTTAATTCTTTTCCTTATCTCTCTTGATTTAGTAGCTTATCTATGTATCTTCTTGTCTACCAATAAATGTATAAATACTTCATTTGCACCACCCCTCATTATTAGCATATCTGCCACTTAAATGTTAAATATATTCCAAATCCATCACTTTCCTTCTCAATAATTGTAAAGGATGGAGCTATGTGTGGCCTATGAAATCATGTAAGCTAAAAGACCATCCATCCCATCAAATGACACTATCTTAAACATATGAAATGGTCCTTTTATCTCATAGGTTTCTTGTTAATCATTATTAAGGCTTGTATGATGCAACTTATACCACAGGGGCATAGATATATGATGCATTTTTAATATGTTCTACAAATTACAATTCAGATAAAAATGCATGAGTGAATACCTCTCATTAATAACTATTCACTGGTCAAGCCTCATGCCAACGCATTATGCCTCATATTTCTTTGTGGCCCTTTAAATGTTAGTTCATTTGGCATATTCTAAACTCCTTAAATTTCCAAGTCATATTCTTGATTGGCTTAACCACCTCCTCAATTTTCAATTAGGAGTTTGATTCTCCCTAGTGACATTTCTGGTGACCAAGGACTCCCCTTCAAGATTAACTTTTTCAACTCATAACTCTCTACCCAGTTCTAACCCTTTTAGGGCTACTCTAAATTCTTCTCATTATTTTTTTACTCATCTACATTCTCTGATCTTTTAGCTAACACTAGTTTCAAATAATTACATGCCACACATCAATTCACTAGACCTAGAGGTTACTTTTTTCAAAACCATAAAAAATTATTTTGACCCAACCTAATTCTAGGGCGCTCCATTTAAAATTCTTTCATTTGTTTGAAGCTAAGTTAGATGTATTGTTTCCTAGTGTAGGGAGTATTATAGTCCATTTGAATATCTTGAGTAACTCCTCATCCTTATTTGTATATTTACATTCCCTTTAATAGTTTTTTTCCTAGTTGACGAATTGACCAATTAGATATCAAACCAATGTTTCCATTTTTAGTACTAGAGCATATCTATTGATATTGATTGTTCCTTGAAAATCCTTTTGTTTTCCTCCTTCCATAGTTCCCAAAACATTTCAAGGATGATATAACCTGCAAGATGTTTCCAAAAACTCTTTTTTTGTGTCACTTTGTCCACATGATGAACCAATCTATTAGCATCAAGCATTGATGATTCAACCTAGAGGTGAAGTGTTTCAAGAAAGCTTCTAAATAAGGAAATGTGTGGAGTAGATGATTTTCATTTCATCATTTCTTTTGCAAAGAGGGAACCTACAAGGCTCATGTATGACCAAATTTTCTAGTCTATCCTAAGAGAGGATTCTCTTTTGTAGTGCCAAAAAATAAAATACACCAATTTCAAGAAGGAAATGGTTGCCCCATAGAAAATCATTTATCCAATGCTTGTCATCCCTCACAATCTCCCTAACTTTATATCTAATTTTGACCTTATATTCATCATCTATTGAGGCACTCAATCTAATCATATCCTCCTAATCATAAATAGAAAGAAACCTATTTTTAATTACCTATGTTAAAATGTATTTCTACTCTTGAGGTACATTTATATCATTGAAGGACTTCCATTCCCACTTTGGGAGGTAATCCTCCATGGTTATAACCCCATAATTACATACCCTATTTGTTGGTTTGTGGTGACTGATAAAAAAAGTAGTGTACACTTTCTATTTATTGTGGGGTTCGGGGTTAACTCATGAAGCATTTTTGAGTTGACTCATCAAACATTTTTGTAGGTTGACTCGTCAAGCTTTTCCCTAGGTTGACTAGTCAAGTATTTTTAGGGTTAACTTGTAAACTGAAATAAGTCTTGTTATAATGGCTTAGGGTTAGGTTTTTCTCTATATATGATAATTTCATAGCTTTCTATAAAGGTATTGAGTTGTAAGGGATTGCAGATTGTAACAAGTTGAAATTACTAGATGATAAGATTGGACTCTCTGTTTGGTGGATGTAGTCCAAGATTGGGTGAGCCACGTTAAATATTTGTGTATTCTTGTTCTACTTATGTGTTCTTTATTCCTTTTCATTATTGATTATATTTTCATGTAACTATTAAATTTTTCTCTGCTAATCCTAATAAGTGGTATTAGAGTGGGTTATTTTTTAGTTATCCTCTACAGGAAGGTCTCATAGTTGAGTAGTAGTAATGGAAGATGAGGGTAAGTTCAAGGTTGAGAAGTTCAATGGGTGTAAATTTTAGTTTTGGAAAATGCAAATAGAGGACTATCTCTATTAGAAGGATTTATGGCAGTCATTGGGAGGAAAATCCAAGAAACCAACAACAATGTCTGATGAGGATTTGGATATTTTGGATAGGAGGGCACTTGGCAGTATTCATTTATGCTTAGAACAATCAGTGGTATTCAATATTATACAAGCAAAGACAACTGAAGAGTTGATGGAAACCGTAGTGAAGTTATATATGAAAAGCTTTCTACTTCGAATAATGTATTTCTTATGAAGAATTTATTTAATATAAAAATGGTAGAAGGTGGGTCAGTTGTTGATCATTTAAATGAGTTTAATACAGTAACCAGTCAATTAAATTTTGGTAATGTCAATTTTCATGAAGAAAATAGGGATCTTTTGATTATGTTCTCTTTACCTGAAAGATGGAATGGCTTGGTAATGGTTGTTAGTAATTTTGTTTATGGCTCAAATACCCTAAAATTTGATGATGTTGTTGGTGTTATTATGAGTGATGAAATTCATAGGAAAAGCTCAGGTGGATCCACATCAGATAGAATTTTGAATGCAAAAAGAAGAGGTAGATCAAGGGATAGAAGAAAAAATTCTATAAGTCATGGGAAATCATGAGGAAAATTAAAGGGCAAGAGGTCTCAATCCAAAGGACCAAATGATTGCTAGTATTGTGGAAAACCAAGTCATAAGAGGAAAGATTGTTGATCTCAAAAGAATAAAGAAGCAGACAAAAAATAAAGTAATAAGGAGGCAAATGTGGCAAGTAACAAATTTGAAGAGGATTTTTTTCTTCTTTCCCTTGAAAATGCTAATGATTGATGGGTTCTAGATTCATGGGCATCATTTAATGCTACACCCCATATAAGTTATTTTCTTGATTATGTTCAAGGGGATTTGGGGCTAGTTTATCTGGGAGATAATGAACCCTGTTAGATTATTGGAAAGGGAAGAATTGAGATTAAGTTGGAGAATGGGAATCATTGGCTACTACAAGAGGTAACGCATGTTCCAAGGATGAGTAGGAATTTAATTTTAGCAAGGCAACTAGGTGATGAAGGTTTTACAGTTACTTTTAATGACAAAAATTGGAAGGTTTCAAAAGGTTCCTTAGTAGTAGAAAAAGGTGTTTAAGTAGGCACCTTATATCTTTGTATAGATCATACTATTCCTTCTACTTTAATATTTATAGAGAAAATTCAATGTTCATGAACAATTATTACAGTTGAGTAGGTAAAATCTAAAATAGTCGTTGTGGAATCTGAAATAGCACTATGGCACAACAGACTTGGGCACATGAGTGAAAAGGTTATGAAATTACTATTGGAATTAGGAGAGATAGATACTGAGAGGGGAGGGGTGAATCAGTGCCTTCAAAACTTTACTTGTAAACCTTTCAGATCTATGACTGTAAATAGTGATAACCTTGCAAAATAACTTGTATCTAATTACATGTATCAATCATCCATTTAACTTATGAAAGTAAAAAACATGAAATCAAATAGAAATCACATAACAAAAGTATTTTGGTAATGCAGAAACCCTTGTTAGAAGGTAAAAACTGCAGTGGGGATGACACCCACAAATTCTTTACTACTGCAAATAGAAAAGGTTTGCCTGTTAGGGATACAAGTTTTGATCACTTCTGGTGATCTTAACCTATTAGGAGTAACATATTAGATCAGCTAGATCTACCTAGTTATAGGATTTTAACAACCCTAATGACGTGTGCACTCGGTTAAGAGATTTACATAAGACTGTTAAGAGATTTTATCCAAAAACTCTATTACAATTGTTAGAAAGCGATAGAAAATTATTTTCTAGTGACAAATCAATTGTCTGATACAGATCTATAAAGTACTAAATGTATTTCACCTTTACTATGATGAATCTCTTCTCTGAACCGCTCGGTAGCCTTTTCTGATTCTTCTTAATCTGATATACTCTGTAATCTGCTCTATTAACTGATAGACTTGAAGTTAGGCTAGTGCTTCAAGTGCTCCTTAATTAATATATCTATTCTCACATCAGTTCACACCAAAAATGATGTAAACATACATTTATATAGCGATCTACTTTTTTCGCTTTAACAAAATTAGGTTACACAACATAGTCATAACCCTAAGATCTATGGTGTACAAAAATGACCTAGATCAGACTATTACATAAGATATACATTAAATTTAATGAATATCATAACATTAAATATTCATCGATCTTGGTAAAACATTTTTTGATCTGTTGTAACTATTTGTATAGAAGAATGTGCCATTTCAGATTGCTATGCCATTTTCTGTGATCCTCGGTAAACACTGTATAAATTGCTTGGTGTATACTACGACGCTCAGTTTGTAAGCTAGTTACTAATTTTTGAATGTAAGTGACCGACCGATATCTTTGATAACCTTTGATACTAATGACAACCTTTAATGCTCAAATAGAGATAACAATCTCCCCCTTTGGAATTAGTATCAAAACTTGAATGTATATAGACCAAATTTTCTATATATACCTTATATCTCCACCATATACATATACTTATCAAAATTCTAAAGTACTCCCCCTCGGTGCATGCTCCTGATAATTATGTAGTGTGCGTAATTATGTACATATTTTTCATATTGACATATACATTACTTTCCCCCTTTTTGATAGTAATGCCAAATACAAAAAGTTAACAGTATACTCACATCTTGTCAAAAATATGCTGGTGGGTTTTCTTTATTAAATCGAAGAGGTTTTCCCATTCCTCTTTCAAATTGGTGAGAGCAATATGCTCAAGACCGACTTGTGCATGCATGTAAAATATGTTCTCCAACACCAAAATCTCGGGTGTTGCAACAAGTTGTTCTGCTTTGACAATGTGTGCCTCAAAATTTTTTAGGTATGGCAAGAGTTCTTTCTGTAACTCAGTGACCTGATCTGTTATGTGCTCTTCTTGTTTCTTTAAGTCTTCTATCAATCGCCAGAGTTCCTAAACTTGGTGAATATGCTTGGAAAAAGCATTCGGCTCGGTTATAGCTACAGTTGTACTAACTTTGATTTCTATTTCCAATCCTTTTATCTTTTCACTAACTTCAACAGTGAAGGTGTCTACAGTACAAAGCTTCAGTAAGAAATTACAAATTAACTGGGTGATAGATTTTATCTCGGTGATTACCTTAGATAGTTTGTCCTTGTTTGTTGCCACTTCTTGTCTAATTTTCTCTACTAGTTTATTCTGTATCCTTGATTCTACCCTTTCTTCAATTCATTTTTCTGCATTAGTATTCGGGGCATTGATCTTCTCTATTAATATAGCAAGTTGATCTATGATCGGAGTATCTTCAACAATGTTCACCTTAGGTACTACCTATTGTAAGATATCCCTCAAATCTGTTAAGATTTCTGTTCATTTTGTTTCTTGCTTCAGCTTTTCTTGTGTTGCCTTTCTTTGACATAGTTCCCCATATCTACTTAGTTCTTTGGGGCTCAGGGTCCTGTTAGCACCTGCAAGAAATTTTCATGGCTATATATTTTTCTCTCTGGTCCCTGCAGGGTTTTTCCTTTGTCTCTGGCTTGAACCCTAGGTCTAAATTCATATTTCTAGTCATTGGAGGGTTAAACCCTAATTTGTCCTGGCCTAGGTATATTTCTTTGTTACAAGTTTTTGGGTCACTTAAGTCCCCTTTCTGCACGTGGTCATTTTCCCAATCTTCACTAAATTGCACAATGCGTTTCCTTGTCCTTAAGTCATTCAGCGAACTGGTGATTATGTAATCCCTTGGTCATGTTTCTCTTTGGCTGCTGAATCTCCTAATTCATTGTCACAATTAAGTCTTCAACTAGCGATTGGGCGAATGCATTGGTTGCGTAGTCTCTTATTTCCTAGGGGTTCCCCATTAACACCTAGCAACCTAGCGGGTGATTTGTCATGTGATCTCAGCAGTTAGGAATCGCATCTAGCTACCTAGTGGGTGGTTTCATGTCTCCTCAGTCGTGCATCCTCTAGATGGTTGGCAGTTAGGTCTTGGGAGTGGTTAAGTTCTTTTGGCGATTAAGCGACTGCATAGTCTCGTATTCTCATAATCTAACTTGTGGTCAAGCTTTCATTCAACAATCATGAGAATAATCAGTTGCTTATTCTCTAGGTCTAACCATATTTTAGTGGTGGGTAAGGTTCTCCTTTTGGTTGCTAGATCGCATGATAAAAGGTGAGTTACGAGAAGGGTTCAAAGATTCAGCGACTACCGTCAGATCAAGATCATGTGTGATGCAGAGTGGTCAGCAAGAAACTTGGTCCTAAGGCCCAATCCACTTCAAGACACCAACTTGGCTCAATCAATCATTAAGGCACTGATTCCAATATGGAAATGTATAAACTCTGCAAAGAAAAGAATTAAAAGGTTTCCATGTATTCTCAACAACTCTGAAACATAACCCAACTTGATTCAAAATGCCCTCTTAGGGACAAGTTCACTGTTTTTTTTCATCAAACAAGACTCTCACTGTTTTAGACATTGTCAGACCAATCAAAGGTCAGGAACATCTTTAACATCATTAAAACAAACAATTTCAACCATTGGTTGACCACCCAAATGCTTGGAACTTAGAAATCCTTAATGCACCTAGGAACTCAATTAGGTCTCTTAAACCTGCTTTACCCCAATAACTTTGCAATTTAACAAATGACCAAATGAACTTATATGTTTTCTAGACACCCTTTTTGGTGTTCTAAATGACCTCCAAAACTCAGACCCTGATCTCACTCCTGCACCTCAGTTTCTTCATAAATTCCTGCAGACCTAATGCATGCCTTAGGTGTGGGTTTCTTAACAAAGTCATTGAAAATGGGTTCATGAAACCAAGGTTAGAGTTTTAGGATATTCAACTCACTCTAGGCATTCAAGAAAAATAGATTTTGTGCTCCAACATCCATCGCTATGCTCTGATTTTTCAATATGCATCTAATTCCTAGTCAAAAACAAAGAAGTCTTTGATCTAGGGCTTGCTCCCAAAATTCACAGACTTAACACCCTATTCCAAAGCTTTTGAAATATGCAAATATACATGTCTAACCTTCATCCTGCCAAAAATAAAGAATTTTCAACGGATAAAACTCAAGTTATGGCCATATAAACAGTCAATACCCTGAAAATGAGGGTTTCACGGTGCAGTTTTAGAAAAAAATGCAATAACTTTGATTTAAAACAACTTAAATTCACCAAACCAACTCTCAAGGCATCTGATGGAATTGCTCCAACTTTCAGAGGGTTTTATTGATTCCTCCCAGTCCGTACAGCCGTACTGTAGCAAGAAAATACACAGAAAATGCTCCAAAACAGGGATATTTTATTAGATTTTAAGGGCAAACTTCTTACAAAACGTCTTCTCTGTGTTTCTTCGACCAAATGAAGCCTAAAATAGGCTCTCCAAGATGGTTGGCTCAACCATTATATGGTTGAAGCAGTTTAACAAAACCAAAGACAAAATGTGCTTAGCAACTTTTAAAGTTGCATTACATTTTTTTTTGTAATTTGTTGCCGGTAAGACAAAAGTGAAATATTAGACTTTAGGAACCTTATTAAAGTCTCTTTTGCCTTCCAAAACTCCTAAAAACATCTAAGGACACCTAACAAACACTTTAATAGACACCTACTAATTAGATTGCATCCAAGGACTAATGATACCCAAGGTTTATAACAATACCAAGGGGTCATAGTCATACAAGTGGATGGGTTACAAGGAGATCTTAAAATCAATCCTTTAACCATTATTACAAACAAGAAAACTTAAACCTTATGAAAATTTAAATGCCTTAAAACATTTTAAAACCATTAGACTATCAATCATTGTCCATCACAAGGTGACATTATGAAACTCTAGTGCTTGTTCCAACTGATAGGATTGGATGACTTCCATGGTTTGCATGGTGACTTCCATGGTTTTTGACTTGCCTCAGGGATGCCCCTGCATCAAACACCCCACCTTGAAAAAGACTCTTGTCCCAAGAGTTGAAAGCAATTGTCCTTTGACAACCCATTCTTCTAGAGGGCATTCTTCTAGTCTTCATCTTCAAGCTCCGATCCTGCATATAAGAACACCTTACAAGACATTTATTAGAATCAAAATGACATGGAGATTGGTTTCCCTTCAAGACAACATCCTTGTTGACTGTCTTAGGACAAACATTTATGTTTTCTGTCAGAGGTGTGCCAGGCTGCTGTTGTATTAGAGGTCTTAGACAATGTACTGCAGTCTTCAACTTCATATCTTGAATCTGCACATTGGGAACACCTGCAACACATTCCTTAGATGCAAAAACTTGAGTATGATGATCACCCTTAAAGATAACATGATTAGGTACTGTCTTAGGACAGTCCACTTGCAATGGTGAAGAGGATTGCTGTTGCTGATGTGTAGTACTTGTTTGACATTGTCTTATGACCTGGTGTACTTGCTTATGGATCTCCAACTCCATTGGACACCAAACCATACCAATTGTCACCCCTTTCTCTGTGACTGTCCCATCTATTACTGCTGCCTGTTTATAAGCAAAACTCTGCACTGTACTTGGAATGTCTTCCTTCTTCACAAACAAACAAGAAGGTTTTAGTGGAAAGTTAACCACTTCATGACCTCTATACTTCTGATCCTGCAACGCAACATATTCTTTGTTGCCAAAACAAATGATCTTTTCTTCACTCTGGTTAGGCAAAGGTGTTAGTTTGAATTTCATTCCATCCTTATGCACAAGATAAACATTTGATGCTCCAAAGTGAATGGTGTTCCTTGAGGCTTGCCATGGCCTACCAAGGATAATATGACTGCATGTCATTGGAATAATATCACACACAACTTGATCTTTGTATGGTCCTATGGAAAAATCTACCACTGCTTGTTCCCTAACCAAAATGCTCTCATCATCCACCCAAGAAGCTTTGTAGGGTCTGTCTATAGGGTATTTTTTAAAACCTAGCTTATTAACCATTTCATATGATACCAAATTATCAAAAGAACCTGAATCAATAATCAATTTGCATACCTTGCCATGACTAAGGCAGTTTGTTCTGAACAATGATGGTTTGATCTGCTTGTGCTGCTGCTGTCCTCTTCCAAACATCAGAAATTCTCCTTCCACAATTGGACCTGCTGTATGAACTTTTCTTTCTTCATGCTCTTCATTGTTTTCTTGGACCAAATGTACCCTTTTATCCTTCATCTTCTCAGGACATTGATAAGATTGATGCCCTACCTTTCCACAAGTAAAACATGTACCATTAAAGATACTAGGACCTCTTCCTCCTGTCCTTCCTCCTCTGAAATTTCCTCTTGTCTCAGTCACCACTTCTTTACCTTTTTCTTTATCCTGATTTGCTGCAACCTCAAGTTGTCCTCTACCACCTCTTCCTCTCATGGCACCTCCTCCTCTCTGATTACCCTGCCTATCAATCTTCCTCTTTAACTTCTCCTCTGCTCTAACAGCAAGTTGAAAACATTCACCAATGGTTCTTGGTACATTTAAACCAATTTCATCTTGGATACTGTATTTCAGTCCATTGAAGTACCTAGCAACCTTTTCATCTTCATCTTCCACTCCTCCCCTTATGCTCAGGGTGTGAAATTGCTCGGTGTAAGTCATCACATCCATATCTTTTTGTTTCAAGTTGTTTCTCTTCATCTTTATCTATATGGCTAAATCTAAGGGCAGAAATTGACTCCTAATCATTGTCTTCATTCTGTCCCAATCAGCAATCTTGTTCAAACCTCTTTCCTCTCTATCTCTTTGAACACTAGTCCACCATGTCAATGCTGTACCTCTCAACCTTGCTTTGGAAATTTTCACCTTCTTGTCAGGTTCAACATCCTCAAGATCAAAATGGTTTTCAAGGGCTTCAATCCACCCTAGCACCTCTTCACTATCCATCCTTCCTTGGTAAAGTGGCAAATCAACATGATTCTTTATCCCACTCCCTTGCACTGCTTTGATTATCTTCACAAACCTTCTTTCTTCAAGGTCATCCGCTGCCTCATGCTCTTGACTAGAGTTACCCACTTCTTCTTCTTCATGATTCCTTTGCTCCATCTCTTGTTTTTCTTTTTCCAAAGTTTCTATCCTTGCAATGAACTGTAGTCTTTCCCTTCTCATTTGCCTTTCTTCCCTCTCTTTGGAGGCTTCAAGTTCTCTTTTCTCCCTTCTTTCCCTTTCAAGCTCTTGTTTCAACTCCTCCATCTCCCTAGCCATTTGTCCCTTTGGAGGCATTTTGTCAACTAGTTCTGCACCCTACTCAAAAGACCTACTAACTGACGCTCTGATACCACTTGATGTAGAGTGGTCAGCAAGAAACTTGGTCCTAAGGCCCAATCCACTTCAAGACACCAACTTGGCTCAATCAATCATTAAGGCACTGATTCCAATATGGAAATGTATAAACTCTGCAAAGAAAAGAATTAAAAGGTTTCCATGTATTCTCAACAACTCTGAAACATAACCCAACTTGATTCAAAATGCCCTCTTAGGGACAAGTTCACTGTTTTTCCATCAAACAAGACTCTCACTGTTTTAGACATTGTCAGACCAATCAGAGGTCAGGAACATCTTTAACATCATTAAAACAAACAATTTCAACCATTGGTTGACCACCCAAATGCTTGGAACTTAGAAATCCTTAATGCACCTAGGAACTCAATTAGGTCTCTTAAACCTGCTTTACCCCAATAACTTTGCAATTTAACAAATGACCAAATGAACTTATATGTTTTCTAGACACCCTTTTTGGTGTTCTAAATGACCTCCAAAACTCAGACCCTGATCTCACTCCTGCACCTCAGTTTCTTCATAAAGTCCTGCAGACCTAATGCATGCCTTAGGTGTGGGTTTCTTAACAAAGTCACTGAAAATGGGTTCATGAAACCAAGGTTAGAGTTTTATGATATTCAACTCACTCTAGGCATTCAAGAAAAATAGATTTTGTGCTCCAACATCCATCGCTATGCTCTGATTTTTCAATATGCATCTAATTCCTAGTCAAAAACAAAGAAGTCTTTGATCTAGGGCTTGCTCCCAAAATTCACAGACTTAACACCCTGTTCCAAAGCTTTTTAAATATGAAAATATACATGTCTAACCTTCATCCTGCCAAAAATAAAGAATTTTCAATGGATAAAACTCAAGTTATGGCCATATAAACAGTCAATACCCTGAAAATGAGGGTTTCACAGTGCAGTTTTAGAAAAAAATGCAATAACTTTGATTTAAAACAACTTAAATTCACCAAACCAACTCTCAAGGCATCTGATGGAATTGCTCCAACTTTTAGAGGGTTTTATTGATTCCTCCCAGTCCGTACAGCCGTACTGTAGCAAGAAAATACACAGAAAATGCTCCAAAACAGGGATATTTTATTAGATTTTAAGGGCAAACTTCTTACAAAATGTCTTCTCTGTGTTTCTTTGACCAAATGAAGCCTAAAATAGGCTCTCCAAGACGGTTGGCTCAACCATTATATGGTTGAAGCAGTTTAACAAAACCAAAGACAAAATGTGCTTAGCAACTTTTAAAGTTGCATTACATTTTTTTTTGTAATTTGTTGCCGGTAAGACAAAAGTGAAATATTAGACTTTAGGAACCTTATTAAAGTCTCTTTTGCCTTCCAAAACTCCTAAAAACATCTAAGGACACCTAACAAACACTTTAATAGACACCTACTAATTAGATTGCATCCAAGGACTAATGATACCCAAGGTTTATAACAATACCAAGGGGTCATAGTCATACAAGTGGATGGGTTACAAGGAGATCTTAAAATCAATCCTTTAACCATTATTACAAACAAGAAAACTTAAACCTTATGAAAATTTAAATGCCTTAAAACATTTTAAAACCATTAGACTATCAATCATTGTCCATCACAAGGTGACATTATGAAACTCTAGTGCTTGTTCCAACTGATAGGATTGGATGACTTCCATGGTTTGCATGGTGACTTCCATGGTTTTTGACTTGCCTCAGGGATGCCCCTGCATCAATGTGGTGGAGATTTAGTTCCTGAATCACGAGATGGAAGGCCCATGTTAGATAAAGATTATACAAGAGGACCTGATGTCAGAAGATGCTGAGGTGGTGGCTGGTTATTGGTTGCGGGATGGTGAGTTGGTTATGTTGTCAATGGGGCCCAGCATTCAATTGCTTTAAGATCTAACAACTAGCGCATGATCACATGGAATCTTTCCAAGCTATGCAATCATGCGACAACCGTCAATTTGGTATCAGACCATAAGGTAAGGTAGTGGGTCCATTTTCCAGCTGTGCACGCATGACCATTGTTGATTGGTTGACTTCTGTATTGATGTGGCAGATGTCAGCAAGTGTTGGCAGTAGAGACAAAATGGTTTACATGCCCACATGTTTAAATGTGCAATGTGGAAAGTTTTGATTTGATGAAATGGCTTATAAGGAAAAGTGGGGCCAAGGAATAAGATCTAATGGCTGGCGTATGATCGCATGGAATCTTTCCAAGCTATGTGATCATGCGACAACCGTCTGATCTTCCAGGTGTTTATGTTGACGTCGTAGTGGGACCTCCCTGCTAGTGGGCACTGACATGCTCTTCCCTGATTGGTCGACATGGATAATGACATGGAGTGTTGTCAGTGGGACTGGTGTTTTAGCATTCAGGCATGATTAAAGATCAACTTGATCAAATGGTTGTCGTTATACCGCTTGGATAAGATGCATGATGTTTAAGCTTGCGGTATAATGATAGCCATTTGATCTTGTCTGAGGGATGTGATGTAAGCGATGGGTCCAATTGCCATGTCATGTTGAGAAGCTTGTTTCTTATTGGCTGAAAGACTGATGATGTGGCCATAGACTTTTCAAACGGCTTGTTGACTGTTGCGAGGATTAATGAGAGCTACCCGATCTACAGAGAAGAGATAAAATCAACCGTTGTGTTTTAAATTTGTTTGAGTAGCCATTTCTTTCAAAGTTTGAAATTTTAAAAGGTTTTTCAGCGACAGAAGGGACTAGTTTTTAATGCTGAAGTGGTTGGATCTGGTAGTTGTGATTTTGTCAACTATTGCAATGTGGTCCAGAGAGTTTGATGATTGATTGCAGAGGGTTTGTACCATGAGGGAATGGGTAGGCAGTTGCTCGAGGCATGTTGCAGGTGAATGATCAGATTGATTAGCATGGTGAATTCATGATCTTCGATACATTATTCAGAGAAATATCATAAAAAGAGATCATTCTAGGATTTGATCAAACTAGGTTTCTTGGTTTTCCTCCAATGTATTAAATTTCTAATTAAATTTAGTTGGCTTGGTAGGTAAAACCCTTTTTCCCTAGTCATCCGTAGCTTGTTGCATCCTAATTTGTGGGATTTCAAGGTTACTAGTGGTATATATTGCAGCTATTTTTTCTTTTTTGGGGTTGTTGGTGATGTTATATTGATAGTCAATGTAAAAGACTGAACAAGGAGAGCTTGGATTTTGGGTTTGTTTCCTAGCATTTTGTTGTTTTAGTAATGTATAGATTCTACAAATTTTAATGATAATACACTTGAATTCCAATCTCAGATTTATGTTTTTCTTATTTTTTTGATCTTGGGCTCATATATGTTAATGTCACAAAGTGAGTTAGCATATGGTAGACAAAGAATATTGTGGAATAATCTTTGAGTTCCTAACAAAGTTAGGATTAAAGTCTTTAAGGTACTTTCAGTGATTCCATCGTTGGATAGGAATTTGATGATCAGGTTTGGGAGTGAAAGGGATAATAGGGAAAGCACTTATTCTAAGTTCAAGAGTGTTTGAGTTAGGATTTTTAGTTGATATATGTTATTGAGTGACTCTATGCCCTAGGTTAAGGCACTGATCCATTCTCTAGAAGCAGTTCATCATCATCAATCACACATTTAAATGATAAAATCTTTAAAATCAGTTTGTAAACTGTATAAATGCTTAATATTTAGTGATTCCTTTCAAGAAGTGAATCAAGAGTACACCCGCCTGAGCATCTAGGCTCAAAGTGTAGGAGGATCCTTGTTGATCCTTGTTAATTGGTTCTTTTCCTTGCAGACTTTGGAGTGGTGATAGAGTCAGTGACATTAGTTTATCAATCATAGTGTAAACCTGCAAGTAGAAAGAAAAGACAACCAACAAAATGGTGACTCTGCTGGGGAGAGTCTAGAGATGGGAGTTATTAGTGGACTTTTGTGTTTCTCCTGTGTATTTAGTTGTTTTCTTTAAGATTTTAAAAAATTCCCATCTTTGGTGGGTGGTGACTCAAAGGTTTACACCCAATGCTATAGACTACAGACCATGGACAAAAGGAATACCAGGTCTTTTGTGAGGAAGCATCCAGAGGTTACTATGGAATAGTTACCTGGAAATGAAAAGAGGAGTTGGATCAGTAGAGATGAAGAATCTACTAGTGCTCCCATGAGAGAACAAAGAAATACTAGAAATAGAGCACCACATACATCCTCTAATGAAGAGGATTCACAATAAAGAAGTTCCAAATCAGATAGTGGCCACTCTGAAGACAAATTTTATGATACCCTAGAGGCAGTATTTCAAGATAAAGGTTCATTACCTGCTGGACAGGATGTACAAGCTAGAGAAAGGGGTTTTGGACCGAATTTAGATCCTGATGAGAATATGTTCAAAAGGAAACCCATGAGACCAAGACATGTCCATTTCCTATATCAAAACCTTACTGATGTTGTTTGGATCACTCCCCCTGATGGCTGGATTAAGATAAATTTCGATGGCATGACTAAGGGAAATCATGGTCCGGCGGGGTGTGGTAGTGTTATCAGGGATTGTAATGGTAATGTTATCATTGCTATTGTTGTTCCTTTGGGAACTCAAAAAAACCATTTAGATGATGCTTTAAGAGCTTACTATGGTGTACAGCTTTCCAGTAAACTCAACTTCAAAAATATATGGTTGGAGGGAAATTCATTAAACATTATTAATTGCCTAAAGCGTAACTCTCCTCCATCGTGGACTATAGATAACATTATTTCCAAAGTGAAAGACATCATTTCCAAGTGTACTGGTACTTACATAACCCATGTGTACCATAAGGGAAACATTATGGCGAATAGCTTGGCTAACATTAGGGTTAAGTCTGCTGAGGTCATCACCTGGGACAGCGAGGTGGATATTAGAGAGGACACCAAATCTCACATTTATTATGATAAAATCAATCATCAAGAAGGAAAGATTGGAAATTATTAATGAGACTCGCCTAAGCTCTATGGAGTCTGATTGTAATTATGGGAAAGTATGGAATGGGTTTTTAAGCAACATCATTACCAATAATTCACAAATTTTTTGGGTCCTATTGGTATTCAAAATGATGCTTATGCTCATAGGCTACCAATATACCCTCAGATAGATTTTAGGAATGGTTAGCTCCAAAATGTATAGGGATCTTAGGGTAACTGGACCAACTATAGGGACAAGACTGCCCTCTTCACTTCTAGCTCTACAAAACCAAGGCAGGTGCACCTAACCCAGTGAAAACTATACTTCATACACCAAGGACTGGGTTTGAATAATAGATGGATAGTAAGAAAGTGCTAAATGCTAACCTCACATTCATTCACTCTCCATTACTATAGGGTAGAACACAACAACGAAAACTCACAACTTAAGGATGGTTCTCAACTTATATGTGGGAGTCATAACAACTTCAATCAATATGTGTCAAATAAAGGAATACTCATCTAGGCCAGTGCCTCATCCATTGGGAAAGATCTTTTAGACAAACTATACACACACACCAAACTATATCTGAGATTCAAAGCCCTAAACACATTTACAATCTTCTTAACTTCTTATAAAATATCCTTACATAGACTAGAGGCAAATCTATATCCCATCTAGAGCATCATTTCATCTAATCCTAGATTAGAACTCAAGAATGAAGATATATACATAGACTAATATGCATTGAACTAGAAAGTTTAAAATTTACCCAAATTGACACAAAGGAGAGAGAAGAATCATGTATCTATATTAAGTATGAAGAATCCTCAAGTGTATACAATCAGTCCAAGAAAACCATGCTTGCAAATTATAGCTTAGACCTACAACTTTCTTCTTTCATTAACACACGCTAAATGAAAATATTACAAAACCCTTGGGACCAGAAATAGGAATTCTCTCTGAACTTTGAAACTGGACCCCTTTACAAAGTCAAAAATTTTGCAATTTATACTCCCTAGTCATCTTGGAATTCTCAAAGAGAATGTAACAAGCTACAGATGACTTAGGGTTAGGGTTTCAACCACCCAACCAACTGGAAATAGTCACAAATTCAAAGCGGGGGCAAGAAACATAGGCAACCTAGAGAAAAAAAATCTCAGGCAGATCTGCAATCATGAAAATCTGTGAGCACAGTACATGACACCAAGGAATTGCCATAAAAATCAGTCTAATCAGCCACCTACAAAGAGAAAGAAATTAGTGCACTAACCAACATAGCACCCCAGGAGACAAAATTAGATGAGGATAGCCACCTAGATCCTCACCATCAACTTCGCAACTGCCACCGAGCTGCAACAGTCATCGCATATGGGCAAAGTGCCAGGGAACTCTACCAAAACAAGGGTTGTCACATGATCACATAGGCAAGAAAATGGTTATGTGAACATGTGACACACCACCAACATACACCACTAGGTACAAAAACATCATGCCAAAAACCATACAGACCTTCAGGCAAGATCGCAACATCAACTGCCACCAAACAAGTCCAATCAGGCCGCAAAGCATTTAAAACTAGTCCTTCCTGTCGTGAAAACCCTCTTAGAAATTTGAATTTGAAAATAAACGGCTACTTATGGTGCTTGCAGAGAATGGGCGGCCCATATTTGAATCTCCATCAACTTGAAGTTCTAATTGTAGATCTGTTTACATTTTCTTGGGCCTGTACGCCTTTCATATTCTTTAAGCAAAATCAACAATCGTCATTACACCATGATGCTAAAAGTTGAGCATCTTACCTCAGCGGTATAGTGACAACCACATGATCCTCATAGACCTATAGGCACCTTACTTGCTTTGAAAACCATAGCCCCACTGACAACATCTAGCTCGCCACCCCCGCTGACCAATGAGAATCGAGCACATCATCATCATTGAACAGACAGGTCCCACTGAACATATCTTTTCTGAACTGCACCGATGGCCCTCATTAAAGCATGGAGATTAAATGGCCTGTATCTTTTCCTTGTGGTATAGTGAGGATTGTTGATCCTACACACCTGTTATCAATTTTTTAGAGCCCCCTGAGATGGGCCTGCCATGAAAAATTGACGGCCATCACATCTTCGCATAGCTCTGATAAACCTCATGAGATCACATGTCGATCATTGATGTTCTGACAGGACCAAGACCCACTGAAACATCCAAAAACTAGGTCCCACTGATAGCATGCCATGGTGCAAAAACATGGTCGAATCAAACAGTGCCAACTATGCATATGTGTCAACAGACCCACCTGCCTTCCCTATGAGAATCAACAGCTGTCTCTATACCACTGCATTAAAGGTTGAGCATGTTTCATCAATGGTATAACGATAGCCACAAGATTAAAATGAACCTTAATCTACCTGAATGCTGAGAAGACTAGTCCCACTGACAACATTCCACTTCATACTCCCGTGGACCAATAAAAAACCTCCAAATCAGCTCCACCTGACATCGAGACCACCACCAAAGAAACTCTTGTAGAAAATAGGATTAACGGCCAATGCATGATCACAAGGCATGAGAATATTCTTTACGATCACATGCCCACCATAGATCAAAGACCTTTTGAAGACTTGGGCCCACCATGCAGTCACACCTATGCACACAAGACTGACAAACAAGGAATGTTGGCAAAAGGGAAGAAATTTGAGGTTGAAAACACACAAGGTTTTTTGCGGAAGATCGAAAACATCTAGGGTAATGGACACTTAGGCATATTAAGAACTATCTACCGCAGACCATAAAACTTGGATATCTCCTTGAGTTTTGTGAATTAAGAGATGTGATTTGAATTAGAGCTAGGTGACAACAAGGAAAACCTATGGCTAAGGGCGCACACTATGAAACATCGGGGATCAACTTCACACAATAAAATTGTGATTGCAGGCATGACAGGATACTTAACAAAGCATTATAGGGAATAGGCCATTTTCAAAGGATTTTTGTGATGATAGGAAAATGGACTAATAGTGGCTCTAGTTGGGGATGCATGGCTCTTGCAGGCATGGCAATAATTTAGATCTCTGGGAAAATCAAACCAACTCAAAACTTTGACACACAAAAAACAAAAACAAATGACTACACAAGGGAAAACCTAAACTACTGCTCATGGAAAATATACTTCAGGAGAAGTATAACTTTAAGAATTTTCCATGAACAGGCAATTCCAAAGTGTCACCAGTCAAATCCTTCAAAATATATGAATTTTTCCCCCACTTGCTTTTAATCAAATACGGGCCCAACCAAATAGGTTCAAACTTTCCATGCTTCCCCTTATCTTCTAGCCTTGCATTCCACATCAGGAGCATATCATCAATCTCAAAATTCCTTTGAGTAGCTCTTCTATCATACAAACTCCTGCACTACTTTTGTAAATTTTCATTTCTCTCATGTGCATCCCTCCTTATCTCATCCAATTGGATCAATTCATCCATCCTCACCCTCATTTCATCATCCAGATCTTCATCATATGCTTGGAAAAACT
Organism: Chamaecyparis obtusa; assembly: GCA_027943335.1. NCBI lineage: Eukaryota > Viridiplantae > Streptophyta > Pinopsida > Cupressales > Cupressaceae > Chamaecyparis > Chamaecyparis obtusa. Next base: position 321,005 of record BSBK01001464.1, on the reverse strand, counting down.
TATACATCTACAAAAAATTATTTTGAGGCAGTCTGGTGGCTATTCCATACACCAAATCAAAAGGGGCACAACCAATGGCCTTCTTCATGGTTACCTTGTCAGCCCACAATGCTAACCATAATTTAGAATCCCAGGCTTTCTTATTTCTATCCAACACTCTCTTGAGGATTTTGATCAAGCTTTTATTACTGGACTCTGCTAGAGCATTCCCTTGTGGATGATATGGGGAAGAAAATGAAATATGTATCCCATATTGCTGACAAAAATCACCAAGATCCTGTGATCTGAAGCACATTACATTATCAACCATAATCATCTCTGGACATCCAAACTTGGTTAGAATATTTTGCATAACAAAATCAATTACAACCTTGCTAGTTGCTCTTTTAGTGGGGATAGCTTCAACCCACTTGGTAAAATAATCTATTGGTACTAGAATATGGGAATGCCCACCACTGGACTTGTTAGGAAATTCACCAATAAAATCAATACCCCACTTCTGGAAAGGGGCCTGAACTGCAACAAGTCTGAGTGGCAAATTCCCACTAAATTTCAACTTACCAGCAAACCTCTGGCAAGCATCACACTTCCTTACATACTGATGTGCATCTTTAAAAATTGTAGGCCACCAAAATCTAGACCTAAGGATCTTGTGAGCTATGGTCTGTGCCATATAGTGTCCTCCACATACACCTTGGTGCATTTCTTCTAATAGAACTTTGGACTTATCAAAATCTACACATTTGAGAAACACTCCTTCATTGCTCCACCACCACAACTCACCATGTATGATAGCATACTTAACCGACTACAACCTGATAGTCCTCCTCTTATTTTCATTCATCTCAGAAGGAAGAATTAATTTCTGCAAATAACCAATAACATCTCTGTACCAATCACAACAATCCATATCACAAATGTATGGCCTCTCCTCCTCCTCTAACATATTCACATGATTTGCAACCAGATTACTCTATGCCATTAACTTTGCAAGGCCTAGGCCTCTTACCAATTTTGTAATCTAAATGTCAATATTAAACTCCTACATCCTGTTGATCCATCTATATCTCCTCCCTAAGAGTTCATGTTGCACCAATATATCTTTAACAGCAACACTAGGAACATAAGCAACTACCTTAGCTCCCACAAGATATCACTTGAAAGCCTTGACTACTTTGACTAAGGCATAAGCTTGTTTCTTAGTAATACCATATTTCAATTCTGCTACCTGTAAAGACTTACTAAAAAATGATATGGGTTGCTTATATCCATCTGCATTCTTTTGTAATAAAACTGTTGCAACCGTATGATAAGAAGAAAAAGAAAATATTTGCATGGGCTTACCATAATTAGGAGTCCTTAGTACTGGAGCATCCTTGATAGATTTCTTAATATTTCTAAAAGATTCATCTGCTTCTTCATTCCACTCAATCTTTGCCTCTTTCTTCAACATCCTAGAGATAGGAATACTAATCTCTACAAAATTAGTAACAAATCTCCTTAAAAAATTAACCTGCCCAAAGAAAGATTGTATGCCTTTAACATTCTTGGGTGGTGAAAGCTTATCTATTGTGATGACCCTTTCAAGGTCAATTTTTACTCCTTCTTTAGACATATGTCCCAAGAGTTTCCCTTCCACAGCACCAAATGCACATTTCTTTGGATTCAAGGAGACACCATATTCCAAAGCTCTGACAAAGATCTTCTCAAGATGCTCACAATGCTGGTCTTCTTTCTCTAAATATGTTGTGAGATCATCCTGATACACCACTAGAAATTTGTTTATAAAGTTTGCAAAGGCTACATCCATAGCTCTCTAAAAAGTAGTTCCTACATTTGTCAGACCAAAAGGCATTCCAACATAAACATATGTTCCCCAAGGGGTGGTAAAAGCAGTCTTAAACTGTTCTGATTCCTTGCCCACAACTTGGTGATATCCAGAGAAACCATCCATCATGGACATTAACTCTGATCCAGTAACCCTCTACAAAATATTTTCCATATTTGGCAAACCATAGTTATTATTTAAAGAATTGACATTCAAATTTCTAAAATCAACACATAGTCTAATGTCACCATTCTTTTTTCTGACTAGAACCAAATTTGACAACCAAGTAGAGTGTCTGACAGGCTTAATAATGCTAGAATCCATCATCTTTTTCAACTCATCTTTCATCTTAGGTGCCAAGGTAGGATTTACAAGCCTTAATTTCTGCCTAAAAGGTTTTGTTCCCTCTTTTAATGGTATTTCATGTTGAAAGAGATCTTCTCTATAAGGCTTCAAATCCTCAGAAGACCATGCAAACACATGTCTAAATTTTTGGAGAAGATCAATCAAATTCTTTCTAGTTCTTGGGGACAAACACTTACCTATGTAAATGTTCTTTGGTTCTTGGCTTGTTCCTAGATTTACTTCTTCCAAATCATTTATCTTATCAACAATTTTAGAAACACAAGCCCTCTCCTTATTATCAAATACCCTCTCAAGAGAAACTAATCCCCTTGGGATCCTATTTGACTTTAGTTGAAAAACCTCCTTCCCAAGAACATTTTCTTTTCCATCTCTGATATCAACATAAGTACTAAAATCCATTTCCTGACCATCAAAGTGAGAGTCACACTGCAAGAACCTTAATATATCTTGATCATCAGAAAAAACTTGCCAATTTTCAACATTGTTTGGGATAGAAGGCCTAGACATGAATTCAACTTTAGATATCTTAGAAAATGTGATATCCTCTGGCTTCAAAGCTATGTTAGCCAATAAATCAGCCATCCTATTTTGGCTTCTATCCACCCACTTAATACCAAAGGCATTGAAACCTTCAATCTCATCCCATACTGCATTCCTATACTATTTCAGCCTCTGATTCTTAGATGCATACCTTGATCTAATCTGATAAATTACTAACTCATAATCACCAATTACCCAAAGATGCTTGATCCCATGTTCTGATGCTCATCTCAAACCAATCAGTAGGGCCTCATACTCTGCAACATTATTTGTGCAGGAAAACAAGAGAGTGAAAGAAAACTTAAAAGTCTTACCACTTGGGGATATCAGTAACACTCCTACTCCATCACCTTCTCTTGAACTTGCTCCATCAAAATATAATGTCCATAAGACATTACCTTCTACCATGTTACTCTCATCGGGAACTAGAGGGACAAGCCAGGACTCCTCTTGCAACTTTTTCTCTTGAACTTGGAAAGAGCCAATGTCAGTGTCAAAAAAGCAATTCATGTTATCAACTTCAATCTCCTCAATCATATGAGAAGTCCTTGTTTCCCTTGACACCTTCACACTTTCTCCTCCAATACTAAAAGTAGAAAAATATAAATCACATTGAATACTTCCCCCCATGGAAGCACTCCACCTTCTAGATAACAACATCCCATATTGAGGGGGAATATCAACCACGAGCACACTCATAGTTAATTGCTTATCAGGATATGCTGCTAGTTTATAAGGCAAAGCCTTAATAGTACTAATAACCAACACTTCCCTTGAGTCCGTAGCTTGACACCTACCATGAGGTGTATCAACCTTCAATCCTAATGATTTCATGATCTCTGTAGGCATGATAGTATTTGATGCCCCAAAATCAATCATACAATTCTTCAATATTTTACCATCAATCACAAGAGACAAGAAGAAAGGATCAAATGTCCTTGATGCATTATTTACAACATTTGTATCCAAAAAGATTTGTGGAATCTTAAAAAAAATTTCTTCACTTTTACTTTCAAGTGTGTCCTCCAAGGAAGCCACATGTTTACCATTTCCACTCACCTCTTGGACCTTTATGAAGAGGCACCATTTACCCAATCCAAGGCCTTGACCTTGTGCTCTTCTATTCTCATCATTTCTAACAATGGAACCTTGATAGTTATTTGTGAAAGCAATTTTTTCATATCAATGGGAACATAAGAATGGTTTCCCATATCTTCTTTAATCTTAGAAATACCCTTATCCTCTTTTTGGACAATCAAGTCAAATTTACTCCTTTGTACAAATTCATCTTCCCTTTGAGGTATGGGGACAGCTACTTTTGATGTCCTTACTTTACCCTTAGGTATTGTGGTAGGCCCACTCTTCTTTTTTATTTTAACCTGACTGACAACACCTGGACCCTTTTCCTTTTCCTCATGTTGTTGTGCATTCCTTTCATAATTCTTGATAAACATACTTCTTGGTTTACCAACTACACTTCCAACTATCCTGCTTCTCAAATTGTAATTACTCCTAGCTTGAGTGACCATGTCTACAGTGATTTGTGCAATTTCCTCATCATATGGTCTCCTTAAGGAAACATGTTCTTCACACTTCACTACACCACATCCAACATTATCAAATTCTTCCTCCTCATCATCAGTAGAGTCAACCTCATCCCATGCATGTGAAGAAGTCATTCCACAACCACTCCTATCATATTGCTCATCTTGTTCTTGGTTATCAAGTAAATTCAAAGCAATAATACAATGCTCCAGACTATGAGGAGACTGACAAACAATACACCATGGGATATCATCATTCAAGTTAACTAAATTTCTTTGCAAAGGATCAGGAATCCTATCAATAGGCCTATCCCTTTTAACTGGAAAAATGGGCTTGCCATCCTTCCACTGAGTATTGTATGGGTAATTTTGCATTCTTGGCTGTCTACTAAAGTTGTTTGGAGCTTGTTTTTCATTTGTTGCAACCCTATTGTTTCTTTTTTCATCAATATTTAGACTCTCTAAAGCACTTAGAATCCTCTTTAGATTGGGCTTAGAGTCAGCAGACCTTCCCATTTCTTTCTTATTTTGCACTTGAGGCCTACAATCATCTCTTCTTCCTAATTTTCTTGATATCCTTCTATTGCTTTCTATGTTAATGGCCAGCTTATAAGCTTCCCCAAGATTTCTAGGGTTCTTATCTCTTAAGAGGTATCCCATCTTTGCATCAAAGGCATTCAGGTATGTGACAAGACACACTCTATCATCTAACCTGATAACCTGCAAAAGCCTATGCATAGCCTTCTGAAATCTAATGTTAAATTCAAGGACCTCCTCATTTTTATTTTTCTTTAAGTTATTGAATTCATTCAGGATAAAACCTTCATTTGTTTTATCTCCATAATGTTCCTTGAAACAACCCTTGAATTCATTCCAAGATCCTATACTAGCATGAGGCATTCCTCTAAACCAATCCCTAGCATCTTTGGTCAGATATTGTACAAATAGATTCATTATAAGATCATCAGGCTCAATATTATAATCATCTATAACATCTATAAAATTCTTTAGATGTTCTTCACATGTGATGACATTATTTCCAGCAAATTTAGGGAGCTTTTTTCCTAATTTCTTTAGGAATTGCATTAGGATAACCGGGAATACCAAAGAAGATAAGTTGTTTGTACCTTTCATGAACAGGAGCTCCATGTGGTGGGTCCATGCCTTGAGATGTAGATGTCCTTGTGTTAGAGCCATCAGGAATCCTAGCAACACTCGGTACACCATTTTCTTGAGTTGTAATGTCACCATGATTTCCACTTTGTCCCAAAAAGGAAGGAGCAACATTTGAAGGTCCTAAAGTATGCTTGAGAAAATCAATCTTTTTTCTAATTTCTGCAGCAGAAGCCTCCAACTCTGCTTTCTCAATTCATTTATCTAATATTTCCTTTTTCCTTCTAACCACCTCAAGGTCTGCATCTAATCTTGACCCTTGCTCTAATGGGTTTTCAACATGAACTTGTTCATTGATTTGAACTCCAACAGCTTTTTGTTTGCCTTTATCTCTACACCTAGTTATCTTATGTGTTTTATACACAATAGGCTATTCCTCTTCTCTTTCAAGCTCCAGGGCAAAATTAATTGCCTCCAAATATAACAACTACCTCTTTAGCTGATCAATCCTTATCATTGCTTGTCTTACTCTATCTTCCTTGTCTTTATCTCTTTGTTGCCTGATAGCAACTTGTTCTTGGACTCTTCTTTCCAATTCATAAACCTCCTCAAAGATCTCTTCTGATTTAGGGAGAGTGGTCTCAAAACCATCATCTTCCACTTGAATCTCATCCTCATACTAGTTGAGTCCCAAATCAATGGCCTCTTCATATTCTAAATTATTTTCCTCTTGACTAGGCCTAGTTTGAGGTTCTTGTCTTGTATCTTTCTTACTCTTCCAAGTATGAGAAACATTTCTTTTCTTTTTTCCACCCCTTGTTTGACTAGGTCTTGAAGTTCTTAGAATACCTTCTCCCATTATGTTTTCAGGATGTTCATTTCTCTAGGACCTAGTACCTCTATAACTCATTCTCTTGTGAAATCAAATGACTAGCACTGCTGTAGAGATATTTGAGTCACCACCCAAGTATATTGGGAATTTAAAACACTAAATGCTCACTAACACGTTCCTCAATGAGTTGACAAGACCGAAGGGGCAAAGAATAACCCTATTTTTCAATGATGACCAACTGGTTAAAATAAACTTGTGTAACATATCCCCAACAGAGTCACCATCTTGTTGGTGTTCAAAATGATGCTTATGCTCATAGGCTGCCAATATACCCTTACATAGATTTTAGGAATGGTTAGCTCCAAAATGTATAGGGATCTTAGGGTAACTGGACCGACTGTAGGGACAAGACTGCCCTCTTCACTTCTGGCTCTGCAAAACCAAGGTGGGTGCACCTAACCCAGTGAAAACTATACTTCATACACCAAGGACTGGGTGTGAATAATAGATGGATAGTAAGAAAGTGCTAAATGCTAACCTCACATTCATTCACTCTCCATTACTATAGGGTAGAACACAACAACCAAAACTCACAACTTAAGCATGGTTCTCAACTTATATGATGGGAGTCATAACAACTTTAATCAGTATGTGTCAAATAAAGGAGTACTCATCTAGGCCAGTGCCTCATCCATTGGGAAAGATCTTTTACACAAACTATACACAGACACCAGACTATATCTGAGATTCAAAGCTGTAAACACATTTACAATCTTCTTTACTGCTTATAAAATATCCTTACATAGACTAGAGGCAAATCTATATCCCATCTAGAGCATCATTTCACATATCCTAGATTAGAACTCAAGAATGAAGATATATACATAGACTAATATGCATTGAACTAGAAAGTTTAAAATTTACCCAAATTGACACAAAGGAGAGAGAAGAATCATGTATCTATATTAGTATGAAGAATCCTCAAGTGTATACAATCAGTCCAAGCAAACCATGCTTGAAAATTATAGCTTAGACCTGCAACTTTCTTCTTTCATTAACACACACTAAATCAAAATATTACAAAACCCTTGGGACCAGAAATAGGAATTCTCTCTGAACTTTGAAACTGGACCCCTTTACAAAGTCAAAAATTTTGCAATTTATACTCCCTGGTCATCTTGGAATTCTCAAAGAGAATGAAACAAGCTACAGATGACTTAGGGTTAGGGTTTCAACCACCCAACCAACTAGAAATAGTGACAAATTCAAAGTAGGGGCAGGAAACATAGGCAACCTGGAGAAAAAGAATCTCAGGCAGATCTGCAATCATGAAAATCTGCGAGCACAGTACATGACACCAAGGAATTGCCATAAAAATTAGTTTAATCAGCCACCTACAAAGAGAAAGAGATCAATGCACTAAGCATCATAGCACCCCAAGAGACAAAATTAGATAAGGACAGCCACCCAGATCCTCACCATCAACTTCACAACTGCCACCGAGCTGCAACACTCATCATGTACAAGCAAACTGCCAGGGAACTCTACCAAAATATGGGTTGTCGCATGATCGCATAGCCAAGAAAATGGTTATGCAAACATGTGACACACCACCAACATACATTGGTGGGTATAGAAACATCATGCCAACAACCATACAGACCCTCGGGAAAGATCGCAACATCAACTGCCACCAAACAAGTCCAATCAGCCCACAAAGCATTTAAAACTAGTCCTTCCTATCGTGAAAACCCTCTTAGAAATTTGAATTTGAAAATAAATAGCTACTTATGGCACTTGCAGAGAATCAGCGGCCCATATTTAAATCTCCATCAACTTTAAGTCCCTACCATAGATCCGTTTACATTTTCCTGGGCCCGCGCGCCTTTCATATTCTTTAAAATCAACGGTCGTCGTTACACCACAATGATAAAAGTTGAGCATCCTACCTCAGTGGTATAGTGACAACTACATGATCCTCACAGACCTACAAGCACCTTACTTCCTTTGAAAACTACGGCCACACTGACAACATCCAGCTCACCACCCTATTGATCAATGAGAATCAAGCACATCATCACCACCGAACAGATAGGTCCCATCGAACATATCTTTTTTGAACTGCATCAATGGCCCTCATTAAAGCATAGAGATTAAATGCCCTGCATCTTTTCCTTGCAGTATAGTGAGGATCGTTGATCTTGCCCATCTATTATCAATCTGTTAGAGCCCCTTGAGATGCGCCCGCCATGAAAAATCGATGGCCATCTCAACTTCGCATAGCTCTAACAAATCTCATGAGATCAAACGCTGATCATTGATGTTCTGATAGGACCAGGACCCATTGAAACATTTGAAAACTAGGTCCCACTAACAGCATGCCATGGTGCAAAAACATGATCAAATCAAATAGCGCCAACACACACCGACTTGCTTTCCCTATGAGAATCAATGGCTATCGCTATACCACTGTATTAAAGGTCGAGCATGTTTCATCAATGGTATAATGACAGCCACAAGATTAAAATGAACCTTAATCTACCTAAACGCTGAGAAGATTAGTCCCACTGACAACATTCCACTTCATACTCCCGTGGACCAATAAAAAACCTCCAAATCAGCTCCACCTGACATTGGGACCACCGCCGAAGAAACACTTGCAGCTAACAGGATCAACAGCCAGTGCATGATCGCAAGGCATGAGAATATTCTTTATGATCACACACCCACCATAGATCAAAACCTTTTGAAGACACGGGCCCACCATGTAGTCGCACCTACACACATAAGACCGACGAACAAGGAATGCCGAAAGAAGGGAAGAAATGCGAGGTTGAAAACACACAAGGTTTTTGGCGGAAGATCAAAAACATCCAGGGTAATCGACACTTAGGCATATTAAGAACTATCTCCCACAGACCATAAAACTTGGATATCTCCCTGAGTTTTGCGAATTAAGAGATGTGATCTGAATTGGAGCTAGGTGACAACAAGATAAACCTATGGCTAAGGGCACACACTATGAAACATCACGTATCAACTTCGCACAATAAAATTGTGATTGCAGGCATGATAGGATACTTAACAAAGCATTGCAGGGAATAGGCCATTTTCAATGGATTTTTGTGATGACAAGAAAATGGACTAACAAGTCCTACATTCTGGTAATTTTTTTATTAGGGTCTGCTATCTTGTTTACCTCGGCTCTAATTTTACTAATAGCTTTATTTTCCTGAACTCTGATATCATGGGGGGTGACCTGAAGTGCGAAGAGCTAGATAATTGTAACAAGCTTAAGGAACCTAATATAGCAATGGTGTGGTGTAAGCTGAAAAAAGGTAGAGTGACCCCTTGGAAAAATTACATGGCTTTGATAAGGAGATCACTCAAAAATTTGTTGAAGGCTGGAAAGACAACACTATCACCATTGAAGAGAGAACATTGGAGATTACTGTTGAGCTTATAGCTCAAATTATGGGGATCCCCAATGATGGTCAGAAGTTTTATAGGAACCACAAGATTTTAGACATGGCGGCTAAAAAGTTCCCGAAATCTGTGAAAGAAAAGGTTGATTTTGCGAAAGGCAAGGTAAATGGCTACATGGAACCTGTCAAGATCAAGGAGATATGGTGCCATGTTCTGTAGGCCATGATGGATTATTTTACCCTCGACGGTTGCTTCAATCATGCACATTCCTGTCACTTTATGTTCCTTAATCACTTCAGGTACAAGGACACCATTAACATTCCCTTTTATCTATACACCTCTTTGGTTAAAAGCATAAATGAGCATAAGGGTTCTCCTAAGAAGTTTGTTAAGCATGAGGGATTGATTCTTTTAATTTATGAGCATATGAAGAGAACTATCCCTATCCCTACCTCTACTCCTTCCTCTGGAAAGAGTAAAATTAGCCCTAAGAATTCTAAGACTGGGTCTACTAAGCAGAAGGCGGAGGACAATTTGGGTAGTAGCTCGAAGAAAATTTTCTTAGAAGCTACTGAGGAGGAGGTTGACTCTGAGGATTTGGAGATAGAGGATTCTAAGGATGAGGTTTCTAAAAATGCCCAGGAGATGAAAAGCCCTAGCAAGGATGAGGAAGAGACTGATGATTTTGAGGTGATGTCTAATCATGAAGAGCATAAGGAGGAGATTAGCAGCAAGAACTTCGAGGAGGAGAACAAGAAGATGACTAGGAAGGGGGATCAGTTAAAAAATGAAACTGACTTGCAAGGTATTGATGACTCTCATAGGTGGGGAGATGAGACTAAATCTTTGTGCACTGAGGAGAAGGATATTACCATGTGCAATGAGGATAAAGACATTGCTGAACCTGAGGACCTTGACAAAAATATTCAGGAGAGTATAGCTCAAGAGAAAGGTAAAGACATGGAAGAGGCTAAGTCTGAAGGCATTGAGGTGCTTCATTCCCATAGCCTTGAAGACCTGGTTGATACGGCCATCTAGTATGCAGAGAAATAGAAGAATGATAGGGATTTTAATAAAGAGGAGGTTCCCATTCTGGATGATTTTGTCGAGGGTATGAGGCATGATATGGCTATATCTCAAGACTTTGAGGACAATAATCAGGAGGGTAGTGAGGAGTCCAGTGAACGAAAGGCTAGAGAGTCCACCATCAAGCTTATCTTTGAAGATTTTAATGATAGGGAAGAGGTGACTACTGGTGTTTTGCAAACTGCCAAAGTTGAGGCCCTTTATTCATTTAGATTCAGTAAGTGGTGCTTTCATGAAATTAAAAGGCTCCATTTGAAATGTAGAAATCTTGAAGCTAACAATATCAACCTCTAAGAGAAAGTGGAGTCTCTTCTCAATGAGAGATCTACTAACCCCCCTGCTATTGATTTGAAGGAAAGAATGGATAAAGTTGATAATACTCTTATCAACATTCTCCAACACAGTATGGATAGTATAAAGGCTTCTAGTACAAAACTCAAGGCTCTGGTTAACTTGATGGACAATACTTTAGAGGATGATATGGAGGTTAGGAGTGCTCCTCTATTGGACAGTGGTGGACCCAGTTCTCAGACCCGTGGAAAGAAAAAATCCCCTATGATTAAGAATAATTTGGATGAGCTAAAAAGTGTTATTGGTAGGATGGATAACATTCAGGCCAAGATGGAGAAAACATTGGATGAAAAAGCTGAGGTTTTGTATGTGGATGCTTACCCTGGTGCTCCTGCTGGTTTTTTTTGTTTATCTTGTTGTCTTTTTGGCTGGGTTTCTACCCTTTCTTAGCTAGCTTTGTAGCCCCTAGTATGGGCAATTCGTTGTTGTATGTCGCTTCTTATGATGTTTATGATTAATATTTCTATTCTCTTGATCCTTATGTTGTAAAGGGTTCTGAGTCCCTTCAAAACCTATTTTTTCCAGTAATCAGAACATAGGCATCGAGCACCGACTAAGTATCAACCAAGCACTAGTAGAACCTGAGCGAGTACAAGCCAGTTGGAGACACTAAATCCTCCAGTGAGGATAGTGTAATTGTGGTTGCTATAGGATCTTCTAAAGGTGTAGAGCACTCTCCTAAGCATAGTCTGGGTTCAGAGTAACACCGAAGGCCTCACCATTTATCAAGTTGCCTAAATAGGGGAGAGCTCTTCGTCACTCCCTATAAAGGAGAAATTTTTTTTCATCGACATGCTATTTCAGACCTCAAAAGCACTGGAGAAACTATTAAACAAGCTAGAGAAAGTATCAAACACACTGTTAAATATGTAAAATATAGAGTTAAACAAGGAAAATCCTAGAAGCATGCAATTTTCTAAATTTTTGAAAGAATAAGGCCTAATGCCCCATGGTGGGCACCATTTTGGGTACTAGAAAGAGTACCTTCATAGGGTTATTATTGCAAATAAATGAATAAAATAACTAAATTATGATGAAGAATAAGCTATTTTAACAAATAAAGAACAATTAAGCACTCCATGGATCTTTATTTAGAGATGCTAATGCAAAGCTCTCAGAAAGCTTCCATTAGTGACAGTCCTAAAATGAGAATGAATGATAAAAAGAGCTAATAGTTCAATTCCAAATTGAAATTAAGCCTAGTTAACTCTAAATTTTCCTTTCTAGCTCTAAATTGCAAGAGGTTTGATGCTATTCTCAAATTTGTGGATGATTATTGAGTAAAATTTTGCCTTGCTTTTATATATTTTGGCAAGGGTAGGGGGTGTAGTTTAGTTGATCAAGGTTAGGTGAGAGTTGAGTCCATGGTTCCACCTTTGGAGACCATTTAAATATTTTGTCCTCAATGCTTGGGACAAGAAGACAAAATGAGTGGACAAGATGCATCCTCCAAGTGAGTGATTGAGATTCAATTTAGGCATGATCCATGTGATCTTGGTCCTCAATTCCTATTGGTTGATTGATTTTCCTCCCAATTGGTGGTTCAAAAAAAAATGAATTAATTAATTGAATTTATTTAATTTGTTTAGCCATGTGTACCCCTTGAATGGGTTGATTTGATTTAAGTTGAACTATACAATTAATTAGATGAATTGTACAAGTTATTCATTAGTCATGATTTATTAGGTTTAAATTGATTTAATGACTTTTGATTTTTAATTAAATTTTGATTAAGGTTCAATTGCAATTTATCTTTGATTTTGACTTGATTTGATTTAATTGTATTTAATTGTATTGATTTTTGCCTTGATTTCTCACTTAAATGATCTTTTCCAATTTTTGGTGATTAAATTAGCTACATTATTTTATGTTTATATGTTGACGATATTCTTGTAGTTGGGTCTAACATGGATCACATTAAGGAGTTGAAACAACATTTAGCACATTCTTTTTCTATGAATGATTTTGGGGCAGAAAAACAAATCCTTGGTATGAAAATTTGCAGAGATAGGAAGAACAACAAATTGACTTTGTCGAGCTGATTATGTTGTTAAGGTGTTGCAAAGATTCCATACGGAGAATGAAATTTTTTTTAGCACACCTTTGCCTAGTCATTTGAAATTGACTAAGGAGATGTGTCCAAAGACACAAGAGAAGGAAGAAAAAATGTGCAAGCTACCATATGCTTCAATAGTAGGTAGTTTGATGTATATTGTCATGGTATGCACTAAAACAAATATTGCACATGTTGTAGGAGTTTTTAGCAGGTATATAAGTTATCCTAGAGTTGAGCATTGGAATGAAGTAAAATGGATTCTTAGATATTTGAGAGGTACATCGAATAAACGTTTATGTTTTGGGGCTCTAATAGTGATTTAAAAGGCTATGTTGACTCAGATTTGGCACGCGATTTAGATACCAGGTGGAGTACTATAGGTTATATATTTAATATTTGTGGGACAATAGTGAGTTGGAATTCTCGACTACAAAATGTGGTTTCTTTATGCACTACAAAGGAAGAGTATGTTGCTGCTACAAAGGAAGCTAAGGAGATGATATGTCTATAATTTTTCATGGAAGAGTTGGGAAAATCACATACTGACAATTATTTGTTTAGAGATAGCCAAAGTGTTATCCATATTTCAAATAATTATGTCTTGCATTCAAATAACAAACATATACAGTTGAGGTATCACTTCATTCAGTCGGTATTGGATAATGGATAGTTAAATATAGAAAAGATACATATAGATGAAAATCTATCAAATAAGTATACAAAGGTAGTGAAAAGGGAGAAGATGAACTCTTCAACTTCAGTTGGTCTTCACAGCTGAAATAAATAGATATAATAGTAGAGTCCAGGGTGCATCAATCTAGTAGGAGCTTTAGGGGTAGCAGTGTTGCTATTGTATCAGTCTCCAACTGGGAGGTTTCTTTGTGTGGAATTGTTGGAAACTACAATTGAAATAATTATTATATTTTCATTGATGTCAAACCTTAACTAGTAAGACAGCTGCTAACTAGTAGAGTACCATATCTTTTGTTTGATGAAGAGGATTTGAAAAGAAGAGATAACAAGAGGACCTAGGAAAAGGTTGAGTTATGTGATACTACAATGGGTACTTGATTAGTTGGCACATTAGAAAGATAATGTGTTGTTTACCTTTAACACTAAGTGAAGAAGTCAATAGATTTGAAGCATAGGCTTAGCTGATAAAAAGAGAATAAATTCAGTTTAAGCCAAGTGATTCTAGTGTCAACCGCGTACCAGTATAAGCCGAGTAAATTTTAGTGTCGATCAAGCATCAGTAATTTTTGAGAATCAGAGAATTAACCAAGCGAAGATAGTATTTTTTGAGTAGAAAAGTTTTAGCGATGACTGAGTTACTCAATGATGACCAAGTAGATGAATGCAATATTGACTGAGTGTCATTAATTTATAGTTTGTGAAGAAATTGTGAATCCCATCCAGCATAGTTGAATTCTTGGGATATGTAAAACATGTTGACATTAATAATGAATGATCTGGAGCATTTAATGCATGGTAAACTATTTTCTTATGGATTCAAGGAGAATTTTTGAGAAGTATCTAGAAGGATAATGAGAATAACAAAATGATGGAAGGATTCGATGAATCTTACCTAAACCTAAGATCTATGGAAGAGATTAAGCATCAAAATATTAATCAACCTGATCAAGGAGGTATAAGGTGTTGGTTCTTGGATAGGATTTTACACTCCATGAGATACCAATATGCCTATGATGGATATTAAGGAGAGGTTAGTTCCAATTGTGAGCAATCTATAGGTAACTAGACCAACTATAGGGAAAAGACTACCCTCTTCACTTTTGACTCTACAAAACCAAGGCGGGTACACCTGATCCAATAGATATAACTCTATTCTTCACTAAATACTAGATCTTACAACAGATGATAGTGAGAAAGTACTAAACAACAAGCTATTGTTCATTGACTCTCCATCACTAGATAGAACAACATATAAAGTAAATAAAGTGAAAAGAGTGGTAATGATTTAATGATTTTTTAGGATTACAAGATTCCAATCATTCCATAAAAAGATAAGATAGGAAGATCAAGGCCAGTGCCTTACTCATTGGGTAATAAAGTTAGAAAATAGAATGAAAACAATAGTGTTTGATGAAAGGTGGGTCTTGAACATAAATACAAACTACTTTAGATCTTTCCAACTTTCAGAAATCCTTGAATAGATTCAGTAAACATGCATCAAACTCAAAGCAATTTTAATCCAATCCTAGATCAGAACTCAAAGTTCAAACACATACATATAAACCTCAAAGAGACTTAAAAATTTACTGAACAAACTCACAAGAGAGACAAGGATCCAAATTTTATATTAAGTTCACCCTTTAAACATTGCATGCATCAAATCTTGAACAAAGCTTGCAAAATAATAGTAGCAACCTATACTTCTTCTCTATTTCTCTGATAAAATGATACAAAATTTACAATCCTTGACTGAGTGTTAGGTTTTTGGAATTTCTATCTTTTTCTCCTAAGCTCTCAATACCTAGAATGATCATGAGAAATCCTTTATGTACAAGGAAATGCAACAAGCTACCGATCATTCTAGGATTACAAAATTTGACCTAAAATTCTTTACAACAACTTTCAAAATTCACAATAAATACATTGATGGAGTAGATGAGATATTTGATCAGGTAGTTGGGATATTTTCAGATGAGCCACCTTTCTTTTTGTCTTCAATGTTGTCCTTGTCTTTCTTTGACAAATTTGATCTGCAACATCTCGTTGTCCATCCTATAATAAATGTCTCCATATATCTTACCAACTTTTATATGACTCAAAAATATCTATCTTTATTTTCTCTAAGAGGCGGGTGGAGTATTGACCTTTTGAACATGAGGTATGTACTGATACCTCCACCTATCATACACACCTTCGCTTGGGAACTCAAAATTGGAAAATTCAGCCTTCTTGTTTGATAGTTATTCCCACTCATTTTCTATCTGAGTGACCTTATGCTGAAAATTGTCAAACATTGACTTAGCATTTATCAACAACTTGATAACACTACTAAAATAAAAATTTCCACTTAAGACACTAGTCACTCTTTCTGATAAAAGTGCATCCATTTCTTCTCTCCATTGATGTGCTTCTTTAAATTTTCCTTTATCTATGAAAATGGTAGGAACCAGTTCATAGTTTGAAAGAATCAGTTCAACTTTCAACATGCTTGATTTTCTGATAAAACCATCCAAAGTGATCCTAAACTATACCATTTTCTTTATAACTTGGTGCACTAGCTTAATTAATGGATCAAGGTCTTCTTGTCCTTTTGACAGCATACAAAATAACTTTGTATTGGGAGACCTTTCAATCCACTTCTTCAAAACTGGTGACAACTCCATCTTCTCCTTATTTAAAGTTTCAAAGAATGAATATAACTTATTGGCATGGCCATGGTGAATGGAGGGCTTTAAATCAATAGGAAACTACATGATTGCATCTGTTATCTTTTCTTCATATTTTTGGTTTGCTAAAGTTATGGCCTTTATGTTATCATCTTTTTCTTTCTCCAAATGTACCCTTATTTCCCTCAACTTGTTTGTTTCTTCTGTCAATCTTTGCTTCTCCCAGGTAACCCTTGCATCCAAATTTGTCTTTGGGTACAGGGATGTTGGTAGCTCAATTATTGGGCTTGAAAATCACCAACTGAGGAGACCTATGATCTAAGGGTCCTAACAATTGTGCAATCAATTTTTCCTTCTAAATTAGCTCAACCTTGAGCTCATTGTAGGATTTGAGAACCATTTCAAATTTGAGCCTAAGCTCTTCCTTCTCTCTAGCATCTTTCTCTACCACTTGGGCATTAAATTTGGAAGTTTCTAAAATCAAATCTAATGCTTCAACTCCAGATGTTTCTCCTACTCTCTGAACTAACAAATTGCCTATATATCCTGTAGAGAGATCCTTTCTCTTGCCTTTATTTTCATCCTTATTTAGAGACCACATCACAAGAGCAGCATGATCTTCGGATAAAACAAATCCTCTTGCAGCCTATTTAGCCTGTTCTGCTATAGAAAGAGTCTTCACTTTTCTTTTTCTCACTTGGTCAAAGACAATTGCATCAGCAATGTCCCACTCTTGTAGAATTAGTACCCCTATTTTATGAACCATGGCCCTCCCTTCCTCTAGAGTAATTTTTTCAAATTGTTTGACCATTTTTGCCTTGGTCTCATTTTCTATTTCTATAACATCCCTAGCAGGGGACTCTTCTTTCTTTTTTTCACATATCTCCTTAAATTGATTTATTTTCATTCTCCAAAGAAATTGGGAGAATGCCCTAGTCTTGATAAACTTGTCATCAGCAAGGAAGGAGTTAGTGGCCTATTTTAGAATTGGGTCCATCTGTTTACCCTCAAATTCTTCAATTGAAAGATCCATGGCCACCCCCTTAAGTGCCTCAGGCATTCCTTCCTATAAATCTTCATTAGAAAAAAAAATGTTTCCCTCATTCCTCAACTGTACAAGTTGTTCTGCCACCCCATGTTCATCCAATTGAATAGGGGATTGAGAAGGTGAATAAGCCTCTTCTCCTGGTCTTACTTCTTGTTTCTGCCTCTTTGGAGAGGGTCCTTGCACTACTAGATCATCAATAGGCCTTTTATCTCTTGAAGTAGAAGGGATATCTTCACTTCTTTGCTATGGTGGAAAGAGAACAGTGTAACCACTCTTTCTTTGCATTGTATAAATTCCCGTTGGGGTCAATTTCATGTATTTAGCCTGGCTCAAAATTTACCTAGCCTTCTCAGGGTCTGTCTTGCTCACCACTGCCCTTTTTTCATTAGCTGCATTCATGATGCCTTCAAAATGTTCCATAAGGGCATCCACTTTTCTTGCCTATGGTTCAAACCCCTTCAATGGGTCATAAGCTCTGTCAAAATTTTGAATAAAATCTAGAGTCTTTTTGTAAATGACCCATTTCTCTTTCTTGATCTCCTAAGTTTGAAGATCAAACTCATTTTTTATTACATCCTTAGGAAAATTGAATTGATACTCAATAAGAGTACACCTCACCTTATCTCTAAATACTCCTTAGAGAAAACCCTCAGTATCTACACACCTAACCACTGCTTTGGACATTTTTTAGGGCTGCAATACCTTATTCAAATGCACCCATCCTCCCTTTGTAATCACATATTGATGTGCAATAGTTATATTTGGGAAAAAATTTCCCCTTCCTTTACCAGTGAGAGTGGACTCTTTCAAGTCTCTAATTTGCCTTAGAATTTTTGCATATCCCAACTTCAATGGGACTTGATAAGGTAAAATATAAAGTGCCACCTTGCAACCATACACTCTGAAAACTATGGAAACTAGATATAGGATAATGTCCCCAAAATTGTGGACAATACTAATATCTTGGCAAAACTCCTTTGGCCTAATTAGCCTCAAAAACTCTCTTGGAATCCTTGGATTATCAAAATGTAAAAGAGTTATAAGTCTAGAGGCAAAATATCTATCAAAAATAATATAGCTCGCATCAATTATGTCCCATGAAAAAGTTGTAGTCCACAACTGCACTAGAAGAATTTCTCCATTCCTCTCCTTTACAATATCTATTGTTGTACCAAAATATTCATCACCCTTGTACAGAAACATGTGCATGAGCATTGAGTACCACCCAAAAGGTCTAAATACCTTCATATTTTTTATTCCCATCAGCCCCTCATGGATTATATCAGCTAAATGAGATGCAAAGTCAAAAATAAGGGCTAATTAGGGGTGCAGTGATTGTACCATCATGAACATATAAGGTACTGGCATATGAGTTTCCTCATCATGCCCTAGAATCAAAGTCAAAGATTTATAAACTTCATGTGCCCTTCTACTGAATAAGTCTAATCTAAAGGGCTCTAGTGTACTTGCACTAACAGCACACATGGATCCAAACTGCTCAAAATATTGCCTTAAAGGCCCTGTCCTTAGATAATCTCTATGTGCTTCATAGATTTCAGTAAACTCTATGAAATCTATCTTCTCTAACCCCATAGATGGGTCATTCAATGAAAATACTTCCCTAATCTCATCCTCTGTGATGCTGATTAGGTCTCTACCATTTATATCCTTGACACACTTTGTCACATGATCATAGCACTTAGCTATCTGAATTAATATCTCAGCATCCATAAAAACACCAGGGACAACTAACTTCCCAATATCAAATTGCCATATATTACTTAAGGGGGCACAAGCATTCCTTTGCGAATAAGCTAACTTGAATAGAATAAGACCGTTATGCTTGTCACCCACCTTGGCATCTCTCATCCGGTTTCCCCTATCATGGAGACCATCTACAATTGAATCTCTAGGGTTTCTTGGAACTAGTTCTTTCATCCTAGCTGCCCCATTGTCTGAATGTGGAAGTAACTACATTAAATCCTCAAAAATCCCTCTCTTGATATACTCTATTTGACCAGACAAATCCCTCTTGGTTGGCATCTTGAAACTTGGGTTTTTACAATAATATACGAGCACTCAAGAAAAACCCTAGAAACTATCAACACAAAATCCTTCACAAATTCTTCACAAACTTCAAGCAATGCTTTAAAATAAAAAACTTAGACCTACCAGGCACCTGCAAATTCCTCGCTTGAAATCGCCCCAACAGAGAAAATTAAAAATCGCCAGAGAGCTTATGAAAATGGTGAAATGACATAATGATTCAATTTTGATGTATAGCATCGACAACTACCTACAATCCGTCCACACGTAACACATTAAATCTACCATTAGTGAAAGTTGGCAGCCTCAGTTATTCACAGGATGCAAAAAATGTCACTGAGAAAAAATTTGAATTTAGGCGGTTGATTTATTTCTTTTCTAGTGCATCAGATGGTTGGAAAGTCTATCAGCAAACCCTGTACTACTTTTCCTTAAGTTAGTTCTCGACCAATGAGAACATTTCAAAATTACCATGTGAAGAAATGAATAACTTTACTTTACTTCACCCAGAATGGACAAGTGTCACCTTGTCGCTAAAGCACAAACCAAAACTTGTCAGAAGAACCAACTCAAGATATAATGACCACCGTAGATGCACTTTGATCGAATGATCATCATATTTAAATAAAACCTTGGCCCCACTAAACACTTTGAAAACCTTCGACAAATCAGGAGATGCCACCTCAAAACTGTCAGCAAGCCAAAAAATCCCACCTCATCTGTGCTGTCAAAAACACCTGGCAGTTAGAACATGTCACTAATACCCTAGGCCAATCAAAAAAGACCACGTCATCAAAAACCTATAGCAAAAGACCCACTGAACGATCCTCCTTTAGACAAGATCAATGGTTGTCACCCTACCGCTGACCTTAAAGAGTGCACATCTTATCTCAATGGTATAACAACAATTGTGAGATCTTGTCATACTTTAATCCTTCAAAAAAGATAGGCCCACTGTGACACATCATTCATCTAATCATCAAACCACAGAATGCCACATTGTAGAAAACTGACAAGTTGGACATCTGTCATCTTTACTCTCAGTTTGAAAAGGATCTGACAACTACCACCTCAAGAATGCTGGCAACCAATAAGAAATTGACAAATCATCATGACCTGGCACTATCAAGACCCACTGCACACTTCATTCTTTAAAAGATAATATGATGGTTGTCGCTATACCACGATGCATAAATGAGCAGCATCTTGGTCCAACAGTATAATGACAGTCGTAGATCTTGTTCACTCTTTAGAGGCCAGCACATCACAACAATAGATAGGCCCACTAGGATAGATGGTGCATTTTTTCCATTTTGTATGTCAGGGAATCTGACAAAGAGCAGTCTTGTGGTGCAACGACAACCACAAAATTTAAAAGCTTTACACTTTTCAAAAAATTAAACATTGACTTAGGCAAAGCGGAAAAAATTAAAAGGGGAAAATATAGCACATGCATATTTGGAAGTTTAGTGAGCTAAAAAGTAATGTCAGAATATAACAAGGCTCAAGAACAACTAGAGTTTTATCAAATGCAAGGGGTTTTCAACATAAAACCTAACCCTTAGACCCTAAAATGAATTATTTTTCAAAAATATTTGCATGAAGCTAAAAAATTTGTATAGTGATAACATAAGGATGACCTAATTATAGGTTAAGAAGTGTGGTGTAAAGAGGTTGATGTTATTGACCGATGAATCTAAGAAGAAGACTAAGAAGAGCTGTGAAGAGATGAAAAAAGGTGAGGTGATTGCTTGAAGGGATTTCTAAGCAAATCAAAGATGGCAATGGTAATGGAGGTCAGTTAGTAAAACAACATATGAGTGCATTGGATCTATGTTTTCAAAGTGAGCTGTATATTTCAGATCAGAACCTATTGTTACTTTTTAACCATTGTATCAGTTAAAATCCTTTAATCAAGGTTGACCTAACAATCATTTTGTAAACCCTTTAACTAAGGTAAGATTCTAATAGATTGTTCTTAAGCCCTCTAACCAGGCCACTCTTAACAGGATGATTAGATCCTTTAAAAAAGTCACACCTAACAATGTGTATTGTAAACCTTTAACAGGGTTGGCTTCTCATAGAGCTCACTTCATAAGAGTGAAAATTTGGTAGCATGTTACTAGTAGTTTTTCCCATATTGGGTTTCCAATTTAAATCCCAGTATCATGTGAATGTTATTTGATGTGTTATCTTGTTGAAAGTTTTATATTCTACAAGTTAATTACTTTTGTGCAGTGGACTGCAAGTTTAATGTTACTGATATATTGTATAGAGACTGAGTGAATTTATGAATAGATCTAAAAGTGTTGAAGTGTTTAAATTTTAATTGGTACATTTGGACCTAAGGATAACTAAGTCACCTTCCCTCTCAGTTATTATAAAATCATTCTAACAATTGGTATCAGAGCTTCTGGTGCTTATAAGGAGAAAGTTTAAAGGTACTTGAAGCTAATGATCAAAATGTACAAAAAGGAGGTACCGAAGCTGAACAAGGATAACTTCCCTGCATGGTGGAGTTTGATGAAATTGCACCTAGATGGTATTGGTGATTCAATGAAATACTATATAGAAAATAATTATGTACTATTTGTTTCACCTATGACAGCCGAGGAGATGAAAGAAAAGAATGAACATAACTAGGCAATGTTGGAGATTGCATCAGTCCTAAGTTATCTTGAATTTGAAGACATCAAGAACTGCACTAATGCAAAGCAAATGTGGGACACCCTATCATCTATCTATGATGGGGATACAAATGTGTTGAGAGCCAAATCTGAAAGCTTGAGAGGTAATTTTGATGAAATAAAAATGTTATAAGGTGAAAATATTGTTCAATACTGTGGCAGAGTTAAAGAGGTAGTGAATGCTATTAGAGGAGCTAATGGAAATATTGATGATGAAATTGTTATTAGCAAAGTTTTGAGAACCCTACTTCCTATCTATGATATTAGAGTTTCTTCTATACAATAATCAAGATGTACTCCTGGTAACATCCTAACTTTAGAAGGTCTTTTTGCTAGGCTTGTTGCTTTTGAGTTGTCAAATTTTGATAATTTCACTACTCATAATATTGAATCTACATTTAAGTCTCAAATGGTTCTTCATAAGTCTAAGAAAGGAAAAGAAAGATGTGTGAATAGTGACAACAGTAGCGAAAGTGATAGTGACACTTTTGATGATGATCTAGATGATCTTGAGGCACTTATGGATAGAAGGCTACCGAGTGGAAAAGAAAAATTCAAAGGTAAACTTCCTATAATCTATTTTTCATGTAACAAAGTTGGCCATATTGCAGCAAGATGCCCTAACAGGATTGACAAAGATGAAAGAAGGCAAAGAAAAGTATAAAGACAAAAGGAATGACAGAGATGATAGAAGGTATAAGGACTACAAAGATAAAGGTAAGAAGTCTTGTTATATTATTGAAGAAGAAACTGATAGTGAAACTAGTGAATTTGATGATTGTGATATAGAAATTGTTTATGTTGTTATGAAATATGATTCTAATGAAGATGAGAAAACTGCACTTATTTCATATATGAGTAAAGGTGATAAATGGATTATTGATATTGGTTTTTCACATCACATGAGTGGTCATAAAAGTAAGTTTGAAATCTTAAATCATTACAAAGGTAGAAGTGTTAAGTTTGGTAATGATGCACCATATCCTATGAAGGGAAAAGGATTAATAAGATTGATTAACAAGATCAGACATGATAATGCTTATTGGGTTGAAGGTCTTAACTAAAAAAATTTTAAGTGTTGCACAGTTGAACAGTATTGCTTACCAAGTTGAATTTAATCACAAGAGGGCTAAAATATTTGATGCCATTGGTGAACTAGTTGGAAGTGGAGAACAAACAAAAGGTAATTTGTTCTATCTAGACCTATCTAAAGAAACATGTTTTTTTGCACAATTTGATAATGTATGGTTATGGCATAAGAGGTTGTGTCATGTGAACTTTGATAATTTGGTAAATATTAGTAAGATGAAGAAAGTTAGAGGACTACCAAAATTGAAGAAATCTAATAATGTGATGTGTAAACAATGTCAATTGGGAAAAATGGCAAAGTCTAGTTTCAAGAGAAAGACATATACTTTTGATAATATTTTGGAATTGGTTCATACTGACCTTTGTAGACCTATTGGTGTGTGAAGTTGTTATGGTGATAAATCTTTCATTTTGTTTGTTTATGTCTATTCTAGAATGATGACTATGATGTTGTTGAAAGAGAAATCTAATGTCTTTCAGTTGTTTAAGTGGTATTTGGAAAAAGTTGAGAAATAAATAGGTAAAAGCTTGAAATTTATAAGATCTGACAGAGGATGAGAGTTCATATCAAATGAGTTCAACATATTCTACAATGATAGAGGAATAAAGAGACAAATGTATGCACCAAGGATACCTCCATAGAATGGTATAGTAGAGAGAAGAAATAGACCAATTATGGATTGTGCTAGAACACTGATAATAGAGAAGAATGTTGCACAAAAATACTAGAGTTGTAAGTACAATTATTTATACCTTGAACTGAGTACAAATAAAAAAAGGTACAAATGCTACACCTTTTGAATTATGACACTGTTACACACCTAATGTGAAACACTTTAAAGTCTTTAGAAGAAAATGTTATATATTGAAGTGTTGCCAAGTTGGCTATATTGATGTATATGACTTAGTATAGTGTTTTCATTATGGCAACAAAGTCATATAGTAGTTTGGAGTCAGCACACTTGATGGGAAGATCAAAAATCAGCTAAGTGTTGAAGACTGGATAGTGTACATAGTTCCTGAAGCTCAGAGCATCAGCGCACATGTGTACAACTGAGTTATGGTATGCACCCTAGAAGATACGTTGGTTAGACTTGATTCATGCTTAGTCTATGAGCACATGATTAGATATGCAAGTATGCCAAAGTTACAAATAGTTGAAGTTACGCAGCCAATGTGTTATCACTATATTAAATTTTTATGCTTCATGCTAGAATTTTTGAAAAAATCTAGTTCATAAACCTGATGGCATGGTTTTAAGGTTAAAACCCTAGGTTTAGTGGAAGCCCTAGCTGGTTTTAGGCCTTCTTCTAATTTCATGTTAGCTTTTTGGTTCACTAACCCCTAAATAAAACATGTATTTTCTTCGAACCCCTTTTATCCACCACTTTACATGTTATGTGGTTAGGTTTTAAAGTCGTGCCCCTTTTTAATATTTCTTGAAAAGCCTAAGTTTCCTGTGGTTTTCTCCTAAATATAAAACCTTTTAAAATGAGTGGCTGTCGTTATATCTCATAGTTTCCTATTGTAAGAATCTCTGACATGCGGTCTAGTGACAAATGAACATTTGTCTAAGCGGGCCCGTCTTTGGTGTTGTCTTGGAAATTAAATCAAGCAATGCATCAATGGTTGTTGTTATACCATTGGGTCAAGATGATACCTTTTTAAGCATCACAATATAGCGACAAGCATCCAATTAAGGTTTACTGATGGCAGCAAGGTTTCTAACATGACAGGCTTAGTGGTAGGTTTTCTGGGTTGACACATGTCTAGAGTGATGTAATAGTAGTGGGGTCAAACTTTTCAAAGGGATAATGCATGGTTTGATCTTATAGTTGTCGTTATACCATTGGAGTAAAAATGCATGATCTTTAGGGTTTGCAGTATAGCGACAGTTGTTGATCTTGTTCAAGAAATGATTACTAAGGGTGGGTAATCTGTCACTAGGTCATGCTAACAAGTTCGTATTTGATTGGATGAAGGACAGTGTTGACATGTTAGGTTGTCAGTATTCTTGACACTAAGGATAAAGTTTGGGTTCTCCATCTCATGATATGTCCGACATGGCATTCCCTGACTCGATGAAGGATTTTAAAAGGAAAGGTGGGGTCATCACTTTGGGAATAGATAAAGTGCTATGAGTTGGAGAAAATCTTGTGGCTTTCATTACACCGCTGGATGAAGATGCTCATTTTTTATGTCTACGCTTTAGTGACAAAGTGACATGTGTCTGCTCCGATCAAAGATAAAGTTAATTTGCCTTTTTCCCAAATGGTTATTTTGAATTGTTTTCATTGACTGGGAACTCATTTGGGAAAAAGTAAAAAGGGGTTGCACGGCTATTTTCATTGATCATCTGATGCACCAAAGGAAAACAACATCAATGGTTAGAATTCAAATTTTTACTCTATGACATTGTTCACATCCTATGAATGCTAGGGCCACCAACTTTCAGTAATGGCAGACTTAATGAACTATGTGTGAATGAATTGTAAATGGTTGGAAGAATTATATATCAAATTTGATCATTGTTTCTCTTTACCACTCTCGTAAGCATTTTGGTGAATTGGATTTTCCTCTAGAGCGATATCAAGCGAAGTCTTTCAGGTGCCTAGTAGGTCAAATTTTCTGATTTCCAAAATTATTTGAGGTCTGTGAAGGAATTGTCGGAAGATTTTTGTGTTAGCTGATATTTTAGGTTTTTTTTTCTCAGATATTTATATATTGTTCTAGAAGCCCTAGTTTAAAATGCCACCAAAGAGGAACCTATCAGGGAAAGTAGAGTACAAAGATGGGGGTGTCTTTGAAGATTTAATGCAGTTACTACCACACTCGAACAATGGGGCAGCTAGATTAAAAGTGTTAGTTCTGAGAAACCCTAGTGACTATGTTAACAATGGACTCCATGATAGAGGGAATTGGATGAGAGATGCTAGGGTTGGTGAAGATCATAACGGTATTATTTTGTTCAAAGTGGCCTACTCATAGAGAAATTCCTGTGCCCCCCTCAGCAACATATAGCGATTTGATATCAGGAAGTTAGTAGTCCTTGGCATTTTTATGGATGCTAAATTATTGATACAAATTGCTAAATGCTATGATCTTGTGACAAAGTGTGTCAAGGGTGTAAATGGAAATGATTTGATCGGTATCATAGAAGAGGAAATTAGGGAGGTCTTCTCATTAAATGACCCTTCTGTCGAGTTGGAGAAGATAGATTTTAAAGAATTCACAGAGGTATATGAGGCTTAGAGGGATTATTTAAGGGTAGGGCTCTGAGGGATTTCATAGACCAAGTTGGATCCATGTGTGTCATCAGTCCAAGAACACCAGAGCCTTTTAGGATGGACCTTTTCAGTAAGAGAGCATAGGGTTTCTACAAGACTTTGACTTTGGTCCTAGGGCAAGATGAGGCCACTCATATGCCAATACCATATATGTTAATCATGGTACAATCACTACACCCTCAATTGACATTGATTTTTTACTTTGCATCTCATTTGGTTGATCTAATCCATAAGGGATTAATGGGAATCAAGAACATGAAGGTTAGTAGGCCTTTTAGCTGGTATTCAATGCTTATGCACATGTTCTTGTACAAGGGTGAGCTATTTTTTAGCTCAAAAATAAATATTGTGAAAGAAAGAAATGGAGAAACCCTCCCAGTCCAATTGTGGACCATAGTTTTGTCATGGGACAAAGTTGATGCCAGCTTCATTTCTTTTGATAGGGATTTTTCTTCAAGACTAAGGACACTATTATTTTTTGACAATCCCAAGATCTCAAGGGACCTACTAATGTTAATCAGACCAAAGGAATACTGTCAGGACATTACTATTGTCCACAATTTTGGGGATATCATTTTTTACCCTATTTCCATAGTTTTTAGAGTTTATGGTTGCAGGAAGCCACCTTATATTTTTCCCTATCAAGTTCTATTGAAGGTAGGATATGCTAAAATTTTAGGATAGATTTGTGACCTAGAAGAGAGTGCCCTTACTGGCAAAGGATGAGGGACTTTTTTCCCTGATATAACAATTGCTTATTAATTTTTTATAACTAAAGGAGGGTGGGTATACTTGAACCAAGTATTACATCCCTACAGAATGCCTACAACTGTAGTAAGGTGTGCAGATAATGAGGGTTTTCTATTAGGAGTATTTAGAGATAAGATTAGGTGTGCTCATATGGAGCACTAATTTTATTTCCCTGAAGATATAATAAGAAATTAGTTTGACCTTCAAACTCAAGAAGTAAAAAAGGAGAAATGGGTAATCTACAAGAAGACCGTAGATTTCATTAGAAATTTTGACAGAGCTTATGACCCGTTCAAAGGCTTTGAGCCATGGGCAAGAAAAGTAGAGGCTCTTATGGAGTGTTTTGAAGGCATCATGCATGCAGTAAATGAGAAGAGGGCTGCAGTGAGTAAGACAGACCTTGAGAGGGCTAGGCAGATTTTAAGCCAGCTAGGATATGTGAAATTGACTTGAAGGGGAATCTATACAATGCAGAAGAGAAGTGGGTACACTATTCTCTTACCATCACAACAAAGAAGTGAGGACATTCCTTCCACTTCTAGGGGAAAGAGGCCAATGAATGACCTTGCAATGCAAGAACCCTCTCCAAAGATGCAAAAAAAAGAAGGGTCAAGGTCAGAGCAAAAAGTATATTCTCCCTCTCAATCCCCCTTACATTTGGATGAAAATGGGGTAGTAGAGTAGTTGGTACAGTTGAGAAATGAGGGAAACATTTTGGTTTCCAATGATGAGCTACAAGAAGGAGTACCAGAGGCACCTAAGGAGGTGGCCATGGATCTTACTATTGCTGAGTTTGAGGGTAAACAAATGGACCCTTTTTTAAAACTAGCCAATGATTCTTTTATAGCTGATGATAAATTTGTTAGGACTAGGGCATTCTTCCAATTCATGTGGAGAATGAAAATAAACCACTTCAAATAAATCTGTGAGAAGAAGAAAGAAGAATTCCTTGATAGGGACATCACAAAAATAAAGAATGAGACCAAGGAAGAAATGGTGAAGTAGTTTGAAAAGGTCACTCTTGAGGAGGGGAGGGCTATGATCTATACTGTAGGGGTACTAATTTTGCCAGAGTGGGACATTATCGATGCAATTATGTTTTATCAAGTCAGAAAGTGCAAGGTAAAGACTCTTGCTACTGCAAAATAGGCCCAACAAGCTACTAGGAGAATTGCTTCTTTAGAGGATCATGCAGCCTTGGTGATGTGGTCCCTTAAGAGGGAGGAAGAAAAGGGAAAAAGAGAGGCTCTCTCTACAGGGTATACAAGGAATTTATTGCTACAAAGAGTAGGTGAGACTTCTAGAGTAGAAGCATCAAACCTAATTTTAGAGACTGCCAGGTTCAATGTCAAAGTGGTAGAGAAAGATGCCCAAGAAAAGGAAGAGCTCAGGCTCAGATTCGAAACTATCCTCAAATCATACAATGAGCTCAAGATAGAGTTAATTTAAAAGGACAAGTTAATTGTTGGGCTATCAGGACCACAAGATCATAGGTCACCACAATTGATGATAGCTAACAAACCTACAGTGGCTTCATCATCTACCCCAATTGTTGAGTTTCTACCATCCCCCTACCTAGAGACACATTCAGATGCAAGACTCAGTTGGGAGAAGCAACAATTAACAGAGGAAGCTAATAAATTAAGAGAAATAAGCATGTAGTTGGAGAGGGAAAAGGATAAACATATGAAGGCCACAACTTTGGAAAACCAAAAGTATGAAGAAAAAATAACAGATGGAATTATGTAGTTTGCACATGATTTGAAGCCCTTAATTTTCTTCAATCATGTTAGTAGGTTACATGTTTTGTTTACTACTTTAAATAAAGATAAGACTGAGATGTCACCAATTTTGAAAAGGTCGATTGAAAGGTCTCCAAATGTGAAATTATTTCATTTATTGTCTAAAGGCCAAGATGACCCTGATCCACTGATCAAGTCAGTGCACCAGGCTATGAAGAAAATAGTGGAATATGACATTATTTTGGGTAATTTCATAAGGAAATCAAGTATGTTGAAAGGGGATTTGATGCTTTCAAATGAGTAGCTAGTACCAACTATTCTCACAAAGTGAGGAGAATTAAAAGAATTATATCAGTGTAGAGAAGAGATGGATGCACTTTGTCAGAAAGAGTGACTAGTGTCTTAGGTGACACCTATTCTTTTATTAGCACCATCCAACTATTAATGAATGCAAAATCAATGTTTGATCAAATTCAGCATAGGATCAGTCAAATAGAGGATGAATGGGAACAGTTGTCATGTAAG
Organism: Chamaecyparis obtusa; assembly: GCA_027943335.1. Classification (NCBI taxonomy): domain Eukaryota; kingdom Viridiplantae; phylum Streptophyta; class Pinopsida; order Cupressales; family Cupressaceae; genus Chamaecyparis; species Chamaecyparis obtusa. The sequence goes on along the minus strand of BSBK01001464.1, from coordinate 291,330 downwards.
GAAGCTAAGTTTGTAGATTTTGAGTTCCCAAGTGAAGAGGTGTACAATAGGTGAAGGTATCAGTACATACCTCATGTTGAGAAAGTAAATACTCCACCAACCTCTTGAGACAAGTGAAGACAGTTATTTTTTAATCATCAAGCTTTTTGAGAAGCATAAAGGCATTTATTGTAGGATGAACAGTGAGATATTGCAATCAGATTTGTTCAAAGGAAGCTGAGGATAGCATTGAAGACATAAATCAAGGTGACTCTTCAAAAAATATCTGATCTATTTCATCAGTGTATTTATTATAAACCCAATAGGGTTGTTGTAAAGTTTTAGAGTTAGAAGTTTTGTAAACCCTAGAATGATTGGTAGCTTGTTTGCACTTCCTTGTATATAAAGGATTTTCCATGATCATTCTAGGTATTGAGAGTTTAGGAGTTAAAAAGATAGAGATTCTAAAACACTAGCCCTCAGTCGAGGACTGTAATTTTTTGTATCATTTTTATCAAGGAAATAGAGAAGAAGTACAGGTTGCTATTGTTATTTGGCAAGCTTATTGTTCAGAATATGATGTATACAACATTCAAGGTTATACTTAATACAAATCTCAATTCTTTGTCTCTCCTTTGAGTTTATTCTATAAATCTTTAAGTCTTTCTAAGATTTATATGTATGTGTTTTTCTTTGAGTTCTAATCTAGGATTGGATTAGATATTGCTCAGGGTGGGATACATGTTTACTGGATCTATTTGAGAATTTTTATAAGTAGGAAAGAGTTGAGGTGTTTGTATTTATGTTTAAAGACCAAATTATCTTCAAAACATCTTTGTATCCATTTTGTCTTCTAATATTTTTCCCAATGGATAGGGCACTAGCAAGCATTTTCCTATCTTTACTTTGTGGGGAATGATCAAAACCTTGTAATCTTAAAACATTTAACCAATACCAGTCTTTTACATTTATTTACTTTATATGAGTTGTTGTACCTAGTGATGGAGATTCAATGAATAACAGGTTGTTGTTTAGTACTTTCTCACTATTATCTATTGTTAGATCTAGTATTAAGTGAATAATAGAGTTAAATCTATTGGATTAGGTGCACTCACCTTGGTTTTACAGAGCTAGAAGTGAAGAGGGAAGTCTTGTCCCTATAGTTGGTCCAATTGCTTATAGATTTCCCATATTTGGAATTAACCACTCCTTAACATTAGTCATAAGCATATTTGTATCTCATGGAGTGTAAAATCCTATTCAGGAACCAACAAAATGGTGACTTTTCTAGGGAACTTGTAAAAATTTGTATAAAATAATGTAGGTACAAGTTGAGCTAGACTCCTTTTCAATTTTTGCCTACCTTTCCTATTTGATAAAATCATAGAAAACCCTAGTTAGTTTGGGTGGTGACTCTAAAACATCTCTGTACTGGTGCTTAATATAAAACATCACTATATCACTATGAGTCTCAAAAATACAAGGTCATGGAGGAAGGAACACCCAGAGGAAAGTTTGTAGGGTGAGCTTCCTACCACATCTAGATGAGGTTAGGTAAGAAGAGAAAAAAGTACTAATGACATGTCTCTTACCTGGAAACAAAAGGGAAACTCAAGACAAGAAATTCTTGCTCCTCTTAGTTAGGAGGGAAATGCCTCAGAATATGAGGAGGTGGTTGATCTAGGTTTAAACCAGTATGATGATTATTATTCACCCACAGAAAGAGAGGGTGAAAGGTTACCCCATGATAGGAAGATAATCCCTAATAGATGATATGGAGGGGAGAGGAGATCTAGAAGTAAGAGAAAGAGTGGACAAGACTTTTTCCCCCCTTTCACCCTTGGTTCATCACTGCCCCAAGGCCTCCATGAGTCTCAGGATCAACAAGAAGAGCCTCAAGCATAGCAGGTTGAATCTAAGACAACTTTGCCTGATTCTGAGGAAATATTTGAGGAAGTGTATGAATTGGAAAGGAGAATTCATGAACAAGCAGCTATTAAGCAAAAAAGAGAAAAGGAGAGAGAAGAAAAAATTAGGCATGCCATGATAACTGCTGACCAATTAAAAAGGCAATTATTAAATTCAGAGGCCATAAATTATGTTCCCATTCTAGAACAGACAAGTGAATAGCCCATTGTCCAACAGGTGTTTGAAACAAGGAACCCAAGGGATAAGGGAAAGTAGAAAGTAGTGGGTGTCTCAATTAATGAGCCAGTAGGCCCTAAATTTCCCATAGATTCCACTTTGAGATTGGAAGCTGATCTTGAAAAGGCCAAAAGGGAATAGGAATTGTTAGCTAAAGAGCTTGAAAGGGTAGAATTAGAAGCTTCAACACTAGAAATGAAAAAGAAGATTGACTTTCTAAGATGGTCTATAGGACCCACTAACTTCGCTAATTTACTGTTACACAAGGGGAAAATGTTGCAAATTTAGCAAACCAAACAACTGGTGTTCCCCCACTAGGAGGACTCAGAGTTTCTGCCATGACAAATACTAATGCATCTACATCTCAGGGTGCTAGTATCTTTAACATAGGGGTTATACATGAAAGATGCAAATAGTTGGTTTTCACTGGCATCCCTGGATATCCTAACCCCATCCTTGAAGAAATCAAGAAGAAACTTCCTAACTTCACTGGAAGTAATGTTATTACTTGTGAGGAGTACCAAAAAATTTTTATTGATGTGATTGATGATTATAACATTGTGCTTGATGATGTTATCATGAAATTATTTTTACAATCCCTAATAGAAGATTCAAGGGATTGGTTTAGGGCTTTGCCACATAGTAGCATAGGTTCATGGGATCAGCTTAGGCATTGTTTCAAACAATAGTATGGTGATAAAAAACATGATGGTTTTATGCTAAATGAATTTAATAACATAAAGAAGAATTTCAATGAGGATGTTGTTGAGTTTAATGTCAGATTCCAAAAGGCCATGCATAAACTTTTACAAGTCATCAGATTGGATGATAGAGTATGTCTTGTCACATACTTAAATGCTTTTGATTCTAAGATGCGCTACCTTTTGAGAGGAAAAAGCTTAAGGATTCTTGTTGAAGCTTACAAGCTAGTTGTGAACATAGAAAGTAACTGAAGAATTTCAAGAAAGTTGGGAAGAAGGGAGGATAACAAATCACCATTGTTGAATATAAAAGATCCAAGAAAGCCTATAAGTGTAAAACCTAAGGATGATGATAGCTTGAATAAAATCTTGAAAGAAATTAAGGACTTAAAGCCTAGTGAGAATAGAAATAATAAAATTATAGGAGGGAATAAGCCTGCCTTTAGTAATTTCAACAAATTGCCAAGAATGTAGAACTACCCATACAATACTCAATGGAAAGATGGGAAGCCTATTCTTCCTGAAGGAAAAGATAAACCAAATGATAGGACTCCTGATCCATTGCAAAGGAATTCAATGAATGTGTTGGAGGATGTCCCATGGTGTATTTTTTTTTAGTCACCACATGATCCAAATTATTGTGTCATATTCCAAAGTGTCTCCTCATAGGAGGAGCAAGAATGTAATGAGGAACAACCTTATGATGACCAAGGGTGTGGAATGATTTCTTCCCATGTTTGGGATGAAGTGGATTCTACTAAAGAGGATGAAAATCAAGATGTCTTCAATTCTCAAACCAAAACTGAATCATACCATTAACAAGTTTTTTCAGATGAAGATAGTGAGCCTGACAATGTCCAGTGCAATGTTTTGAAAGATAAGGAAAAAGTTGTTTTGAGGAGGCCTTATGATGAGTAAATTGCCTTAATAACAATAGATATGGTTACTCAAGCTAAAACAAGTTACAACCTAAGAAATAGAGTAGTTGGTAGTCCAAATCAGAAGCCTTTTGGTATTTTCATCAAGAAAATAGACAAGGATGTAAAAACATCATAGGATAAGTCTAAAGATGCTAATGTTGTTGATAAGGTCAAAATAAAGAAAAATGCTAAACCTAACATTGTTTATAAGGTAAAATCCAAACCCACTATTCAGATTGTCCTAGCTTTGCAGAAAGACGATGGAGTCCATATTAAGAGACTTGTAGACACATCCATCTAGGAGATTGATAAAGAAGTCACAAATTTGAAGCCAGATGTTTCTGATTCAAAGTATATTCCAATTGATATGAGTAAATTGTTGTCACAGATTACTATCAAAGTCCCTTTGTTGGAAATGATGAGAATAGAAGAACATAAGGAAAAGGCCCTAAATTGAGTAAATGGTGTGGTATCTATGGATTCTCAAAAAACAAAAGTGGTTGAGAAACAAGTAGCAACTATAAATGATGAAAATGAAAATTGTAATGATGAGATTATTTTTGAAATTCCCCAAATTTATTTGGATGTGAATGTTGGTAGTACTATAGTAGGAACAGTTGATCCTTTCTTTTTGACTTTGCAAATAAATGGAAAGTTGCTAAAAAATTGTATGGTTGATTATGCCTACTGTGGTTATGAAGTCATTAGGTTTAAAGGTGGACACACCTCATGGAAGATGCCAAGCAATGGACTCAAGAGAAGTACCAATTGTGGGAACTATCAAGGCTCTACCTTATAGGCTGGCTACATACCCCACCAAAAAATTGACCATGAGTGTCTTGGTAGTGGATATTCCTCCTCAATATGGGATGTTACTATCAATAAAGTGGAGTGCTTCTATGGGAGGTAGTATATAGTGTGATTTGTCATTTTCCACTTTCAACTTAGAGGGACAAAACATTAAAGTTTCTAGAGAACTCAGAACCCCACACATGATTGAAGAAGAAGACACCATGAATTGCTTTCTTGACACTGACATTAATGCTTTCAAGGTTCAGGACAAAGATGATGATGAGAATGTTGAAAATACACATAAGTTAGAAAGCTAGGATGGATGGATTGATCTTAACAGTTTGTGGACCATGTACTTTGATGGTGCCAATAGCAAGGAAGGATCTAGAGCTAGAATATTGCTCATATCCCCAAATGGTAAAACCTTCAAATTCTCCTTTACTTTGCTATTCTCATGCACAAATAATGTTGTAGAGTATGAAGCTCTATTGATAGGTATAAGGTTGGCATCAAGGCATGGTATAAAATGTTTAAAAGTAGTGGGTGATTCTAAGTTGGTTGTCTCCCAAGTTAGATCAAAGTATGCTTCAAAAAATCAAAAATTAAAGCAATACAGGAATGCAGTATGGGACAAAATTGAAAACTTTAGTGCTTTTAACATTTGTTGGATGGAAAGAAGTCAAAATAGAATAGAAAACTTATTGGCTAATGTGGCCCTTACACCTAAAGATGTTACATTTGCTGATATTTCCAATATAGAAGTGCAAACTAGGCCTTCCATCTCGGATAATATAGATAATTGGTAGGTTTTCTCTAATGACCAAGATATATTAATATTTCTTCAATGTGAATCTCACTTTGGTGACAGAGAAATGGATTTCAGCACTTATGTTGATACAGTGAATGGTAAAGATGTAATTTTTGGGAAAGAGGTTTTATAGTTGAAATCAAATAGAGTTCCCAAAGAATTGGTTGCTCTTGAAAGGGCATTTGATAATAAGGACAAAGATTTTTTTGCTAGTACTGATAAAACCAATGATCTAGAAGAAATAAACCTGGGCATAAGAATTGTTCCCAAGAGGGTTTATATAGGCAAGTGTTTGTCCCCAAGAACTAGAAAAAATTTGATTGATCTTCTCAGAAAATTTAGGCATGTTTTTGCCTAGTCTTATGAAGATCTTAAAGCCTATAGAGAGGACCTCTTTCAACATGAAATTCCACTCAAGGAGGGTACAAAACATTTCAGACAAAAATTGAGACCTGTGAACCCTACCTTGGCTCCTAAAATGCAAGGGGAACTCAAGAAAATGATGGATGCTAGAATAATCAAGCCTATTAGGCACTCCACTTGGGTTTCAAATTTGGTGCCTATCAAAAATAAGAATGGTGATATCAAGCTTTGTGTTGATTTTAGAAATCTTAACATAAATTCTCTAAAGGATAATTATGGATTACCAAATATGGAGAACATGCTGCAGAAAGTCACTGGATCAGAATTGATGTCCATGATGGATGGCTTTTCAGGTTATAATCAAGTTATGGTTAAGGACATAGATCAGTTTAAAATTGCATTTACAACTCCTTGGGGAACGTATGTTTATGTAAGGATGCCTTTTGGGTTGACTAATGCTGGTGCCACTTTTCAAAGGGCTATGGATGTAGCCCTTGCTGATTTCATTGATAGATTCATGGTAGTATATCAAGATGATTTAATAGCTTTCTCAACCAAGGAGGAACAACATTGCCAACATCTAGAAAAAAATTTCATTAGAGCGTTAGAGTATGGGGTTTCTTTGAACCCAAAGAAGTGTGATTTTGGTGTGGTAGAAGGAAAACTTCTAGGGCATATTGTTTCAAAGGATGGAGTAAGGATAGACCTTGAAAGTGTGGAAGCTATTGATAAACTATCTTTGCCAAAGAATATTAAGGGGATTCAGTCCTTTTTAGGACAGGTCAACTTCTTGAGGAGATTTATTATAAACTTTGCAGAGATTAGCATTCCCATATCAAGGATGTTACGAAAGGGAGCAAAGGTTGAATGGAATGTGAAGCAATATAGGCTTTTAATGACATAAAAAGGGCTATCAAACATGCCCCAGTTTTAAAAACACCAGATTATAATAAACCTATGTAGATATTCTCCTTTGCATTTTCCCATACTGTTGTAGCAGTACTGTTATAGAAAAATGCTGATGGTTTTGAACAGCTTATCTCTTTTTTTAGCAAAACCTTGCATGTAGCTGAATTGAATTATGATATCATTGAGAAGCAGACTTATGCCTTGGTAAAGGCTATTAAAAAATTTAGGTGTTATCTGGTTGGAGCCATAGTGGTTGCCTATGTTCCAAGTGTTGCAGTTAAGGATATCTTGGTCCAGCAAGAATTTTTAGGAAGAAGATGTAGGTGGATTAAAAGGATTCAAGAGTTTAATATTGACATCCACATTACAAAGTTAGTAAGAGGGTTGGGCCTAGCAAAGTTGATGGCCCAAAGCAATCTAAATGCAAACCAGATAAATATGTTGGAAGAAGATCAGAGGCCTTTTGTATGTAACATGGATTGTTGTGAGTGGTACAAGGATATTGTCAAATATTTGCAAAAGGTGGTTTTACCCCCTGGGCTAGATGATAACAAGAAATGAACTATTAAGCTTCATTCCATAAGAAATGCAATTATAAGTGGTGAATTATGGTGGAGAAGCAATGAGGGTGTCTTTCTTAGGTGTGTAGATCAAGAGAAGGCTAAGCTTTTGACGGGTGAAATGCATAATGGGATTTGTGGAGGACACTGTATGGAAAAACCTATAGCCCATAAGATCATCAAGTCAAGATTTTGGTGGCCATCACTTTTCAAAGATACCCATCAGTTTGTAAAGAGGTGTGATCCTTGTCAAAGGTTTGTAGGAAAATTGAAATTTAGTGGAAACTTGCCTCTCAAACCTGTTACTGTTCAGGCTCCTTTTCAAAAGTGCGGTATGGATTTCATTGGTAAAATCCCTAATAAATCCAGTGGTGGACATTCTTATATCTTGGTGGCAACTGACTACTTCACCAAGTGGGTTGAAGCAATCCCTTCAAGGAGTGCAACTAGTAAGGTGGTGATAGACTTTATCATGCAAAATATCCTTACAAGGTTTGGTTGCCCAGAAACCATGGTACTTGATAATGCAATGTGTTTTAGGTCAGAGGAGTTTGTTGAATTTTGTCAAAACAATGGTATAAAAATCTCATATTCAACTCCCTACCATCCACAGGGAAATGGCCAAGCAGAATCCAGTAACAAGAGTCTGATTAAAATTTTGAAAATAGTATTGGATAAAAACAAGAGGACCTAGGATTCCAAATTGTTACAAGCCCTATGGGCTGATAGGGTTACAATAAAGAAAGAAATAGGATGTGCCCCTTTTGACTTAGTGTATGGGATTAATGCAAGATTACCTCAGAATAATTTACTACAGATGTATCAGTTCATACAAGCATATGATGATGATGTGGAAGAAGATATGACTGTTAGAATAAATGATTTGATTCAATTGAATGACGTAAGTGTTAGACCAATTTCTTATCAATGCAAAAATCCTATGAAATTGGTCTTGTCCTTGCTATTTTCTTGAAGTTGTCCCGCCCTGCCTGCAAGCTTGTTTTAATGTGTGAAGAAGATCTATGATGTTTTATGGCTTGCATTCTTGGCCCCATGTTCTTTAATGTGTCACCATGCTCCAGTCTTGATCGCATGTGCTAAATCACAAAAACCAAGGAGATAGTCATGTTTCAAGGTCTCCTGGAAATAACTTTCATATTGCAGGGTATCAAATTGTTCAAGCATAAAAACCCTTGATGTTTTCGCATTCCTTTGTTACTTTTATGTTAATGTGAATGCCCTGGTTATTTTCAACCTTGTGCCTTTTCACGCTTGCGCACTTATTTTTTGGCATCAAAACCCTTGGATGTTTTCTGCCTCTTCACATTTGCGTGCTTGTTCTCTGACGTCAACTTTTCCTATCCCCGCACCTGCGACCAACTGCCATATGCTAGGGTGGGCCCAGTTTCTTTGGACTCCAAGGTGGTTAAAGTGTGACCATGATCTATGGTTTTCATGATGCCGTTGGGTGAAGATGCATGATGATTATCCTTCATGGCTTTGCGACAGCCGTTAGATTTTCTTGTCTGACGATGTGATGGGTCCAGGTGGGTTCGATGTCAAGTGTTGCAGGCGGTGTTCATCTCTGATTGGCCAAGGTATTAATGATGTGGTAGTTGTTAGTGGGACCATGCTCTCCACAAAAGTTAAAGGTCTGATGACACAGTATGATCTATGACTATCCCATGATCACAAGGAATTTTCTTTCCCTTTGTGATCATGTGACCACCGTCCAATTTTCCCGCGTGTAAAGGTTGACAATCTAGTAAGTCCATGTGTTGATTGTTGTTGGCGTTCTTGCTCCTAATTCATCGGTGTGATGGTGACTTGGCAGTTTGTCAATGGGCCCAAAATAGTCAAAGGTCTAGTAGCATGATCTATGGTTCTCACATGATCATAAAGAATATTCTTCCCCTTTGTGATCATGTGACCACCATCCGATGGTGAGGTAAAGGGTCTTGGGCCCGCTGTCAGTTTGTGCTATCATGCTCATTTCTGATTGGTTGTTGACTGATGATGTGGTGAGGACTTTTTGAGGGGCTTGTGATTGTTGTACCAATTAAACTAAACCACTCGATCTACCAGGAAAACATGAGATCAACGGACATGTTTTAATTGTTGGTGATTAACCGTTGGAGCCTGGATTTAAATATTTCTATAGGGTTTTTGCCAGGGTTTTTTTCATTGTAATCCATATGTGACAAAGTGGGTAGCAAGGGATTGATTTCTCCAGGACAATTGTAGGTTGTGAAGATGATGATGTAGATCTGGACAATCGTCCCAATCTGATCTTGCTTCTTGGGGTGCCATGCCAGCTCAAATGCAAAGGATTGTTGTTTTGACAGCAGGCAGCTAGGGTTTGGAGTATGTTAGTGATCTTGATGTTGTATACACGTGAAGTCTTTCTGGTTGATCTTGGCATTGAAGTGAGTTTTTCTTGCAACAACAAGGTAGTAACTTGTGATCACAGTTAGCTGTTGATGAAACCAATGCAATTTTACATTAGATTTGATCTAATTTTCCTTGGGTTTCTAGGCCTCTCTACATTCTTTCATTTCTTGTTGTACCTGCTAATGCCAACCTAAATTTTGTGATCTAAATGATCCGTAACTTATTTCAATCCTTGTTCCTATAAAAGGATTTTTTGGATTAGTTAGAAGGGTTCCAATTTCCTTTTCGAATTTCGCTCCTGGTTTTGCTCTCTCTGAGAGCTAGTTCCATGAATGTTCTTCCTACAGATATTTTCCTTCTTCTCTGCATATAGGGTGTTCCCTCTTTCCTTTCTAGCTATGGGAATATAATATAAATTGTAATAGTTGTCTTATGTATGAGACTGCAACATTTTTGTGCTACTATCAAACTGTCTCCATTTGAGTTTTAGGCTTATTGATTAGAACATCAAGGATGTTTTAGTCTTTCTATTCACATTTCCTAAGTGTCTGCAATAGAGTTATTTTCAAAGAAGCAAATAAGTTTAGGACTAGTTTTCAGATGTGTATGAGCTGGGGTATCAAAGATGTCTCATGCTTGTCTCTCACTAGATGTTGATTAATGTACTACTTGATTCCTAGGTCTCTTCTAAGGGGAGGTTTAAAATCCTTTGAATAGGTGATAGCATATCTAGGTACACTGGTGGATAGTGAAGTATGATCTGATCAGTGGTGAGTGTGTTGTCCTCTGGTTTCATAGCTTTGTTGTAGTGAGATATTTGACTCTACTACCCATTGGATAAGGCACTGGTCTATGAGAGATTTAGGGTATTTCAGGGGTCCATTCAACCCAACATCAAAATCATTCAAATGAAATACTTTCCTTTCATGTTGGTAGTAGGTAGTAGGAGGTCCAGTCTAGTTTTTTGACTCATTCCATGCAAGGAGGTTATTGCATTAGGTTTGGTTCATTGGGGTACAAGATACCTATAGGAGTCTGGAAGCTATTCCATAATAATATATCTGTAGGCCTTTTGTTCATCAAGAAGAGTCATGAGTGTGCAGATAAGGAAATACCCACCTCAGTGATGTGGAGCTTGAAGAAGAAGGAGGATGCCCTTAGTCTTGATCAATTGACACTTTTTCCCTGTCAAAGTTTGGAGCAGAGACTAACCAATTTGTCATCATAGTGTAAACCTGACACTATGTGGAAAAAGTGGAAACCAACAAAATGGTGACTCTAATGGGGAGAACACAACAAAGAAATACATATGTTTGGCCCATCCGAGTCACCAACAAAATGGTGACTCTACTGGGGAAGAAGTAAAAGATTGTAAGTTTCCCTACTTGGCTGGATCATCCCAGAGTCCTAGTAGATCATAGAGTCAAATAGAAAAAACACATTTGTAAAATTTTCTCACTACATACTGAGTGGTGACTTTGAGTTCTCTATTTGATCAGTGCAGTCACTGATAAACAATGTGTACCTAGTGTGTTTTCGGTTGGTTGGAAGTAGATATAAAAACATTGTGTATTTTCCTCTTCAAGGAGGTGGTGAGTCTACAAAGAAAAGAACCTGATGGAGCTATAGATGAGCTCTAGATCTACCCTACTTCCAGTCAGCAAGGATTCTATTGCTGAACTTCCAGGTATTATATTTTCATGATTAAGAAATGTTTCCTTATAGGGTGATTTGAGCACCAAGACAAGGAAAAAGTGTGAAAGAGAGATTGGCATGCTTCAAAGAATTAGGGTTGCTATTTTGCAAAATATTTTGTTAAGCTTGAGCATGGGTAGTGATCAATACAGTTTCATCTTTCAGCCCATGAGTATCCACTTATGTGGGCCGTAGAATGGTCATGATACTTTTAGGTGGCTGGTTACATATGTGGATGAGAATCAGACCTTTGTTTTTGGAGGGTCTCTGATTTTCTCTTGGTGGCCCGGGGCCACTAAATAAAGTTTCAAATCTTGTAAATTTTGTAAATATTCTCCCTTCCTATTGTGTGTTTCCTTTCCTGTCTTCGCTTGCCAGTTTTTTTTTTTGTGAGGGTTCCCTACTTTTTTTTGTCCTATGGGTGGTCTGTTTCCTCCAAAAATTCTAAATCCTTTCCATGCTTGAAAGAAGCATGCATCCCCAGACAGAGCCTATGTTAGACCAATTTCCTATCAATGCAAAAATCTTATGAAATTGGTCTTGTCCTTGCAGTTTTCCTGAAGTTGTCCTGCCTTGCCTGCAAACTTGTTTTAATGTATGAAAAATATCTATGATGTTTTATGGCTTGCATTCTTTTCCCCATGTTCTTTAATGTGTCACCATGCTCCAGTCCTAATCGCATGTGCTAAATCAAAAAAACTAGGGAGATAGTCATGTTTCAAGGTCTACTAGAAATAACTCTTTTATATCGCAAGGTATCAAATTGTTCAAGCATAAAAACCCTCGATGTTTTTGCATTCCTTTGTTACTTTTATGTTAATGTGAATGCCCTAGTTTTTTTCAACCTTGTGCCTTTTCTCACTTGCACACTTATCTTCTGGCATCAAAATCCTTGGATGTTTTCTACCTCTTCACATTTGCACGCTTGTTCTCTGACGTAAGATTTTCCTATCTGAGCACCTGCGACTAACTACCATATGCTATGGTGGGCCCAGTTTCTTTGGACTCCAAGGTGGTTAAAGTGTGACCATGATCTATGATTGTCGTGATGCCACTGGGTGAAGATGCACGATGATTATCCTTCACAGCTTTGCGACATCCGTTAGATTTTCTTGTATGACTATGCGATGGGTCTAGGTGGGTTCGATGTCAGGTGTTGTAGGTGGTGTTCATCTCTAATTAGCCAATGTCATGCCCTACAAGGGAACTGGGGAAGAGGACAAAGATTCTCTTTGTAAAAGAAAAACCTAAGTAATGATTTATGAAAATTTTTGAATTTTTGAAACAATTATATGAACAAAACTTAAACTTAGTTTCCTCCCAAGGTTCCCTTCTATTTATTGCATGATTCATTTAAGTCCATTAAGTAAAATAACAACAAGATAAAGTTCTCAAAGCAAGTTACATCATATCGCTATAAGATTCTTTATTAAGAACTACAAAGTACTTTCATTTCGATTTTCCATTTAAAATCATCTATATTCCTAAGTATTCTTTATGAACAATATAACCTTTAAATCAAATAGAATCATCTAAATCATTTGATACATTGCAAATAATACATTTTTTCTTCAATAGCCTTTTTCACTTAATCAATAATAAGAAGCACACTAACATACTTGAAATGTTACCAAATCCTTTTTCTTTTCCAATCTACATCTTATACATAAATTTCACATCTCCCTTTTCCCTTTTCCTAAATCTACCCATTCTAGATACATCATTTTAAATTACATCCATGATTACATTACATTCATCTCTGCTCAGGAGGTAACAACAACTTTACATCATGAAAGATAATTACAAAGCCTTTATTCTTCAAAAACTGGTACATAAGCAAGCATGAATCTTCAAAACACTGCATCCGCAAAAGATACCTTGATAAAATATTTACCACCCAACCATGTGGATACCCAAAGGCCCACTCCCCCATGCTAGGAGATAAACACCAAGTTCCACAAAGAAGGAATAGCTAGGCCAAACCTAGGGTCGGTTTACCTTTCCCAAATAACAAATGAAAAGAAAGCCCAAGTATAAATCTTTCCCCAAACAGGTTCTAAGGCTTGGGTAGAAACTCTAAGCAACAAACTAAGTGAGTGTCATCGCATAGCCCTCACTCCTTGGGTTGTCCTGGTACTAGCCACTTCGGGCCCTGGCCCCCAAGTAGGCACATGCAGGATCGAATGCCTTTTGTACAGACAAGCACCATTCGATCGTACCTACGCATAGGTACCTTCTCCCACTCCCATCCATAGCCTTTACTAGCGCTAGTTGCATGGGCGAGGCACATTTAATCTTTTTAATGCTTGAACCCATTCCCATAAATTTAATTAATTTTTCACTTGTTAAATAACTCTTCAGTCGGTTATCCTAGTTCTAGCCACTTAGGGCCTCGGCCCCGCACTGAGAGCCACTCAATAGGTTTCATTAGGTTTTCTACCCTTAACCCACATATCACAATCACATCATATGCATAGTAAAAACATATCATAAACACATTTTTAAGACTGCATCAAAGAGTAGAAAATAATAAGATAGTTTATGGATGTTTTAGGGGAAATTAGGAATGTTTAAGGATGTTTAGAATGGTCTTGATCTTCTTAGATGAATCTAAACCCTAAACTGCTCCTTAAACACATTCTAACCCTATTAAGGCATCTAAATGCACTGAACATAACCTCCACTAAACAAGGAATGGACAATTTTAAGGTTTTCACAATATTCCATATACCAAAGGATAATACTCCATAAAGTTCATTCTAAGTCAGAAATTGACTAAGTCTGATTTTGTTAAAAATCTAAAATTTAGAAGTTGCAACTTAACTCCTAGGAAACTGAAACCTATCCCATTCAATCCGAAAGGTACCTAATCCCTTTATACAATTATAACTTAAAGTATAAGATACGTAAACTTATACTTAAATGTTAAAATGTTATACTTGTATAAAGCGATTATTACAAAAAAAATCTAAATAAACTAAGATAGTTTTCATTTATACATCCAATATCTATAAACCAACCTACCTAAACTATTAAATACTATAAATCAATAACTAAATTTGATAGAAAATTAATAATCATTAAAATCTAAAATAAATTGTACAAATACCAAATACAAATTAAGTTTCAAAAAGAATGACTCATGGGGGGGACCCTATGGGCCCCGCACCCCATTTACCAAGCGCTCACACGCTTCCCTAGCCTCTGAATGTAGCAGGGTACTGCTACTGCAGTACCTGCTGTCGTAGTAGTCAGGTACTACCATAGCAGTGCCTGCTACTATGAGTAGATGCCGTAGGGGAGTGGGGAAGGTGGTGGCCCCCACTTTCGCAAAACTTTTTCCATTAAAATTTTACTTTTTAACCTCTTTTTTTTTTATTATTATTTTCTTTTGAAACATATCTCTTATAAATATATAATTTTTTTTTATAACAAGAAAAGAACTCAAATAATTTTATTGAAACGTACATATATTATATTGATAGAATATTACCATTGACAAATGAAAGAATAATAAATTACTATAGCATTCGTAACACAATAACACAACATTTATATAATGTACAGATGACTGGCAAAATAATATCATAATATGTGCACTATTACCAATAATGCAATAATGTTTCACATACTACAATAATACATTTAATACTTCAACATTCTATAATAATACATTATTGCAGAATACATTAATGTATCAACCTTCTGCAATAATATATTATTACAGAACACATTAATATATTAACCTTACACCATACAATAATACTACAATATTACACATATGTTTTTCAATAATAATACCACATAAAGAAACTTTCAACAAATCTAAAAAAATACCACATTCATACTATTAAATTTAAATCTATTTCTGAGGATGGGATCCAACCTAGAGTCCTGCGGAATCCGGTTGATGAAGAAGAATCCTTTCCTCTCAGTCTCCTTCCAGCAATCCTTAAACTCCTCCCTGATGAAATCTCCAGCCTCCACCCGAAACAACAAATGCCAAACTAAGGGAATAATGAATTTCTCTTCTCACCAAGTATATTTTTCCCTATAATCATAATACTTCTCTTATTATCATTTCTTCTCCAAACCAACTCTCCTCACATAGGAAATCTTTCCTGTATATAGAATGGAGGAGGTGGTTGCACGGGTAATCCAACTGGTGCAACCATCCCAACCATCCTTCTGTTAATAATTAAGCTTAAATAATATTATTAAAGCCTTTTTCTGGAAGAGATATAACTATACTTATCTATTACCGTAAACAAATTTATGTTTCCTTTACTTTAGGGAAGTTAATAATTATTATTATTATTTACAACCATATCATTAACTAATCTAATTATTCATTAATAGAATGTAATAATTACTTACTCGCCAATAATTATATAAATATATGTATGCATATGCATATGTTTGCACCCATATGCCTATGTGTACATATATTATTATTATTATAAATATTATTGCAAACATAATATTATTATTATAAAGCATATTATTTATTTACACACTTAATCCATATTCTTTACAAAATGCAATAGTGATATATATACAAGGTAAAACATACCACTATTATTAAAATATTTATTATTTTTATTGCCATAGACATTTTGTTATTATGGATATTATAAAGATAATACCATAAACTTCTTTATTATTATTGATATTAAAATCACATATTTCAATCACATACTAACTCATTCCTAACAAGATCTGCTAGTACATAAGTAGCTAATAATAAAGATAAATTACTAAATCATACCCTCAAATTCACATCAATAATCTACTAATAAAATTGAACGTACCATAAAGACAACTAGAACTACTGTACTCAAAACTTCATTCACAATGAATACAGAAGACAAGAAACTAACTACATGACCCACAAAACCAGTAAACCGAGAGATCACATAATATATCCACACAAGGGACTGACTCGGCACTTCCCACCTAAGGATAAAAGGATCAAAGGTGAAGTTTCTTCTTATGGAACCTGGTGATATCTCCGTAACAACAACAATGATTGAGGATTTTGAGGGATCGCTCAGACTTGTGAAGCCAGGTGGAGATGATACCTGGTACCTGCAATCCTGCATCACAAAGAAGAGATACATATATATACATATGGATATATAAATTAGATATATGCAAGAAGATGACTAGGATTGTTACATCGTGTGGACCTCAACTAAGTGAGTAACTACGACTTCATCTTGAGTCATGAAAACACATCCAACACATATCCATGAAACATAAAACATCATGATAATGGTTAGATTCAAATCATTGGGTTAGATCCATAAAACAAATAAAAATAGATGGTTTTCTAATCTCATAAACATATAAATGATAACCATAAATGAGCATATCCATCATATCATCATTCACAAAACATAAATGTAAATGTATAGTCCTGACCATCATAATAAAAATGTCCAAATCAATAAATTCTAAGTATCACCATAGGAGAGGTATTATAGCCAAGGTATTAATGATGTGGAGGTTGTCAGTGGGACCATGCTCTCCGCAGAATTTAAAGGTCTGACGACACAGTATGATCTACGGCTGTCACATGATTGCAAGGAATTTTCTTCCCCTTTGCGATCATGCGACCATCCTTTGATTTTCTAGTATGTAAAGGTTGATGATCTGGTGGGTCTACGTGCCAGTTGTTGCTGGCATTCTTGCTCTTGATTGGTTGGTGTGGTGGTGACTTGGCATTTTGTCAGTGGGCCCGAAATAGTCAAAGGTTTGGTAGCATGATCTACGGTTGTTGCATGATCGTAAGGAATATTCTTCCCCTTTGCGATCATGTGACCACCATTTGATGGTGAGGTAAAGGGTCATGGGCCTGCTATCAGTTCATGTTATCATGCTCATTTCTGATTCATTGCCAACTGATGATGTGGTGAGGACTTTTTGAGGGGCTTGTGACTATTGTACCGATTAATCTAAACTGCCTGATTTGTCAGGAAAACATGACATCAACGATCACATTTTAATTGTTGGTGATTAACCATTGGAGCCTGAATTGAAATATTTCTGTAGGGTTTTGGCCAGGGTTTTTGTCTCTATAAGCCATATGCGACAAAGTGAGTAGCTCAATATTGATTTCTCCACAATAGTTGTAGGTTGTGAAGATGATGATGTAGATCTAGGTGATCATCCCAATCTGATCTTGCTTCTTGGGGTGCCATGTTTGTTTGAATGCAAAGGACTATTGTTTTGATAGCAGGTGGCTAGGGTTTGGATTATGTCAGTGATCTTCATGTTGTGTACATGCGAAGTATTTCTGGTGGATCTTGGCATTGAAGTGAGTTTTTCCTGCAACAAGAAGGCAGTAACTTGTGATCATAGTTAGCTTGTTGATGAAACCAATGCAATTGTACATCAAATTTTATCTGATTTTCCCTAGGTTTCTAGGCCTCTCTGTATTCTTTCATTTATTTTTGTACCTGGTGGTTACCGACCTAAATTTTGTGCTCTAAATGATCTATAGCTTGTTGCAATCCTTGTTCCTATAAAAAGATTTTTTGGATCATTTAGAGGGGTTCTAATTTCCTTTTCAGATTTGGCTCCTGGTTTCGCTCTCTCTAAGAGTTGGTTCCATGAATGTTCTTCCTACAGATATTTTCCTTCTTCTCTACATATAGGGTGTTCCCTCTTTCCTTTCTAGCTATGGGAATATAATATAAATTGTAACCGTTGTCTTATGTATGAGACTGCAACATTTTTGTGCTATTATCAGACTGTCTCCATTTGAGTTTTAGGCTTATTGATTAGAACATCAAGGGTGTTTTAGTCTTTCTATTCGCATTTCCTAAGTGTCTACAATAGAGTTATTTTTGTAGAAGCAAATAAGTTTAGGACTAGTTTTCAGATGTATATGAGCTAGGGTATCAAAGATGTCTCATGCTTGTCTCTTGGTGGATGCTGATTAATGTATTGCTTGATTCTTAGGTCTCTTCTAAGGGGAAGGTTAAAATCCTTTGAATAGGTGATAGCATATCTGGGTACACAAGTGGATAGTGAAGTATGATCTGATCAGTGGTGAGTGTGTTGTCCTTTGGTTTCATAGCTCTGTTGTAGTGAGATATTTGACTCTGCTGCCCATTGGATAAGGCACTAGTCCATGAGAGACTTAGGGTATTTCAGGGGTCCATTCAACCCAACATAAAAATCATTCAAATGAAATACTTTCCTTTGATGTTGGTAGTAGGTAGTAGGAGGTCTAGTCTAGTTTTCAAACTCATTCCATGCAAGCAGGTTATTACATTAGGTTTGGTTCATTGGGGTACAAGATACCTATAGGAGTCTGAAAGCTATTCCACAATAATATATGTAGGCCTTTTGTTCATCAAGAAGAGTCATGAATGTGCAAATAAGGCAATACCCACTTGAGTGATGTGGAGCTCAAAGAAGGAGGATGCCCTCGGTCCTCATCAATTGTCACTTTTTCCCTATCAAACTTTGGAGAGGAGACTAACCAATTTGTCATCATAGTGTAAACTTGACACTGTATGGAAAAAGTGGGAACCAATAGTAAGAAATGATACACATGTTAAAAATGAGAAAATGCAGGCCCAATGCAAAGTCCTATATGACAAAAGGACTGCTAAGAGAAATTTTTTAAGTGGTGATTTACTCCTGATGTGGAATACAAGAATAGAAGATAAAGGAAAGCATGGGAAATTTGATCCCATCTGGTTAGGACCATATATCATTGAACAAAATTGGGGAACAAATTCCTATTTATTGAAAAATCTAACAGGAAAGTTCATGGAATTCCATGTTCATGGTCCATTCTTAAAATTTTACTTCTCTTAAGTACTTTTTTTGAGTCTTTGTGTAGGTTAATTTTTAAGGTTTTGAGCATTTCTATTTCCTGGTCAAATTTTTGTTCTGGTCTACTCTTCCAAGAGATTCTAGTTTTCTCATCCTATCTGTAGGAGATACACGTTCTCGAGCATGAGCCACTGTTATCACTATATTAAATTTTTATGCTTCATGCTAGAAGTTTTGAAAAAATCCAATTCATAAACCTGATGGTGTGGTTTTAAGGTTAAAACCCTAGGTTTAGTGGAAGCCCTAGCTAGTTTTAGGCCTTGTTCTAATTTCACGTTTCCTTTTTGGTTCACTAACCCCTAAATAAAACATGTGTTTTTTTCAACCCCCTTTTATCCACCACTTTACATGTTATGTGGTTAGGTTTTAAAGTCGTGCCCCTTTTTAATATTTCTCAAAAAGCCTAAGTTTCTTATGGTTTTCTCCTAAATATTAGACCTTTTAAAATGAGTGGTTGTCATTATATCTCACAGTTCCTTGTTGTCAGAATCTCTGACATGCAGTCTAGCGATAAATGGACATCTATCTCGGTGGGCCCGTCTTTGGTGTTGTGTTGGAAATTAAATCAAGCAATGCATCAATGGTTTTTGTTATACCGTTGGGTCAAGATGATACCTTTTTAAGCATCATGGTATAGCGACAAGCGTTCGATCAAGGTTTACTGATGGCAGCAAGGTTTCTGACATGACAATCTCAGTCATAGGTTTTTTGGGTTGACATCTACCTAGAGTGACGTAATAGTAGTGGGGTTGGACTTTTCAAAGGGATAATGCATGGTTTGATCTTACAATTGCCATTATACCACTGGGGTAAAATGCATGATCTTTAGAGTCTGCGGTATAGTGAGAACCATTGATCTTGTTCAAGAGATGATTACTAAGGGTGGGTCCTCTGTCGCTAGGTCATGCTGACAGGTTCATATTTGATTGGCCAAAGGACAGTGATGACATGTCAAGTTATCGGTATTCTTGAAATTGAGGATAAAGTTTGGGTTCTCCACCTGGTGATATGTCTAATGTGGCATTCCCTGATTTGATGAAGGATTTCAAAAGGAAAGGTGGGTTCATCACTTTGGGAATAGATAAAGTGCTATAATTTAGAGAAAATCTTGCAGCTGTCATTACACCACTGGATGAAGATGCCCAATTTTTATGTCAGTGCTTTAGTGACAAAGTGACACATGTCTTCTCTGATCAAAGATAAAGTTAATTTGCCTTTTTCCCACATGGTTATTTTGAATTATTTTCATTGACTAGGAACTCATTTGGGAAAAAGTAAAAAGGGGTTGCGCGGCTATTTTCGTTGATCATCCGATGCGCCAAAGGAAAACAACATCAAAGGTTGGAATTCAAATTTTTACTCTGTGACATTGTTCACATCTTGTGAATGCTAAGGCCACCAACTTTCAATAATGGCAGACTTAATGAGCTACGTGTGGATGAATTGTAAATGGTTGGTAGCATTATATATCAAATTTGATCATTGTTTCTCTTTACCGCTCTCGTAACCATTTTGGAAAACTAGATTTTGTTGTGGAGCGATATCAAGAGAAGTCTTTTAGGTGCCTGGTAGGTAAAATTTTCTGATTTCTAGAATTATTTGAGGTCTATGAAGGAATTATGGGAAGATTTTTGTGTTAGCTGATATTTTAGGTTTTTTTTCTCGGATATTTATATATTGTTCTAGAAGCCCTAGTTTAAAATGCCGCCAAAGAGGAAACTATGGGGGAAAGTAGAGAACAAAGACAGGGGTGTCTTTGAAGATTTAATGCAGTTACTACCGCACTCAGACAATGGGGCAACTAGATTAAAAGAGTTAGTTCTGAGAAACCCTAGGGACTATGTTAACAGTGGACTCCATGATAGAGAGAATTAGATGAGAGATGGTAGGGTTGGTGAAGATCATAATGGTCTGATTTTGTTCAAAGTGGTCTACTCATAGAGAAATTCCTGTGCCCCCCTCAGCAACATATGGCAATTTGATATCGGGAAGTTAGTAGTCCCTGGCATTTTTATCAATGCTGAATTATTGATACAAATTACTAAATGCTATGATCCTATGATAAAGTGTGTTAAGGATGTAAATGGAAATGATTTGATCAGTATCATAGAAGAGGAAATTAGAGAGGTCTTCTCATTAAATGACCCTTCTGTCAGGTTGGAGAAGATAGATTTTAAAGAATTCACAGAGATATATGAGGCTCAAAGGGATTATTTAAGGGCAGGGATTATTTAAGGGTAGGGCCTCTGAGGGATTTCATAGACTAGGTTGGATCCATGTGTGTCATCAGTCCAAGTACACCAGAGCCTTTCAGGATGGACCTTTTAAGTAAGAGAGCATAGGGTTTCTACAAGTCTTTGACTTTGGTCCTAGGGCATGATGAGGCCACTCATATGCCAATACCATATATGTTCATGATGGTCCAGTCACTACACCCCCAATTGGCATTGATTTTTGAGTTTGCATCTCATTTGGTTGATCTAATCCATGAGGGATTAATTGGAATCAAGAAAATGAAGGTTAGTAGGCCTGTTGGCTGGTATTCAATGCTTATGCACATGTTCTTTTACAAGGGTGAGCAATTTTTCAACTCAACAATAAATATTATGAAGGAAAGAAATGGAGAAACCCTCCCAATCCAATTGTGGACCACATTTTTGTCATGGGACAAAGTTGATGCCAACTTCATTGCTTTTGATAGGGATTTTTCATTAAGACTAAGGACACTATTATTTTTTGACAATCCCAGGATCCCAAGGGAGCTACTAAGGTTAATCAGACCAAAGGAATACTGTCAGGACATTACTATTGTCCACAATTTTGGGGACATCATTTTTTACCCTATTTCCATAGTTTTTAGAGTTTATGGTTGTAGGAAGGCACCTTATATTTTTCCCTACCAAGTTCCATTGAAGTTAGGATATGCTAAAAAATTTAGATAGATTGGTGACCTACAAGAGAGTGCCCTTACTGGCAAAGCAAGAGGGACTTTTTTCCCTAATATAACAATTTCTCATCAATTTGTTATAACTAAAGGAGGGAGGGTATACTTGAACAAGGTATTGCAGCCCTACAGAATGCCTACAGCTATAGTAAGGAGTGAAAATAATGAGGGTTTTCTATCAGGAGTATTTAGAGATAAGATTAGGTGTTCTCATATGGAGCACCAATTTTATTTCCCTGAAGATATAATAAGAAATGAGTTTGACCTTCAAACTCAAGAAGTAAAAAAGGAGAAATGTGTAATCTATAAGAAGACTATAGATTTCATTAGAAATTTTGACAGAGCTTATGACCCATTAAAAGGCTTTGAGTCATGGACAAGAAAAGTGGACTCTCTTAAGGAGCATTTTGAAGGCATCGTGTATGTAGTAAATGAGAAGAGGGTTGCAGTGAGTAAGATAGACCCTGAGAGGGCTAGGAAAATTTTAAGCCAGCCAGGATATGTGAAATTGACCCGAAGGGGAATCTATACAATGCAGAAGAGAAGTGGGTACACTGTTCTCTTACCATCACAACAAAGAAGATAGGACATTCCTTCCACTTCTAGGGGAAAGAGGTCAATGAATGACCCTGCAATGCAAGAACCCTCTCCAAAGAGGCAAAAAAAAGAAGGGTTAGGGTCAGAGAAAAATGTATATTCTCCCTCTTAATCCCCCTTACATTTGGATGAACATGGGGTAGCAGAACAGTTGGTACAGTTGAGAAATGAATGAAACATTTTTGTTTCCAATGATGAGCTACAAGGAGTACCAGACACACCTAAGGAGGTGGCCATGGATCTTACTGTTACTAAGTTTGAGGGTAAACAAATGGACCCTATTTTAAAATAAGCCAGTGATTATTTTATAGCTAATGATAAATTTGTTAGGACTAGGGCATTCTTCCAATTCTTGTGGAGAATGAAAATAAACCAATTCAAAGAAATATGTGAGAAGAAGAAAGAAGAATTCCCTGATAGGGACATCACAAAAATAAAGAATGAGACCAAGGAAGAAATGGTGAAATAGTTTTAAAAGGTCACTCTTGAGGAGGGGAGGGCTATGATACATACTTCAGGGGTACTAATTCTGCTAGAGTGGGACATTGCTAGCGCAATTGTCTTTGATCAAGTCAAAAAGAGCAAGGTAAAGACTCTTGCTACTATAGAATAGGCCCAACAAGATTTTAGGGGAATTTTTTTTTCATAGGATCATGCATCCTTGGTGATGTGGTCCCTTAAGAGGTAGGAAGAAAAGGGAAAAAGAGAGGCTCTCTCTACAGGGTATATAGGGAATTTATTGGTACAAAGAGTAGGTGATACTTCTAGAGTAGAAGCATCAAACCTGATTTTAGAGACTGCCAAGTTCAATGTCAAAGTGGTAGAGAAAGATGCCCAAGAAAAGGAAGAGCTCAAGCTCAAATTCAAAACTGTCCTCAAATCTTACAATGAGCTCAAGATAGAGCTAATTCAAAAGGACAAGTTAATTGTTGGGCTATCAGGACCACAAGATCATAGGTCACCACAATTGATGATAGCCAACAAACCTATAGTGGCTTCATCATCTAGCCCAATTGTTGAGTTTCCACCATCCCCCTACCCAAAGACACATTCAAATGCAAGACTTAGTTGGGAGAAGCAACGATTAACAGAGGAAACTAATAAATTGAGAGAAATAAGGGTGCAGTTGGAGAAGGAAAAGGATGAACATATGAAGGCGACAGCTTTGGCAAAAAAAAGGTATGAAGAAAAAATAATAGATGCAATGATGTAGTTTGCACATGATTTGAAGCCCTCAATTTTCTTCAATCATGTCAGTAGGTTACATGTTTTGTTTACTACTTTGAATAAAGATAATATTGAGATGTCACCAATTTTTAAAATGTGGATTGAAAGGTCTCCAAATGTAAAATTATTTCATTTATTGTCTAAAGGCCAAGATGACCCTAATGCACTGATCAAGCTAGTGCACCAAGCTGTGAAGAGAATAGTGGAATATGACACTATTTTGGGTAATTTCATAAGGAAATCAAGTATGTTGAAAGGGGATTTGATGCTTTCAAATGATGAGCTAGTACCAACTATTCTCATAGATCAAGGAGAATTAAAAGAATTATATCAATGGAGAGAAGAGATGGATGCACTTTTGTTAAAAAGAGTGTTTGGTGTCTTAGGTGACACCTATTCTTTTATTAGCACCATCAAACTATTAATGAATGCAAAATCAATGTTTGATCAAATTCAGCATAGGATCAGTCAAATAGAGGTCGAATGGGAACAGTTGTCTGGTAAGAAAGCTAAGTTTGCAGATTTTGAATTCCCAAGGGAAGAGGTGTGCAATAGGTGGAGGTATCAGTACATACCTCATGTTGACAAAGTAAATACTTCACCAACCTCTTGAGACAAGTGAAGACAGTTACTTTTTGAGTCATCAAGGTTGTTGAGAAGCAGAAAGGCATTTATTACAGGATGAACAATGAGACATTGCAACCAGATTTGTTCAAAGGAAGCTGAGGATAGCATTAAAGACATAAAGTAGGGCAGCTCATCAACAAATATCTCATCTATTTCATCAATGTATTTATTATAAACCCAATAGGGTTGTTGTAAAGTTTTATGGTTAGAAGTTTTGTAAACCCCAGAATGATTGATAGCTTGTTTGCACTTCCTTGTATATAAAAGATTTTTCACAATCATTCTAGGTATTGAGAGTTTAGGAGTTAAAAAGATAGAGATTCTGAAACCCTACCCCTCAGTCAAGGATTGTAATTTTGGTATGATTTTTATCAAGGAAATAGAGAAGAAGTACAGGTTGCTACTATTATTTGGCAAGCTTATTGTTCAGAATATGATGTATACAACATTCAAGGTTATACTTAATACAAATCTCAATTCTTTTTCTCTCCTTTGAGTTTATTCTATAAATCTTTAAGTCTTTCTAAGATTTATATGTATGTGTTTTTCTTTGAGTTCTGATCTAGGATTGGATTAAATATTGCTCAGGGTGGGATACATGTTTACTGGATCTATTTGAGGATTTTTATAAGTAGGAAATAGTTGAGGTGTTTTTATTTATGTTTAAAGACCAAATTCTCTTCATAACATCTTTTTATTCATTGTGTCTTCTAATATTTTGCCCAATGGATAGGGCACTAGCAAGCATTTTCCTATCTTTACTTTCTGGGGAATTATCAAAACCTTGTAATCCTAAAACATTTAACCAATACCTGTCTTTTACATTTATTTACTTTATATGAGTTGTTGTACCTAGTGATGGAGATTCAATGAGTAACAGGTTGTTGTTTAGTACTTTCTCACTGTTATCTATTATTAGATCTAGTATTAAGTGAAGAATAGAGTGAAATCTATTGGATCAGGTGCACCCACCTTGGTTTTGCGGAGCCAGAAGTGAAGAGGGAAGTCTTGTCCCTATAGTTGGTCCAATTGCTTATAGATTTCCCATATTTGGAATTAACCACTCCTTAACATTATTCATAAGCATATTGGTATCTCATGGAGTGTAAAATCCTATCTGGGAACCAACACAATGTGTGCCAGAGAAGAATAGAGTAAGCAGCCGACTGTTAGGATTTTGATTTGTGGTTATAGTCTAATGTTGTAAAGGCTATGCACCTATTCTAATTAAGTTTTTGATATGTAGATATGTTTTTTTTTAAACACGCTTGAGCCAATTTAATTGGAAGCATTGTACGTAATCGATTAAAGGGCTGACCTAGTTGTTTGTTTTGTATGCACATACAAATATGAGATGTGCCCATTGCAATAGTTATGGAAGTGAATATAAAGTTGTGATAAGCAAAGTAGAAGTATGCAAAGATTCTATAAGATGTATTAGAGCTTTTCAAGAGGTCAAAGCAGCAGTGCATTAAAGGAACCGATCAGACAAGCAATGTCATAGTGATAGTTCATTCAGTAGATATAGTGTGTATCTAAGATTTGAAAGTTGTAGCCTTCACCACTTGAGTAGTGATCTCTAGGATAGTGCATCGACACCCCTAATAGGGTTTATTTTCAAAGACTCCTAACAAGGTCCAACCCTTGACAAGGTCTACTATACTTAATACATTTTAAAGCAACTCCTAACAGGGTTAAGGATCTTCTAACAAGGATCATAAAACACTAGTACAGAATATTAGTGGGTGTCAATTCCCATCGGGGTTTTTACCTATTTGGGTTTCCCTGTAACCATATTGGTGTTATGTGTTGATTTAATGTTTCATGTTTATGTGGATGTTTATTTCAGTACTTAAGCATTTAAGTTCAGTTTAAAGATTAAGTGAAAAGATAAAATACATTGAACATTGATTCACCCCACTGCCACCCCCCCCCTCTCAGTGTTCCCATTCCTAACAATTGGTATTAGAGCTCTCGTCCTCAGAAAAGAAGTTTAACCACTTGAGGAGATCATGGACAAAGAAGAAATGAAACATTTGAAAAGAAATCTTGAGGCTGCTCTTGAAGACCTGGACAAATCTGAAAGAGAAATTGAAGAACTAAAAGAAAAACTCAGTGATGCTCAATTAGTTATCAAAAGGCTAAGGAAGAATTTGAAAGAATATTCTACTAGTGATCTAGGGTTTATGGTCAAAAATCTCAATGAAGAAAATGCATCCTTGAAAGAACAACTTGAAGAATTTGATGATAAGCTAACTAACAATCAGGAAGTCTATGATGAACAAATCAAAGAGAACCTTCAACTAGATGAAGAATTGAGGTGAGAAAACATGGAAATCTTGGAGCTAAGGAACAATAAAGAAATCTTGGAATCTGAATTCAAAGAAACAAAGAATCACATTGATAAATTACACACCAATTTTGATTTGATAGAATTTCATTTGTATGGAAGAAGAGCTAAAGGAGATATTGGCTGCATTGGATACAATGAAGCACAAAATCAGATGGACAACATGTGAGCAAGAATGAAAGCACTCGAAGACACCTCAGATGCTAAGGAGACTGGAAGACAAACTAAGGATCATATTGAACCACCTAAGAATGAGTGCAAGCCAATAGACATCACTTGTTATGCATGTAACAAGAATGGACACATAGCAAGGAACTATATAGAGGTAAGCCCTTTCAATGGTTACTATTATTCATGTAATAAATTTGTTCATAGAGCTATGAATTGCAAGACAACTCAAAAGAATAGGACTCGGTACAATCAAAGAAATCAGAATCATTCAAATGTAAGAAGTTCTTAGAATGTTACATGTTAGATATGTAACTATAATGGTCACTCAGCTAATAAATGTAAAATGATGACTCATGTCAATGTACCAAGGAATATAAGGCCTCCATTCATTTGTCACTCTTGAAACAAGGCTAGACACATCTCAAAGTTTTGCAGATCAAGGTCAAGAAAGCCCTAAAGAGCCCAAAGAACCAGTTTTGGATCCTGAAGGAGAAGTCAATTTTGTCAAAGCTTCAGAGGATATTATCTTGATTTGGTTAGAATAAAAGAAGGACAAGGTTGATGAGTATGTATTGGATGCATCCACAATGGACGCACCCTCTACATCTAGATGAATGGCCCTTGGGATCATAGGGGGAGCTAATTTGGCTCTAGCCCCCTACACGGCTGGTATACTCACTCTTTGAGTATGTGCCTTTGGACTTAATGTTTTTGAGACTAGTAGAACCTATGTGAGAGAGCACACTAGCTGATTGTTTGCAAAATGAAACATAGAAAAATTCAAGTGACAGCCTGGTTGATGAGGCAAGCATTAATGGCATATTTTTTTTAATCTCTATTGAGAATTTAAGGTTGTCATTAGTATCAAAGGATAATAAATAGGTCAGTCCGTTACTTATATTTAGACAATTGGTAACTAGAAGTAAAACAGAGTAGTCGGTAAACCCTTTTACATTGAGCATCACACAGTTAACCGAGCACCAAAGACACCGACACTGACGGTCAGTAAACACTGAGCATCATAGTATACACCGAGTAGATTATACAATGTTTACCGATGATCACAGAAAATGGCATAGTAATCTAGAATGGCACATTCTTCTATTCAAATGGTTACAATAGATCATAAAATGGTTTACCAAGATCAAGGAGCATTTATTGTAATCAGATACTCATTAAATGCAATGATTATCTTATTTGTATTAGTTGATCTAGGTTATTTTGAACTATAGATCTTAGGGTTATGATTATTTTTGTAACTTAATTTTTGCTAAGGTGGCAAAATAGAACACTATATATTGTATATGTTCACACCATTTTATGTCGTTGTTGAACTGATATATATAAATCAAGGAGCACTTGAAGTCATTTCCTAACTTCAACACAATCAATTTATCGAGCAGAATAGAACACGGAGGATATCAGATTGAGCAGAATCAAAGAAGGCTACTGAGCAGAACAGAGCAAAGAACCATCATAGATAAGGTGATATTTTGATAAACATTTATAGATATGTTTCAGACAATTGAGTTGTCAACTAGCAGATAGTTACCTATTACTTTCTGACAATTGTGATAGAGTTTTTTGATAAATCTCTTAACAGAGTAAACTTAACAGTCTTTGTATAAATCTCTTAATCGAGTACACACTTCAATTAGTGTTGTTAAATCCTATAACTAGGTAGATCTAGCTGATCTAATATGTTACTCCTAACATGGTAAGATCACCATAAATGATCAAAACTTGTAGCCTTAATAGGAAAACCTTTTCTATCTGCAGTAGTGAAGAATTTGTGGGTGTCATCCCCACCATAGTTTTTACCTTCTAACAAGGTTTTTTGCATTACCAAAACACTTGTGTTATGTGATTTTCATATTGATTTCATGTTGTTTACTTTCTAAAGTTAACTAGATGATTGATTTACACAATTATATTCAAGTTATTTTGATCAGTTATCATAAGGATTTAGTTATAGATCTGAAAGGTTTTACAAGTAAAGTTTTGAAGGCACTGATTCACCCCTCCCCTCTCAGTACCTATCTCTCCTAATTCCAAAAATTGGTATCAGAGCTTAGTTCTCTTATTGAATAGTCTAACCACTGAAGGGTAAAGATCCAAGTCATGGAGAGATACAAGCTTGACAAGACTATTGAGAATCAGAAGATACAAATGCATATGTTTGTGGAATAGTATAAACAGGCCAAGGAAGAACTGAAGAAATTACTGGTTGAAAGGAAGAACCTTGCAATTCAGCTAAATGAAATCAATTATCATGAAGAACCTATTAATGACATATTTGATCATATTGGATCAAGCTCTGGAAGCATCTCTAATGGATCCGAAAGCATAATCTTTGAATTATCTATAAAAAAATAGCATCTATCTAAGCAAGTGAAAGCACTTCAAATCAGTCATGAATCTCAAATGGTGAGAATGGTGGAAATCATGAACAATGGTAGACAAGCTGAACAAGATTGGAATCTGGCTATTAAAGACCAAAGACTAATGACTGAACAACTTCAACAAAAAGAAAGTGAAATACAGAGACTCACTAATTGTCACTTCCAAGTATCAAATCAGATGATGATAGTTAATCAAGAAATTAACCGAGTAAATGGAGAATTATCAAGAAGACTTGAAGATGTTGCAATACTCAGAGAAGATAATGAAAAATTGAGAAATGAAATAAAGACACAAACGAAACACAATGAAATGATGAAGATAGCTAAGGACACTTCTAAAAAGATTGATGATTTCCTAACCAATCAGAGGAGATTCGGAAGCAGAGCTAGTATAGACTACACCGGTGAAGGAGAATCATCACAACAAGCTGAAGAAGTCAACAACAATCAAAGTCAAAAACCTTAAGTGTTGACATGCTATCTCTGTGGAAAACCAAGACATACATCTAATGTGTGCAGAAGCAAAGCACAAGGTAAACCTCCTATTATTCCTAAATTCAATGGATATTGTTATTACTATGGTAAGTTTGGACATCCAGCTTATGAATGAAAAGCTAAGAAGAATGACATTGCTAATAATAATACTAAGGAGAAAATATGCTATACTTGTAATAAGCATGGACACACTACACAGGAGTGCAAGGCAAAAATGAAACAAGTCTGGACACCTAAAGAGAAACTACAATGAAAACCATATCAACCGAAGAGACAAGGTAACTCATATGTTTAGGATTATAATACATGGACTAATTGTACTACATGTGGTCAGTATGGACATATTGCAGCAACCTATTTTAGAAAGAGTTGGATTTGATAGTCAAGAAATTGGACCAATGCAAGAATGGCATGTATGCACTGTCACAAGGTCCATCATGTAAGCAAGAACTACAGAGATTGAAAACCAGATGAAAACCATATATTTGAAAGTGGATATAACATTGTAGAAATTATGAAGTTAAGGAACACAATGTGGAAGAAGGCATCTAATGAGAATGTTGAGTCAAGTAACACTTTCGGTGAAACCTCATCCACTAGATTGGGTGACATCGGTACCTCCACTTAAGATGACATAGGTATGTATGGAACTAACATTTTAAATGATCATATTTTACATACAGTTCGATTACCCATTGGTAATCACTACACAAGGTTAACCGACAACAGTGCAAACCGATGAAGAAATTTTATGTTGACCGAGCAAAAGAAATTATAGAGATAACCGAGCTGACATCTATTTTGTATCAAAAGTTAGGTCATGCATTTAATGCATCAAAGTTTAAGTGGGAACATCGAAAAGTCTATATATATGTAGAAATAGTGTTCATTGTTACATTGCGATTTAGAAGAAAGGAGATTTTATAGAAAAGAGTTCGAGCTAAAGATTTTTCAAAAAATATTCAAGGCTATTGTAGATTGAATCGACGCCAATTCTTTGATGATAATGAGTAAGTTCATTTGCCTATCGAACACTAGTTATCTATTATTTGTCAAAACCCTAGAAACAATTTATGGAATCGACATCAACCACAAGAAAATCATAGAACATTGAGGAGGAAGTAGAATTAATTGTTAGGGCACACTTTGCTGAGGAGAAAGTCAAACCTCATCCCAAGGTCATAGCACAAATAGATGATATGGGTGCATTTTCTAGTATTCGAAATAGGGTTTTGTTGATAGAATATGTTAGGGCCTATATTCACTGCAAGATCAGTGAAGTATGTGATTTTGAGACTATTGTTGCTTTTCAGCAAGTCTGTGGATAGAATGGAAAGATCAAACCCAAGTATAAGAAGATTGAAGAATTAGGGTTATGGTGTTTTACATACTTCCCGCAATCATTCCACAATGACTGGATAAGAATTGTGCTAAGCAGATTTCATGATGGCAAATTTTGGCTAGATAAACTTGTTGAGGTCACCAAGAAGATTATCAGTAGGGTTACTAGGTACCCTACAACCGACAAAGCCAAAGCCTTTTGAAGTTCAACTCATCCCGACATAGAAAAGAACACTAGAGCTCAATGGGATAGTAGGGCACTAAAAATTGGAACCATCAAAGATCTAGTGGTAAAATTCATAGCACATGTTATCAGGTACAAGATACTCCAATCTAGCAGACCAAATAGTGTACCCTATAGTGCCGTGGACATGGCTTACAAAATTGTGAAGAAAGATCACTAGGTTGATCTTGCAAAACCACTACTACACCAACTACATGATAATATGAAGACAATAAAGGCAAAGAAGGATAATACATGTAAGTATGGATCACTACTTGTATGTACATTTCTCTATCTACAAAAATATGTATCAGGTATTGGTAAAGTGAACAAGCAAATGGACAAACCAATAACTACTCAAATTGGTGAAATGATGAAAAGTCTAGGAGACAATCTGAACAAGGAATTCAATGCATATTTCAAGGAATTTCAAACAAAAATGCAACAAAGAAGTAGAATTCCAAAGGAATTAGTAAGTAAATTTGAAGATGATATATGCTTTGTAGTCAGCACAGACCACTCAATGATAAAGGCAGTAGAACTGAGAGCAAAATGGCTAGTACCGATGGGTTATGAAATGAATCATGATTTCACTTTGAAATCTATCAATGCATTGCTGGCATTACCAATTGACAAAACTACCAGTAGGGTTGGCGTATAGGAGGAAGCTAAGTCTCGAATCACAACAGACATTGAGATTGGTAAAATGTCAAGAAGGGAAAAGAAAATGAAAAAGGATCTCACAAAAAAATATGGAAATTCATCTAACTCACCTAAGGAGTCACTGATTAAAGAAGAAACCGAAGGTCAGTTATAGTTGGCTGACAAGCCCTATGATAGTGAGGAGACCGAAATAGAAAAAGGAAAGGATCACACACCGACTCCTCTCACAAATGATGAAGAAGAAGTATAGCTACTAGAACCTAAAGGAATGAGGACATGTTCATCAACTGTAGCATAATCAACCACGCAGAAAGAAGAAGCAGTAAAAGTAGCAAAAAGAAGAGAAACTACACCGACGAAGAAATAAATCAAGAGAAAGAACAAGAAAGTAGCTAAGCCATTGAAGAAAAAGAGGAAATACCTAAGGAGTAAAGAAGATATAGAGGAGACTAACATTGAAAATGATCTTGATCAATTCAGGTTAGTTCGTAACAGGGAAAGTACTATAGAAGAAATAATTGAAGATATTATTGAGAATGGAAATCTTTACGATCCAGGTAGAGGCAAATTTAACAACATGTCAATTGAGGACAAGACAAAGATAGAACATGCTATCATCCAAATGATGATTAAATTCAAGAGAGTACCAATGGAATTCGCATGTCAATTGCCAAAGGAACTTGATGACAAAATAAGTGAGAGATGGGCTATTGCACTTGATAAAGAGAAAAGGAAAAGAGAACGGTCACTAAGTCATGTAGCCTCACACTTTAGCTATGTTGTGGTAAGTGAATACATGACAAAGTATCAGGCTAAATTTCTAGTCAAGAATAGAGATATGTAGATCATGCATGAGAATGTGAATGATATGCATGTCATATGTGATTCTCTATGGACATCAATTTTGAAAGCAGAAGAGAAAGCTAAATAGGAAGCATTCCTGAAACTGTCTAAGAAGAGACATAGGTCAAAAGATAAAGGTATTTTTATTGATGATGACAAGGGAAAGAAAATAGAGGACACCAGTATATCAGTTACCGAGGTAATTGATATCACTAAGAAAAAGGAAGAAATCAAAATTTCACAGGATGCACCAAATCAAGTAAAGATCCACTTGCAAAAGAAAATTGATAATGATGCACTCATTGAGGACATCACTAACGGTGATCCTAATGATGAGGATGATGAAGATGTGATAATTGCACCATACAAAGATGAAACATTAAACATTGATAGTGTGCTCACATCTCTACCAAGAGAACTACCTATACTTGTAGAGGTAGTTGAAATAATTTCACAAGTACAACCCGATGTGTCTCATCCTGAGCCAAAGAAAGATGCAACTTAGATTCAAGCACCCAAGCAACCTGCAGATACAAATGAGCCTAACAAACCAAAGGCATAGTCTACAAAAAAAAAGGAACCAGAAGAAACAAAGTCAACTGAGGTGAACCCACATGACACTACAATCAAGACTCCCATACAATCTACCAAGGAGCTGAAGAAGGATGATACATTTTCAACTGGGACAGATACTCCAAAGAGTGGAGAAAAAGCTATTGTCATAAGTGAGAAGAAGTCACCTCTTTCTCAGAAGAAGAAGAAGAAGAAAGCCAAAGGGCCGGTCACCATTGATGAAGTTATAATTATATCAGATTGTAACCCGAGAACCCTAAGCCCTGAGGAACTAAGTAGATATGGGGAATTATGTTCAAGGAAAGTGGCACAAGAGAAGTTAAGGCAAGAACACAAATGCAAAGAAGTGTTAAATGATGCAAGGGATATTCTGCAATAGATTGTACCGAAAACAAATATTGATGAGAATACTCCCATCTTAGATCAACTTGCAACACTCACCGACAAGATCAATGCCTCGAACACAAATGCAGACAAAAGAATAGAAGAAAGGGTAGAGTCAAAGATTCAGAACAAAATGGAAAAAAGGATTAGCACCGAAGTGGCACTAAACAAGGTAAAATTATTTGAGGTCATTACCGAGGTAAAATCTATCACCCAGATAATCTATCAATTTCTCATCAAGCTTTGTACTTCAAACATCTTCACTATAGAAGTCAGTGAAAAGATAAAAGGTTTAGAAGAAGAAATAAAGTTGAGTACACAAGGAGCTATTGCCTAGCCAACTGCTTTCTTAAAGTGTATTAACCGAGTTTAGGAACTCTGGCAGTTAATAGCAGACTTAAGGAAATAAGAAGCGCACATCACCGATCAGGTCACAGAGTTACAAAAAGAACTCATCCCTTACCTAAAATTTTTTGAAGTACATATTGTCAAAGCTAAACAACTTGTGGCAACCCCAGAGATTTTGGTGTTGGATAATATCTTTGACATGCATGCACAAGTTGGTCTTGAGCATATTGCTCTTACCAACTTGAAAGAGGAATGGGACAACCTCTTGGAGTCTGTACAGAAAACCCATCTGCACATTTTTGATAAGATGTAACTATACATTGTATTTTTTTTGTATTTGGCATTATTATCAAAAAGGGGGAAATCATGTATATGCCAATCAGTATATTTTTTTGATATGTATATTACATACTATTGGGAGCATGCACCGAGGGGGAGTACTTTTGTACTTAGATATTTTTGTTATGGATATGTATATGGCAGGAGACATAAGGAATATATAGAAACATTTTTGTCTATATACATTTGAAGTTTTGATACTAATGCCAAAGGGGGACATTGTTAATCTCTATTGAGCATTTAAGGTTGTCATTAGTATCAAAGGATAGTAAATAGGTCGGTCGGTTACTTATATTGAGATAGTCAGTAACTAGAAGTAAGACAGAGAAGTCGGTAAACCCCTTTACACCGAGCATCACATAGTTAACCGAGCACCAAAGACACCGACACCAACGGTTAGTAAACACCAAGCATCATAGTATACACTGAGTAGATTATACAGTGTTTACAGATGATCATAGAAAATGGCATAGTAATCTAGAATGGCACATTCTTCTATGCAAATGGTTACAACAAATCATAAAATGGTTTACCAAGATCGAGGAGCATTTATTGTAATCAGATACTCATTAAATGCAATGACTATCTTATTTGTATTAGTTGATCTAGGTTATTTTGAACCGTAGATCTTAGGGTTATGATTATTTTTGTAACCTAATTTTTGCTAAGGTGGAAAAATAGAACACTATATATTGTATATGTTTGCACCATTTTATGTTGTTGTTGAACTAATATATGTAAATCAAGGAGCACTTGAAGTCATTGCCTAATTTCAACACAATCATTTTACCAAGTAGAATAGAACACAGAGGATATCAGATTGAGCAGAATCAAAGAAGGCTAGCAGAACAGAGCAGAGAACCATCATAGATAAGGTGATATTTTGATGAATATTTATAGATCTATTTCAGACAATTGAGTTGTCAACTAGCAGATAGTTACCTATTACTTTCTGACAATTGTGATAGAGTTTTTTGATAAATCTCTTAACAAAGTAGACTTAACAGTCTTTGTATAAATCTCTTAATCATGTACACACTTCAATTAGTGTTGTTAAATCCTATAACTAGGTAGATCTAGTGATCTAATATGTTACTCCTAACAGGGTAAGATCACCAGAAGTGATCAAAACTTGTAGCCTTAATAGGAAAACCTTTTCTATCTGCAGTAGTGAAGAATTTGTGGGTGTCATCCCCACTGATATTTTTACCTTCTAACAAGGGTTTCTACATTACCAACATACTTGTGTTATGTGCTTGTCATATTAATTTCATGTTGTTTACTTTCTAAAGTTAACTAGATGATTGATTTACATAATTATATTCAAGTTATTTTGATCGGTTATCACAAGGATTCAATTATAGATCTAAAAGGTTTTACAAGTAAATTTTTGAAGGTTCTGATTCACCCCTCCCCTCTCAGTACCTATCTCTCCTAATTCCAACATTTTTTACTTTAAAATACATAGAAGTTAGAAGATCTCTCATTGCATTCGAATTGAGAGCATTTTGAGATAAGAAGAGACCTAGAAGTTGATTAAGAAGGATTGTAGTTTGATTCATCAAGTGACCTGCTATGCATTTGATCAGTTGTGGAAACCCTAGTTTGTTGTGATGATTCAGAATCTCTTGGAAACCTTTGAGAAAGTGTTATACAAGTAAGTGATTTCTACTCCTATAGTATTTGATGTTGCAGAAAAGAAAAGATATGTGTTTAAGAGACATCCATTTAAATCAACACTAGATGACCTAGAAGGGGCATTCTCCTGCATGCCTGTGGGTGTTATGCATGTCAAGGACATTAGGGCATACGTCTATTGTAAGAAAGAACTAGTAGGATTAGACAACTTAAGGGTGCACATGGAAACTATGTTAAAACTAGAAAAAACCTTGATGGATGAGTATGCATGGTGGAATAATCACCCTATAGTGGAGTATGCTACGGCATATGAGTTATATGAATCAGAATGGATCAAGATTCTACTAAGTAGGATTTATGATGACCTATTTTGGATAGGTGAAGTGCTGGTCAGAATTACTAGTGACCTAATTCATGAGATGGCAGGCCTCTCAAGGATAGGTGTCATCCTTCTAGTGGGAAAAGATGTGAGGAAGATTGTTGAACATACTTGCAAATCAAGAAGTGATAGGCGCAGAATGACCATAGAGCCTATTGAGCAAGATGACATCAAATTGATGTCTATGATACTTGGATATAGGTTTCAACACACTAGTAGGGTAAATAGTGTGTCTGCAGCCACAATTCTTGTAGCCATAAGAATTGTAAATGAGAATGGAGAGTTCAAGCTATGTGAAATCTTGTGCGCATAGCTAATTGACAACATCAAGGCAATCAAGCATGATAAGATCAAGATATTCATATTTGGGTCTTTGATCATATACGTGTACTTCCATATCATTGGAAAGGTATCTAATTTATATCTAGATAAATTAATTCCCACAATGCCATAGATATCTCTCAAGGTATGTACTAAGAGAACTTTAAGGGACTACATGACACTAGAGTTGAAGACATTCAGGGTTAAAATGTAGATGAGGTACATGATACTAGAGAATATTGTTGAGAAATACAAGGATACTATTTGCCTCATGGTTGAGACTGACACAACATGCATGGAGGCAGTTGAACCAAGAACAAAGTGGATTCATCCACTAGGATATGAAGTGGAAGAGCCTATTCTAGAAGCATATGCACAACTATTGCTTTCAGCCCCTAAAGACCCTAATGAGCCAAGATGGGGAACATATGTAGAGAAAACAAGAGAAGTTGATGTAGTCTTGAATAGTGTAGCAACTAAAAGAAAGTTTTCTAAAGTTACCTCAAAGATCTTGAGAATTCATGGAGTGTCTCAAGTAGACCTAGACAAAGCAAGGGAACAAAAGATTGCTTTGGAATTAGAAAGCGCATATGCATCAAAGGAAGAATCAGATGATCCAAAGTTAAAGAAGGTGAAGATAGAAAAATTTGATGATCAGAAGGGTAAAACTGATGTTACTCCTTCTGCACCCAAAGAAACCATTGACCTTACTACTCCTCCTGAGTATAAGGCAATGCCTAAGAGGAAGAAAGAAATCAGCATTGTTCATCCATCCTTGAGAGTAACAAGGAATAGAAGGAACACTCAAACACCTCCTGAAGTAATTTTCAAACCTAGTCTGAGTGTTTTAAGCACAAGAATCATTGATGAAGGCAGAATTGATCAAGTAGCAAAGTTTTATGAGAAATACAGTGAGATAGACAAATTAGAGATACATGGAATGATTGTCAAACACATGTTGAAGTTTAAGAAGACAGTCTTGGAACTAAATACCATGATTCTTGATAATGTATGGAACATCTTAGAATTCCAAAAGAGACAAGCTATTGAAGAAGATTTAAGGATAAGGTAAAATATTCTAGATGATACCCTTCTAGTATGTTCCTTAGAAGAGAAATCCTTGTTGTTAGACTTGGTGAAGCCACATCTTAGAACTAAGTCAAGGACTTTTCACATCATGGACAAGAACTATGAATTAGCTGCAAAGGAAATAGAGAAATCCTTTGAGAAGGTCTTTATGAATAGGCACATGTATCCATCTACTACACCTACAGCACAAGTACCCACAATGGTTGCCAAATAGTCAAAGACCATCAATGTACAATCTACAGATCCACAGGATTCAGCGCATATAGATAATACATCCACAAAGCAGAGAAGACTATGCCCAGGATAGAGACACTTAAGGATGATTCTATCTTTATTGACAATGTGAAAATTACTATGGCGGCCACAGACATGGAATTGGACAAGTTTGAAGAGGCATTTGTAAGCACTCAAGAAGCTGAGAACTTGTGTAGTAACACTCCTCTCACTCATCAAGAAGAAATATTGATTGAGGATATAATAGATGAAAAGAAAGAAGAAGAAGAAAATGGAAGAAAAGAAAGAAGAGGGAAAGGAAAAAAAATAGAAAAATAAGTAGAGAGAAATGAACCATCAGCTAAAGTAATCAAGGTAAAAGAGAAGTTATGGACAGTACTTCTATCACTCCACTTCCCTCAGCAACACTATTGTCAAGTTTGACACTTGACACAACTAGTTTGGATTCATGGGGAGAAGAAGACCTGATTAAGTTCAACATCTTAGCTATGGAGAAGGCCAAGGAGAAAAAAATGATGAGGAATCCCCTCCTTGTAGAGTCAATGAACATCTTGAATAGCTTGTTACCAACAGACAAGCAAGTGTCCAAGGTACACTGTATTGATGATGTGAGTGTAGTCATTTCTCAGTTCAATAGTAATTTTTCTAGCCTAGAAGAATTTGCATCCCTAGTTGCAGAAGAGAAGAATTTGAAGAAAAGGCTTTGAATTAGTTAGCAATTTTGAACTTGACCCAATTTCACTAAAGATTAGTCAAGCATCCTTGAAGGAGTTTGCAACAAAGGGTAGAAGGATCATTGCTAACTATATGAACTGGGAAAAGTTGATTGGTGATCTATACAAGAAGATTCAAGAGGCGGAAGCTATGATAGAAAACATATGGAAATCAGTGGAAGATCCATCTGTTGATGTGAACATGTGTAATAATGTCTACCAAGGATAGATAGATAAGATTGAGAAGGTAGGAAAAGAGATGACCAAGATAAGGGCTAGGTAAACTCAGCTAAGGAATGCTCTTACGCCCTCATTAGACATACTTAATTAGAATATCAAGGAGATCGATGCCACCATGATGACATATGATCAAGGTCCTAGCATAGATTTGGAGAACATGGAGAAGATATAGTATGCATTATGCGCCCATCTCCAGATTGTGAATTCACTGATCACATTTTTGAAGAAGGAGATCCAAAATCTATAGATAGTGTATCTAGATGTTTTCTCATAGTAAGTAGTTGTATATATAGTTTTGAAGCACCTTTTTCATTAATGTCAAAAGGGGAGTATACATAGAATATGGTATACATATGTATAAGGGAGATATAAGACAAAAGTTTTTGTATTAAGGAATAGTTAGTAACTTGGGCATATTCCTTTGTTTCCATCAATGACAAAGGGGAATATTGTTGGAAATTTGGCTATACTGATATATATGACTTAGTATAGTGTTTTCATTATGGAAATAAATTCATATAGTAGTTTGGAGTTAGCGCACTTGATGGGAAGATAAAAAATCAGCTAAGTGGTGAAGACTAGACAGTGTACAGAGTTCCTGAAGCTCGGAGCATCACCGCACATGCGTACGAATGAGTTATGGTATGAACCCTAGAAGATAAGTTGGATAGAATTTATTCATGCTTAGTCTATGAGTGCATGATCAGATATGCAAGTATGCCAAAGTTACAGATAGTTGAAGTTACATAGCCAGTGTGTGCCAGAGAAGAATAGAGTAAGAAGCCGACTATTAGAATTTTGATTTGTGGTTATATTCTAATTTTGTAAAGGCTATGTTCCTATTGTAATTAATTTTCCTTACATGTAAATATGTTTTTTTTAAATAAACTTGAGCCAATTCAATAGGAAGTTTTGTATGTAATCGATTAAAAGGCCAACCTAGTTGTTTATTTTTTATGCACATACAAATATGAGATGCGCCCATTGTAATAGGTATGGAAGTGAATATAGAGTTGTGATAAGTAGAGAAAAAGTATGTGAAGAGTCTAGATGATGTATTAGAGCTTTGCAAGAGGTCAAAGCATCAGCGCATTAAAGGAACTGATCAGACAAGCAGTGTCATAGTGACAGTTCATTCAGAAGATATAGTGTGTATCTGAGATCTAAAGGTTGTAGCCTTTACCACTTGAGCAGTGAGCTCTAGGATAGTGCATCCACACCCCTAACAGGTTTTATTGTAAAAGACTCCTAATAGGGTCCAACCCTTGACAAGGTCTACTATACTTAATACATTTTAAAGAAACTCCTAACAGGGTTAAGGATCTTCTAACAAGGATCATAAAACACTAGTATATAATATTAGTGGGTGTCAATTCTGATCGGGGCTTTTACCTATTTGGATTTCCATGTAACCATATTGGTGTTATGTGTTGATTTCATGTTTCATGTTTATGTGGATGTTCATTTTAGTACTTAAGCATTTAAGTTTAGTTTAAAGATTAAGTGAAAAGATAAAATATAGTGAACACTAATTCACCCCCCCCCCCTCCCCCACCTCTTAGTGTTCCCATTCCTAACATGAAGGACAATAGGAATGGAAAAATTGATGCTAAAAGTGATGAAGGCATATTCCTAGGATATTCCACTAAGAGAAAAGCTTACAAGTGTTTGAAATCTAACACTAAAAAATTTGTAGAAAGTGCAAATGTTAAAGTTGATGAATATGTAGAAAAGAATGAAGTTGAGTGCAAGAAAGAACCTGAAGATTATAGATCTTTTGTATACATGGAAGAAGGAGAGGGAAATAATATACCTGAACTAGAAAAAAAAGATGCTGAGCAACAACATGAATCTACCGTTTCATAGCAAGAAAATTTTGATCATGAGAAGGATGTTGTCGAGCAATTAGGTGAAGAGGCAAAGAATCTACAAGATGAACCTGAAGATCAAGAACAAGAAGAAAGGAGATCTGAGCTTACATTAGTATAGTATGTGAGAAGACATCATAATCTAGAAAAAATCATTAGAGCTAAAGAATTTGGAGTCATGACATGAAGAAAATTGAAGATTAAACATGCTTGTTATGTGAGTTTGAGCCTAAGATAGTAAAAGATTCTTTGGAGAGTGAAGATTAGATTCAAGCCATGAATGAAGAAATTAAGAAGATAGAAAAGAAACAAACCTGGAGTCTAGTATTGAGACCAAAAGACAACAATGTTATTGGAACAAAGTGGGTATCCAAAAATAAGCTAATGAACATGGAGAAGTCACTAGGAATAAA
This sequence comes from Chamaecyparis obtusa, assembly GCA_027943335.1. Lineage (NCBI taxonomy): Eukaryota > Viridiplantae > Streptophyta > Pinopsida > Cupressales > Cupressaceae > Chamaecyparis > Chamaecyparis obtusa. The sequence continues at coordinate 249,794 of BSBK01001464.1, read as the reverse complement.
GATATATTGGTATGCAAGAGATATGCACAGGAAGAAGGTGCTGAATATGGGGAGACATTTTCCCCAGTTGCAAGATTGGAAGGAGTGAGAACTCTACTTGCATATGAAGCTTATAAAGGATTCAAGGTGTATCAAATGGATGTCAAATCTATATTTATGAATGGTATATTGGAAGAACAAGTATACATTGAAAAACCAGAAGGATTTGTTGATCCAAGCAAGAAGAGCATGGTTTTTAAAGTACACAAGGCACTGCATGGATTGAAACAAGCCCCTAGAGCATGGTATGAGAGATTGTACAACTACTTGATAAAGATTGGATTTGTAAGAACAAATGAAAACAACAATCTATATTTGAAGATTTAAAAAGGTAAAGGGACATTGTTAGCTAAAATATTTGTTGATGATATCATATTTGGAGGACAAGATACCCCATGTCAAACATTTTCAAATGAAATACAAATTAAATTTGAGATGTCTATGTTTGGTGAGATCAAATTATTTGTTGGTTTGCAAGTTTATCAAATGAAGAAAGGTATCTATATTACACAATCAAAGTATGTCAAGGATATACTAAAAAAATTTGGTATGGAGGATTCTAGAATAGTAAGTACACCCATGGCTACTGATGATGCAACTAAAGTGAATCAAACCTTGTATAGGTCTATGATTAGAAAGTTACAATATGTTGTTTAGAGTAGACCAGATATTACCTTAGTAGTTGGGATTGTTGCAAGATTTTCTGCAAATCCTAAGGAGATTCAGATGATGAGAGTGAAAAGGATATTGAGATATCTAAAAGGAATAGAGGATTATGGACTGTATTACAAGAAGAATGACAAGTTTGAACTGAAAATTTACACTGACACAAATTAGGTAGGAAATATGGATGACAGAAAGAGTACTAGTGGTGGTTCATTCTTTCTAGGAAAGAGATTAGTCCCTTGGACAAGCAAGAAACATAACTTCATTTCCCAATCTATAGTAGAAGCTGAATATGTAGCAGTAGTAGTGAATTGTTCAAATTTAGTGTGGATCAAGCAATTGTTGAAAGGTATGAAGGAAGAAATCACTAAGAAAGTTGTTATTTTCTATGATAACATAAGTGCTATTAATATATCAAATAATCATGTGATGCACACTAAGACTAAGCATATTGCTATCAAGTATCATTACTTGAGAGAGATGGTTAAGGATAAAGAAGTGAGACTGGAATATGTGAATACAAAGGAACAGTTAGTAGATATATTCACTAAGGCATTACCTAAGGATGTTCATCAATATCTAAGAGGTAAATTAGGGGTGATTCCCCTAACTGAGGCTACCTAGAATAATTTAGGAGCATTGCATCAAATGGAACAAATCAAAATATCTAACAAATTAATGCAAAGGAGGTCACACTTTAGGAGTTTCCTAAAGTTGTGAAGAGTCGTGCACAAGATGATGATCAGTCATAAGCAAGATGACAGAGGGAGTAATAAAGTTTAGAGTACTGACATGAAGATATCTACATGATGAAGATGAAATGTCTTTTCCATTGTCGTCAAAGAGGGAGAGATTTATTAAATATGAGAGAAAGATACAAAATAAGTTACCTTATGCAAAAAGGGAGAGATTGATAAGATAAGGTAGAGACTCGGTAAACTGTTGAAGAGAAATTTTTGGATTATATGGTGACTATACATATGGATTTTATGGTAGAACATGTTGTGTTGGTGTTGCCATAAATGCAAAAGAGGGAGCTTTTTGGAAACTACAATTAAAACAATTTTTATATTGTCATTAATGTCAAACCTTAACTAGTAAGATAGTTGCTATCTATTAGAGTAACATATCTTTTGATTGATGAAGAGGATTTGAAAAGAAGAGATAACAAGAGGACCTAGTGAAAGGTTTATTTATGTGATACTACAATGGGTACTTGATTAGTTGGCACATTGGCAAGATAATATGTTTTTTATCTTTAACACTAAGTGAATAAGTCAATATATTTGAAGCATAGGATTAACTGAGAAAAAGAGAAGAAATTGATGCAGGAGCATCCTAGGATTCTTGGCAATCCTGTGTCAACCAAAAGTATGTTTGAGTTGATCTTAGTTAGTGAAGTATTTTGCTCGGTTTTGGAGTTTGGTTGCTTGATTTTAGTGTTTACCAGGTTGCTCGGTCTCTAAAGAATGCTTGGTAACTGAAGGTGTCAGTTACTTCTAGCACTTGGTGATAACTGTGTTTCTCGATGATGCTTGGCGGGGTCAGTTCACTGGCGCTTGGTTATTTCTTTGGTGCTTGGTGTTCTTGCAGACCAACTTGGTTGTTTGGATGAATTGTCTTGGCTGACTAATGCATTTAATTTGGGTCACATTCCTCATGTTATGGATTGACTGTTGGATGTGTGGGGACCTAGATCTAGCATGTTGCATTCTCCAATGTGAATCTAGAGGCCTACATGGATAATTTATTTATTGTAAGGCTATTTGAGAGTCGACTGATGTTTTGGCATTTAATAATTATTTGTAGGAGTTAATTTTTCAATCTAGCTAACTTGTGGCTGATGATTAGTATTTATAGGGTGTTTGGGTAGTCATTTGCGAAGGATTAGGAAGAGGAAGTCAGAGTTAGTATCTTGCAAGCTTAGCCACGGAAAGATTTCTTGGAAGTTATGAGTACAATTCTAGATCTTTATTAGGATCGCTACCAGTGTCCTGTCATGTTACAGACCTGGGCTAGCTAAGTGGTGAAGTTGTGGAAAGATTTGGATCCTATGAGATCTTGTAGACTATTACTTGCTTTTTAATTGGCCGTAATCAGGAAGGCCTTAGAGCCCAGCACATTGCATGTAATCAAAGAATTTATGAATAAAGATTCCATTTTTATATCACATCTTGTGTTTGAGTTGTGTAATTTTGCTATGTAATGGTTTGGCTGCAAGGTCAGACAGTCCTTAATTGGATCCTCCATCCTTGAATGCATCAAGTGGTACCAGAACAAATTTGTTTCATGTTGGAGCTGAGTTGATCTTATAGAGTGAATTGATCTTGAATGTGTAGATAGATCACTGAAGGAGAGGTAGTTTACACCAAGATCATGGATTGAAGATGCCTCTGAGGAGAGCTCATGAGATCTTAGAGGAGGAATCTATTGGAGATTTTAGTCTTGATGATTTTAGGGCTTTGCAGAAACAAGTGCAAGATCTCCAAGAGGAATTGAGAAAGAAGAAGATTACACTGAAAGAAGATAGTGATGATAAATCTGAGGAAGAAGATCATTTTGAAGAAGTTGTAAAAGAAGCTAGAGATCCATAAGAAAATAGAATCTTGAAATTTATGTCTAAAATTGGGAAAAGACCTAAGATTGAAGTTTCTACATTTGCTGGAAGCCTTAGGCTAGAAGATTTGATTGATTAGATTAATGAGATAGATGATTACTTTGAGTATGAAGAAATAGAGGATCCTGATAGGGTTAGATTTGCAAAGACTAAGTTGAAGGGTCATGAAAATATTTGATGGAGGGAAGTTCAGATGGAAAGAAGTAGGAGAGGAAAGGAAAAGATCACTAAATGGAACTAAATGGTTGAAAAGTTGAAGAAGCAATTCATTCTAGTGGATTATGAGTTAGAAATATTTAAGAAGATGCAAGCCTTGAAGAAGACTAACAAATCAGTGTAGGAGTACACTGGGGATTTTTACAAAATCCTAATTAGGACTATTCATTATGAACCTGATAAAGAGAAGGTTGCTAGGTATGTCTATGGTTTGAGACCTATTATTCAAGAAGAGTTACTTACTCTTCAGATGACAACAAGAGGAGGTTCTTATCATATGGCATTAAAGATTGAAGAGAAGTTGAATAAGAAGTTTGAAGGAAGACAAAACAATAGGAATAGAGGAGGTAAGGCTGGTGAAACAATTGTTGAAAGTAATGTGGTAGAGAATCCTAAGAATACTGATGTGGGATCTGGAAGTGGTCAAATCACTAAGAATTTCAATACTGGACAAAGAGGAAGGTGGAAGAATGAGTTCCTTGGTACTTGTTATCAATGTGGTGAAGTAGGTCATAGAAGTTTTCAATGTCCTAAGAAAAGGGTTTCCCTAACTACCAAGGAAGACATTAAGAATGTTGCAAAGAAAGGTGAATTTTTTATCACTGGGAAATTGGCTACATGTGTCCAAGAACCAGTGCAAAGAAGAAATTTGTTTAGAACTAGATGTAAGTGCAAGGATAAGGTATGCAATGTTATAGTTGATGGTGGAAGCTCTAAGAACTTTGTTTCAGAAGAGATGGTTAGTAAGTTGAATTTGGAAAGAAAGAAGCATCCTAATCCTTATTAGATTAGTTGGATACAAGATGTGTCTAAGGTTAGAATCTTATCATGATAAAATATTGTGTGATATATTGCCTATGGATTCTTGTCATATGTTGCTCGGAAGACCTTGGAAATTTGACAAAAATGTTTTGTTTGATGGTCGTGCAAACACCTGTGTGGTTAGGCATGAAGGATCTTGGCATAAGTTGTTACCTTTACAGGAGACAGGGGTTAAGTGATGTGGAGTTATCAGGTGTTTTCCTTATGACAAATATCAGGAGTAGAGGATGGATGAACCTATTCCTACAAAGCTTAGTTTGAAAGAGAAGGAGAATGATATATCTGAAGAGTTTGTTGAGATTAAGAGGTAGATGGTCTTTCTGATAGAGATAGTACAATAGATGATGAAATTTGTGACACAGAGAGATGAGGATGATGTTGAATTGATTGAGGAGTCTAGAGAGGGTGGTATTTATCAAGGTACTAATGTGATCAATAATGGAAGGAATGTTCAGAGTCAGTTGTTATCAGTTGCAGATAGAAAAGATAAGAAAAGTGGGAAGCAGGAAAACTTGCTGCAAGATATAGTGGATGAAGTAAAGACAACTTGGGATGAAGGACAAGAGGACATATGGGTTAAGAATAGATATGGCATACCTGTTCTGATTCCCTTAAGCTGTTCCTAATTTCCTTATGAGAAAATCTTCTTTACTTGGGGTGTCTGATGCAGGAGCATCCTAGGATTCTTGGCAATCCTATGTCAACCAAAAATATGTTTGAGTTGATCTTAGTTAGTGAAGTATTTTGCTCAGTTTTGGAGTTTGGTTGCTTAGTTTCATTGTTTACCAAGTTGCTCAATTTCTAAAGAATGCTCAATAACCAAAGGCGTCGATTAATTTTGGCACTCGGTGGTAACAATGTTTCTCGGTGATTCTTGGCAGGGTCAGTTAACCAGTGCTCAGTTATTTCTTTGGCGTTCAGTGTTCGTACAGACTAACTTCATTGTTTGGATGAATCAGCTTGGCCGACTGATGCATTTAATTTGGGTCATGTTCCTCATGTTATGGATTGACCATTGGACATGTGGGGACCTAGATCTGACGTGTTACATTCTCCAATGTGAATATGGAGGCTGACATGGATAATTTATTTATTGTAAGGCTATTTGAGAGTTGACTGATGTTTTGGCATTTAATAATTATTCATAGGAGTTAATTGTTCCATCTCGCTAACTTGTGGCTAATGATTAGTATTTATAGGGTGTTTGGGTAGTTGTTTGGGAAGGATCGGGAATAGGAAGTGGGAGTTAGTATCTTATGAGATTAGGCATAGGAAGATTTCTTGAAAGTTGTGAGTATAAGTCTAGATCTTTCTTGGGATCCCTACCAGTTGTATACACCTAAAAATGGTCATCTAGACTATTAGCCCCTTTTGCTAAATCAACAATTGTTTATTCTTGATCAAATCCTAGCTCTATCATTTATTCGATTATTTTCTATGGGCTAACCATCTTATCCTAAGTCTTTATTTAATTAAAAAGAATATTTCCTCCCCTTTTAAATAAATAAAAGCCCCCCACTTTTTCCTCTTATCCTAAGTTGCACAAATAAAGCATTATTCTTATTTTATAAAAAGAGAAAAAGCACTTTTTGTCTCATATGGACACAAAAGTCAACTCCTATTTTCTCATTGGAGGATATTTGTGCACATGGATTGCTCCTCTTTTAAGCTCCACCATTGATTAAATCTTTTGCTTCTTAATCTCCATGGTCCATTCCTTCTCATTTCCTTTAAAAGGAGAGCTCTCTTCTTCATTCTAGACCTCAATTTTTTATGCTAACTTTATGCTGCAGGATTTCTAGGTCACTTTGGAGCTTTTTGAAGATTTGGAGTATTCTTAGCATCTACATCTCATTCTTGCATTCTACATCTCATTCTTGCATTCTTAGCTTAACTTCATATTTATGCTTTCTTAGATTAGCTTCATTTCTATGCTCTAGATTAGCTCACATAGATTAATTAGCTTGGGTTGTAACACTTGCATATTTTCTTTCATAGCTTAGCTTGCATTCTCATTTCTAGTTAGCATTGCATTGTATTTTCATTCTTGATTCTTGAGGATATTGGCATTTTTTCCCTTATCTTCATTGAATCTCCCATTGCATGGTTTACTAGCAAGGTTATAGGCTAGATAGCTCTAGCTGAGAGCATTCTTAAAACCCTTGCACTCCATGCCTAGGGAGCTATGGATCAATTTGTGAGGGCTCATTCTTGAGTTTCCTTGCATGTAATGATCTATAGAATTGTGACACATTTATAGCACACATTTTTGGCACCCACCGTGGGGCAAAGTAGACTAGCTTTGTCCCTTCTTTTTCTGCATTTCAGTTATTTTTTGTCAATTTTTCGACAAGTTTTCAGCTTAATTTTTTGTTTCTATTTTTTTGTCTCAGATTGTCGTGCGATACTTTCTAGAAGTATCATGTGATATACCTCTATATGTGAGCGTGATACTTCACTTGTCAGAAGTATCACCTAGCTATAGTAGAGAATATCGCCTGGTCTTGGGCGAAGTATTGCCTAGTGTCGGGTGAAATGTCGCACAGACTGATAAGTATCACCCGAGTATAATGTGAAGTATCACGTGATACTGGTGTCTGTACCTAGTAGTGACCTATTTTTGAGTTATTTTATCCATCTTGCATAGACCTCTTTTTAACAATGGCAACAATGACAACAACACACCACCAAGATCTCCTCCAAGGCCAACTTTTACTATGCCTTCTTCACCACCTAGACCTCCTCCCTCTCAACATGAGGCAGAGGCTAATGATGATATTTCTAGTGAGGATCTTATGAGATGTGAACAAGATGTGGATTTCCAACGAATGATGCATAAGCTTTTAGAGCGTAATGGCGATCAATATTTTCAATATATGACTTCTAGAGGATACAAGCTTCCTCCCGGCTATGATGTCAGACAAATTGTCCAACAAAGAGTACCAACTAAATTGGAAGTCCTTCAAGAAGAATTACATCGGACAAATCAACGCCTTACCCAAATGGCATTAGAAAGAGAGCCTCCAAAGGTCTCTTTTGTAGAATCAATTTGTGCTCTTCCTTTTGATAAAGATCTATACATGGTCCTGTTTCCTAAGGATATTGAGGTTCCTAAATATGACAAGTATGATGGAAATGGTGACCCTCATGACCATGTGCATCATTTTTATGCTCTTAGTATGGAATTTCTTCATGAAGACACATATCTCCTACGCTTATTCCCTCGAAGCTTAAGAGGCCAAGATTTGGAATGGTTTGAGAAATTGACACCACCGCTTAAGACTTTTGATGAGTTAGCTCAATGATTTACCCAGCAGTACTCTTACAACATCCAACAACCTGTCACTGTGATAGATCTCAGTAATCTAAGACAACATCAAGGTGAGCCATTTGCAACTTACTTACAACATTGGAGGTCATTGTATTCTCGATATCCTTGTCAGCTACTCGAAAGAGAAAAGATTGACATTTTCATCAACACACTTCTGCCTGAGCTATTTTACGATCTAAGGAAGCAACTGTTCTCCTCCTTCCATGACATGGTTGAAAGTGCATATCGGATTGAGGATGTAGCTATAAGAAAAGGGGATATTGTTATTAATAAAGATGCTAAAGGAAATGGTAAAGACAAGAACAAACCTTGGAATAAGAACAAGTATGTTGTTAATGATGGGGTTTTTGATGCTCCTAAAGTTAAAGAGCCCGATTTCAATCTCTCCAATGCTATCTATGCAGCAAAACAACAAGAAGCTAGCAACACTCACAATGCTCCTAAACCTCAATATGCAGATAAGCCTAAGAAGTCATTTCGAAAGTGAGTCTATACCAAGTTGGCAGAACCTTACGATGTGATCCTTAAGACTTTGGTTGACAATGGATATCTTATGCTTCCTGATAAACCTGGTAACTGGGATCTGATAAATAAGCCTGATTGGTGGAGAGAGGATCATTATTTCCATTATCATAGAAACAAGGGACATCCAACAGACAATTTTTTAAGGCTTAAGGATGATATTCAGGATCTTATTGAGAATGGCACAATCTCCACTGATGGATTAACTAAAAATTCTGATCACACAGCTTTCAAAGATCCTCTACCTAAGCATGATAAGGGGGAAACCTCTCAAACACATAAGAAGAATCATGATGCAAAGATCAATTACACGTATCCTTCTAATACGCTTGTGACTAACATGGTAGAGCCCATTGAGAGTGTTCTAATGATGAGGTCTCAAGATGATAATAACACCAATCATGGTAAGCCAAAGTTAGTCTTGCAAACATGTGGTAGTTCATCTTCCCGAAGTGAGACACTGAATGTTGTTACTAGGGGGCAAGCCAAGATTGTCCTTAAAACTGTGCAAGATCCCAAGCAAGCTTTGCCTTCCAAACAAGTGGCTCCTTCAGCCACCCCTAGCTATGATCTTGTCCAACATTTGCAAAAGACACCAGCACAGATATCTATCCTTGAGTTGCTTCGGTTATCCTCTTCACATAGAGAGATTCTTGATGAGGCTCTACGTACAACACGTGTTCCCAATGACATTGATCCAGATCAATTTCAGGCTATGGTCAACCACATTTCATCTCTGCTATCTCTCTTCTTTTCTGCAGAAGATGACATATCTATTACTCACCCACATAATCTAGCTTTACACATTGAAGTTCTAGTCTACAATACCCGAGTCCACCGAGTCCTAATAGACAATGGTGCAGGGTTAAATATTGTTTCTTTCAATGTAATACAACAATTGGGTTTGTCAGAATTGGCTATGGATTCCAAAAAGAAGATTACTATAAAAGCTTATGATGAAGTGGAAAGATCTTCCAAAGGTCTTGTCACGCTGCCTGTCCGAGTGGGCTCTATCATGAAAGATATAGCTTCCAAGTATTGGACATCCCACTCACATATAACATTCTTTTGGGTCATCCTTGGATCCATGACATGCAGGCTATTCCTTCCACTTATCATCAGTGCGTCAAATTTCCATACAATGGCACTGAGGTTGTGATTCCTGGAGACCATACTATTGCTATCAATGCTCTTGCTGCTACTAAAAAATTTGTTCCTCATAATGAACCTTTTGTTGATCCTAGTACGTCTCTAGCTACTGCTAAGAAATCACTTAAGATGATGAGCCTTGGTATGGGTGAATATACACTGGGTTCCTTTGCTTCTATACCTGTTTCTCCTAGGTCATATGGGAGACCTTCTGATCAGATGAAGCCTTCCACTTCTGCTATGGTGATCTTTGATACTTTTGTTCCTTCATCCATTCCTTTAGAAGCAGAAAGAGAAGAACAAGCTATTCAAGAGTGGATCTATAGAGAGGATTCTAGAAATACTCCCATGCTCAGTAATTTAGACATAGATATAGATGAGTCACCGCTACACACTATGGCTCAAATGGGAGATGATCTTCCTTCTACTTCACTCCTTTGGGGAGAAGAATGTATATCTACTGATGATATGGCTGAGGCCTCTATGTCTAGAACCTATGTGCCTAAAGAATCATTGCACTATGATAGACAATGTCGCAACATTGCATGACTGCTACAAAGAGGTGATCTCTCACATAATGACATGAGTATCTCTACTTCTCAGCATCTTAAGCCTCTTCCAAAAGATCCTCCCATGATAGATATGGATGTTGATGTGGTTCATACCTCTTGTAACCCACCTGATGTGGTTGATGGGTCTTGTGTGGGGTCTGATGAGTTTATTCCTCATATTGCCTTAGTGGACCACACTGGTTCTTCTATGACAAGTCTAGATCTAGCTACTTTTGGAGCTTACTCTATAGGCTCAACCTCTCGTGTCACCAAAGATGACATCCTTCACATAAATACTTTTGAACCAGTCACTTCATTTCATGTCACATCAACACCTATTACTTCTTCCACCAAAGAACTAGCAACAAAAAAGATTGAATCAGCAATCAAACATCACGGTCATCAAGTCAAAAGAAAAGAGCAATGGTCGGATGGTGAAAACCACATTGTGGCGGTATCCGCACCTAAAAAAGTAAAAATAAAAATTTTCTCAAAAATAATGATTATCAAATAAAAGATGACAAGCCGATTCTCTACAAAAAAATGGTGCACTACTTCAAGCATGATCTCATATCTGTTACACTTCAGCCCATTCCTACAGTTGAGAACAAAGTTTCTAATGCCTTGGTTGCTTCAACATCCATCTTACAAATGAAAAAGCATAAATTTCACTTCAAGTTTCTGGTGGATGAATTACGCTATCATGCTTACAAATCTTACAATCCTACCATCTTTTCATATCTTCCACCTCATATTCCTCTTGAAAATCCACCACGCCATTCTTTCCGCCATCCCTTACACTTTGCCTTTGTCTCTGGTGACTTGTATAGGAAGGGTCTAGATGGAACTCTCCTTAAGTGTCTAGAAATAGAGGAGTCAGAAAAAGTGCTAGCTGAAATCCATGATGGCATATGTGGATCACATTCTAATGATCCTTCACTAGCTCAGACATTGCTAAGGGCTGGTTATTATTGGTCGAACTGGTTGAGACCTCCTATCATCATAGCTGTAGCATTTGTGCCTAGGGCCTATCAGTTCTCTACATCTGAGGAAGCAGATTCTTGATGCCCATTTCTGTTTGGGGCATTCTTTGTACATATTTATGATCCTGAAAAAATTCCTAAAAAATTCATATATGATGCTGAAAAAATCATAAAAATCATAAAAAGTACTAAAAAAATGAGCATCCCAGTGAAAACCTAGCAATAGGCGCTTTGATGTCTCACAAAAAAAATTGAAAAAAAAAAAAAAATTGAAAAAGTGCCTGGGTGAAAACCTGGAAACAGGTGCTGCTTGAGACCCTCTACACCTATGTCTATCAATCTTGCGTGGCGCTCATTCACTCCACTTCTCGCTTTGCCTCTCCTAGCCTAGAATTGACTCTTGTCTTAGTCTAGGGGGCATATGTTATTCTAGCTTATCTTGAGTCTCTTTGTGCGTCAGGGTTTCTTAGGCAACTCGGTTCCAATGGTGTTTTTCAACACCACCCCAACTGTGTTTTTCAACACTACCCTTGCGTCGAGTGTTTCTTAACACTTATCAGATATCCTACTTGCAGTCTAGATGATGCAATATTTCTCACTGGCAGATGCGATACTCAAAGCTTGACTCTATGACCTACACACACACACTTAAACATTTTGACTCGCTGAGACTTGTTGGACTTTATTTCTGTGTGTTGTCTATGCTGATTTCTTTGCTGAGTGTTCTCCCCCTATGATCATTTTCGATGATGCATAGCTAGAAGATTGAGGGAATGAGAACATGTTTTGTTGCTTTTTTTGCTTGTGGGTATATTTTGTTGATCCTAACTATCATTAAGTATTTATGCTTGTTCCACTTGACATTGGGATCTACAAGGTATTATCCTTGACTGTTTCGCAAGTGCATGCTTATAGTCATCTTGACTTTCTTGTGTCTCGATGCAAGCATAATCTTGCTATATCAAACTTAGGTAATCTCACTGCACTAGTCATCTTGACCTACATGTCTTTGATGCCTAGGTGAGATTTCCACATTTCTATTTGATATAGATCATATTCAGATCCACATAGTTATACTAGTGTGTATTGTATGATCTTGTGACGCTACCAATAATGCTCAATGATGATAATTAGATGTCTATTGGCTTCATAACCTTGCAAGTAAACCACTTTTCATGTAGCTTGCATTGTTAGGTTCATGTTAGTTAGTTTTGCATCTTGCATATGGAGAGAGCTCTCCTTTTCATCTTACGTGGACTTGTTAATCAACTGCGCTCACCTTTCGCTTCTTCCTGATCATGTCTTTCACTTCTTGTCTTTCATATCACATCATTTTCTATTCATTTCAGAATCAAAACCAAAATCTGCGTTCACCTTGATCGTCGAAATCATCTTTTTCCTTCTTCCGTGCAGTTGGCTAACCTTTTGAGGCCTGATCCTTCGATCCTCGCTAGGGCATTCTTCATCTTTTCATCCCCATCTCTTTCAAACTTCCATTTTTTCATTCACTTTCAAATCCTAATTTCAACTCCTCTCTCCGTGGTGTTTATAGGTTGAGGGACTGATAGGTTCATGCCCCGTGTCCCGTGTGTGAGGCATATCTTCACTGCTTGATGGTTATTCTATTCTCTTTCTTCAATTATGATTTCTAGTGATTTGATCATGTTGCTCTTGCTTCTGCATTCCCTCTACCTCGATTTCACTTTCGATCCCAAGGGGGTAAACACATCATATCTTATTGGCTATCTCTTTCCTAAGTGTTCAGTACTGTCGCTACCAGGCTAATCATGCAGGATTTGCTATCTCTCTGCACTTCATTCTTTGGAGTCAGATCACTATTTGCTTGCCTTCTTGGCTATCTACTTGCTTTCTTGGCTGATCTAAGTTGCTTTGTGATCCCAAATCGATCTCACATTTCAACTTCATTCTTTGACTGCATGTGTTCCCAGATCGATCACACATTTGTCAAAGAGGGGCAAATGTATACACCTAAAAATGGTCATCTAGACTATTAGCCCCTTTCGCTAAATCAACAATTGCTTATTCTTGATCAAATCCTAGCTCTATCATTTATTCGATTATTTTCTATGGGCTAACCATCTTATCCTAAGTCTTTATTTAATTAAAAGGAATATTTCCTCCCCTTTTAAATAAATAAAAGCCCCCACTTTTTCCTCTTATCCTAAGTTGCACAAATAAAGCATTATTCTTATTTTATAAAAAGGGAAAAAGCACTTTTTGTCTCATATGGACACAAAAGTCAACTCCTATTTTCTCATTGGAGGATATTTGTGCACATGGATTGCTCCTCTTTTAAGCTCCACCATTGATTAAATCTTTTGCCTCTTAATCTCCATGGTCCATTCCTTCTCATTTCCTTTAAAAGGAGAGCTCTCTTCTTCATTCTAGACCTCAACTTTTTATGCTAACTTTATGCTACACGATTTCTAGGTCACTTTGGAGCTTTTTGAAGATTTGGAGTATTCTTGGCATCGACATCTCATTCTTGCATTCTACATCTCATTCTTGCATTCTTAGCTTAGCTTCATATTTATGCTTTCTTAGATTAGCTTCATTTCTATGCTCTAGATTAGCTCACATAGATTAATTAGCTTGGGTTGTAACACTTGCATATTTCCTTTCATAGCTTAGCTTGCATTCTCATTTCTAGTTAGCATTGCATTGTATTTTCATTCTTGATTCTTGAGGATATTGGCATTTTTGCCCTTATCTTCATTGAATCTCCCATTGCATGGTTTACTAGCAAGGTTATAGGCTAAATAGCTCTAGCTGAGAGCATTCTTAAAACCCTTGCACTCCATGCCTAGGGAGCTATGGATCGATTTGTGAGGGCTCATTCTTGAGTTTCCTTGCATGTAATGATCCATAGAAGTGTGACACATTTATAGCACACACCAGTGTCCTGTCATGTTGCAAACCTGGGCTAGCTAAGTGGTGAAGTTGTGGAAAGATTTGGATCCTGTGAGATATTGTAGACTGTTACTTGCTTTTTAATTGGCCATAACTAGGAAGGCCTTATAGCTTGGAACATTGCATGTAATCAGTGAATTTATGAATAAAGATTCTAATTTTATATCAGATCTTGTGTTTGAGTTATGTAATTCTATTGTGTAATGGTTTGGCTACAAGGTCAAACAGTCCTTAATTGGATCCTCCATCCTTAACTGCATTAGAAATTCAGTTTAAGCTGAGTGATGCTAGTGTCGGTTGAGCACCAGTATAAGTTGAATAAATTTTAGTGTCGACCGAGCATTAGTAATTGCCTAGTATCAAATAATTAACAGAGTGAAGATAGTGTTTTCTGAGTAGAAAATTTTTAGCGATGACCGAGTTACTTAGTGATGATGGAGTAGATGAATGCAGTATTGACCGAGTGTTAGTAATTTACAATTTGTGAAGAAATTGAGAATCCCAGTCAACATAGTTGAATTATTGGGATATGTAAAATGTGTTGACATTAATAATGAATGATCTAGAGCATTTAATGCATGGTAAACCATTTTCTTATGGATTCAAGGAGAATTTTTTAGAAGTATCTAGAAGAATAAGGAGGAGAACAAAATGATAGAAGGATTCGATGAATCTGACCTAAACCTAAGATATACGAAAGAGATTAAGTGACAAAAGATTAATATACCTAATCAAGGAGGTATAAGGATGATCTAATTGTGGGTTAAGAAGTGTGGTGGAAAGAGGTTGATGTTATTTACTGGTGAATCTAAGTAGAAGGCTAAGAAGAGTTGTGAAGAGATTAACAAAGTTGAGGTGATTGCTTGAAGGGATTTCTGAGCAGATCAAAGATGGAGATGCTAATGAAGGTCACTCAGTAAATCAACATATGAGGGTATTGGATCTGTATTTGTAAAGTGAGTTGTATATTTTCAGATCTGAACCTGCTGTTAATTTCTAACCATTGTATCAGTTAAAATCCTTTAATCAAGGTTGACCTAACAGTCATTTTTTAAACCCTTTAATCAAGGTGACATTCTAATGAAATGTTCTTAATCCCTCTAACCAGACCACTCTTAATAGGGTGATCAAATCCTTTAACAGGGTTACACCTAACAATGTTTATTGTAATCATTTAATAGGGTTGGATTATTGTTAAATTCTAGTGTCATACTTGTGTGAATGTTATTGTTAGGAATAACAACCCACAATAAAACTAAGATGGGGCTGAATCAGTTGTATAATAGAATATTAAACTCCATAATATCAGATCCAATGAATATAATGAATGCCAACACAATAACACAATATTTTGGTTTCGGGGAAACCCTGTTAAAGGTAAAAACCCCAGTGGGAATTAGCACCCACAAATGATGTATTCAAAGTATAGTTATCCTTGTTAGAAGATATAACCCTATTAGGACCTTATTGAAACATTATAGTACATAGTACTTGTTAGAGGATAGACCCTATTAGGATTCAAGAACAAAAGAGAGGGCTCCCTGCCCAAAGAAGGTTAAATCCACCTTCAAAACTGACTAGTTCGCAATAGGTGTATATAAAGAAATATACAATCTTTTGAACTATTTTCTAGCAACTATCTTTACTTGATTAGTTCCAATGAAGTCCACCAGTAAACCTCTACTCTACATACAATAGATACAAGCCCACAGCTTTTCCAACTTCTTTATATCACCTATATTCCATCCATATCTTTTCCAAAGAAAAGAATCTACATATATACCTTATTACAATTTACCATGATCAAGCCAGCCCATGAGGCTTTCCTAATTACAAATAATTACATAAACCCTTTCTAAGATACACATGGTATCTAGGACAAGTCTAAAATGATTACATTACAAAAATTAAGGACTGACATCCTTAATTTTTGTTCGTCAAACAAAACACATGCTTCATTTCCTGAGTCGACTTCATAGTAAGCCATCGCTAGAACACATGACATAGATGATGTCACCAATCATTATGTACCTTGTGCTGACCAATGAACATCCTTTAGTACCCTATCTATCATCCTTCAAGCTCACATACCTTGAATCCAAATCCTCTGAAAGATATACCAAAAATCCAGAGACTAACTCTGTCAATTCTCACTATCATAGTTAAGTGACCAGTCTTGATTAAAACATTTGTATCTCTCTCAATATGAAGTATCTAATGATGTGATCTTAGATATAAGATCACAACATCCACTTGAACTCTTATCTGACTTTGTAGTATCTGAAACATCTGTATAGTGTCTGTACACTATGATTACCAGTCTGGATCCTTCATAGAAATATATGTTGATATCAGTGACAAAACACAAATGACAATAGTATGAGTGCCCATTTATTAATGTAGTGATAAACATATTAAATGTCTTAATCACCTCCCATGCATTAGCAATATCCAACAATCTCCCCCTTTGGCATTGATGTCAACATATGGGAAAATCTTATCCCAAAGTTATATCAATCCAAAGTCCTACAACCAAACAATCTTCCCGTACAGTAGGGATTTTCTCATAGCAACATTCCCCCTTTGACAACAATGGAAAATGGTGCCATGAGGCTTTGGATTCCTTCACAAATAAACTTTCTTCCATGATCACTCCCCCTCAGGGGTAGATCCCTACATCCAGTCCAAATAGTGATAAGGCTCTAAATACCTCTGGACTGATGCACCTCTACATCATTTAGTTCTGACTAGGAGGGGCCTAAACCCCTAGCATACCTCTAAGATATTCAAAGGTATCTTTCAGTAGTGGCTTTGTGAAGATGTCTACAATATACTCTTTTGTACTGATATATTCTAGTTTGATTTCCTTTTCGGCCACCTTGTCTCTTAAGAAGTGATACTTGATAGAAATGTGTTTAGTTTTAGAGTGCATCACCAAATTCCTTGACATATTTACTGTACTGGTGTTATCACAATGGATAACCACAGGCTCATCAAAATTTATTCCAATGTCTGTCAGCATTTGTTTCATCCAAACAATCTGAGTGTAGTTTATAGCAGCAAAAACATACTCTAATTCAATAGTAGATTGTGCTATACAATCTTGTTTCTTACTTAGCCAAGAAACCAACTTTTCCCAAAGAAAAATGCACCACCACTGGTACTTTTTCTGTCATAAATATTTCCTTCCCAATCAACATCAGTATAAGCATGAAGTTCAAAGCTATCATTTCTGTCATACCATAAGCCATAATATATGGTTCCTCTTAGATACCTCAGTATCCTTTTCACAGCAACTAGATGTGTTTCATTGGGTTATGCTTGATATCTAGCCACAATTCCAACAACATTAGCAATATCTAGTCTAGTGTGAGTCAGATATTGTAGTCCTCCAACAATTGATCTATACAAAATCTAAAAAACACACTTTGATTCATCATCAATTGTTAGCTTGTTTCCAGTCACCATAGGTGTTCCTACTGGTTCACAATCTTCCATTCCAAATTTATTAAGCAATTCTTTGAGATACTTGGTCTGAGAAATGAAAATACCATTCTCATTCTGAGTTATTTTCAATCCAAGAAAGAATTTCATTTCACCTATCATGGACATCTCAAATTCACTTTCCATTTCTTTAGCAAATTTCTTACATATATCATCATTACCTCCAAAGATAATGTCATCCAAAAATACTTCTACTATCAGGATTCCATCTTCACTAGTTCTTAAATAAAAATTACTGCCCACATTACCTAATCTAAAACCAAGCCCAAGTAGATACTTTTATAACCTTGCATACCAAGCCCTAAAAACTTGCTTCAACCCATACAAATATTTCTTTAATTTGCACACAATGTCTTTATCTTCGCATAGAGGAAATCCATTTGGTTGTTCTATATAGACTTCTTCTTCAAGATCTCCATTCAGAAATGTAGATTTAACATCCATCTGATACACTTTGAAGTTTTTATGTGCAACATAAGATAGGAATAATCTTACTGTCTCTATTCTGGCAACAAGAGAAAATGTTTCTTCAAAATCTATGCCTTCTTGTTGTGAGTATCCCTTACACACTAGTCTTTCTTTTTTCCTTACAATAGTTCCTTCTTCATCCATTTTTTTTCTAATAACCTATTTTGTTCCTATTATATTTTTATTTTTAGGTCTAGGAACCAATTCCCAATTATTATTCTTCTTTATCTAATTCAATTCTTCTTTCATAGCATTTATCCAAGATTCATCTTTAAAGGCTTCATCTGCAATTTTTGGCTCAACTTGAGAAATCAAACAAATGTCTTCTCTAACTTTTGATCTAGTTAGCACTCGCTAACTAGTATTGCCAATAATTTTATTTTCAGGATGGTTATTTTTTACATACCTTGGAGTTTTAGGAGTCTCAGTAGCCTTTCTTGTACTAGCATCACAAGCCTCTTTTTCACTTTCTTCCTCAACAAGTTCTTCTTGTTTTGCAGTAGTAGTAGTTTATTTTATCTCTGAAATCTTATTACTATCATGCATTCTCTCTTGTATCTAAAACTTCTCATCTATTCTTACATTGTTACTTTCAATCATCTTCCTCAATCTCAGATTGAAACATTTGTAAGCCTTTCTTTTCATAGACTAACCAAGGAAAATCCCTTCATCACTTCTAGCATCAAACTTCCCTATCTCATCATCCCTCTTGATATAACATTTACTACCAAATATTCTGAAATATTTTACAGTAGCAGTATGATCAAACCATAGTTCATAGGGAGTCTTACTTGTACCTTCTATGATTTGAATTCTATTCAATGTGTATACTATTGTTCCAAAAACCTCTCTCCAATGTACATGAGATACATTTCCTTCAATCAACATTGTCCTAGAAGCATCAAGTATAGTCTTGTTTCTTCGCTCTGCTATCCCATTCTGTTGTGGAGTCCTAGGAGCATATGTTTGTCTCTTTATTCCATGCTCTTTGGAATATGAACTGAATAAGTCTAAAGTAAATTATCCACCTCTTTCTGACATTAAACACTTGATCTTTAAACCCGATTCATTTTCTACTTTTGCTTTGAACAACTTGAATTTATCAAATGCATCTGATTTTTCTCTTAAATAAGTAACCCACATCATTCTAGAAAATTCATCAACAAAGAATATAAAATACCTTTCACCATAAGTTATGACTTTGTTCTTGTAGGTCCACATAGATTTGTATGTACCAGATCCAAATTTCCTTTTGATGTATATGTTTTTCTTTTATGTTTGGTTCTAGTCTGCTTTCCCATAACACATTCTTTGTATACAGTGTTAGATGGTTTCACAATCTTTGGTAGATCTCTTACTGCATTAGCCATACTTTCCTTCACAATGTTATCAAAATGAACATAAAAAAATATCCTTTACCATAACCAACTATCATCTACCTTTGCAACAAAACAAGAGGCTCCAGATGTGTTTAGTTCAAATACATTACCTCTAGATTTTGAACCGATAGCAATCAGTTTTCCTTCCTTGCTTCTGATAAAACATTTGCCATTAACAAAACTTAACTGAAAATCTTTATCAATTAACTATCTGACACTCAACAAATTATTTTTCATTCCTTCAACAAGTAGTACATTTTCTATATTAGTCTTTCCATCTAGAGTAATGGATCTTACTCCTATGATAGATTTAGGGAGATTGTCCCCAAACCTCACAACACCTCCATCATAATTTACTAATTTAACAAATTTGTTCTTATCACTAGTCATATGATGAGAACAACCACTGTCAATTATCCATTTGTTTTTTTATCAACATGAGATACTAAGGCTTTTTCTTCATCTACTGGTTCATCTTTAATAGCAACAAATCAAATCTTTTCATAATCTAAACATCATCATCAGAGATTCCTTCACTAGCATAATAACATTCTCTATCTCTTTTAATCTTTGCATGATTAGGTTTGTACTTAGAAACTCTTGTAGGACATCTAGATGCAAAATGACCTACCTTCTTGCATGAAAAATATTTTAAGGGTAATTTTCCTTCAAACTTGCCCTTACCTCTTTTTCCTCTTCTAGCAATTAGTGCAACAAGTTCATCCATCTTTATTTATTCTACCATTATTTGTTCCCATTCGTCAGCATACTCACCAAGCTCTTCTTTTAGGTCTTCTTTGCTGGTGCTCGGAAGTGCAGACAATTTCTTGTGTGTAGATGCCTTGAATTCAGTTTCAACTTTAGGTACAGCTTCTCCTGATTCCACCTCTTCAAAAGTAGTCATCTTTGCAATCAACATCTCTCTACTAAAATTTGGAGTCAGGGGTATAGTCTCTTGAATAGACATTGCCTTGAACTTGTATACAGAATTCAATGATTTGAGGATCTTCGCAATAACTTCCTCTTCATTATAAGTACCTCCACAACTTATGATTCCAACTATTGCTTCTATGACCCTGTGAACATAGGCTCTAATGCTTTCATCCTCATTCATTTGTAGATTTTCCATCGTTGTTTTCTAGTTTTGTAACTTTTCCTGCTTGGTATATTTATCCCCTTCATATAATGCTTCTACTCTATTCCAAATTTCATGTGTCGAATCTAAGTCTTTAACTTCAGTGAACTCACCTTCAGATAGTGCAATGATTAGTGCTTCCCTTGTGACCATGTTATATGAGAATAACTTCTTCTCATCATCAGTAGCAGATGGAAAATCATTCTCAATCTTCAGGGCTACCTTCTTCTTTGCAATCATCTAGTAGTCTATGCCTAAACACAAAAAGTGTGTTCACATCTTGTTCTTCCAACTGTCAAAGCTCTTAGGATCAAATTTAGGACCATCCTTCCCATAGAGTGCCATTTCCAAGATCACCTCAAGTTATTAAGCTTTCTCTCTTAGGACCACAAGCTCTGATACCAATTGTTAGGAATAACAGTCCATAATAAAACTGAGAGGGGGGGTGAATCAGTTGTATAATAGAATATTAAATTGCACAATATTAGATCTAATTAACACAATGAATGCCAACACAATAACACAATATTTTGGTTTCGGGGAAACCCTATTAAGTTAAAAAACCCCAGTGGGAATTAGCACCCACAAATGATGTACTGAGAGTATAGTTATCCTTGTTAGAATATATAGCCCTATTAGGAGCTTATTGAAACATTACAGTACATAGTCCTTGTTAGAGGACATACCCTGTTAGGAGTCATGAACAAAAGAGAGGGCTCAGAGCCCAAGGTTCGCTGCCCAAAGAAGGTTAAATCCACCTTTAGAACTCACTAGTTCGCAACAGGTGTATATAAAGAAATACACAATCTTTTGAGCTATTTTCCAGCAACTTTATTTTCTTGATCAATTCCAATGAAGTCCATGTTGGAAATATAAATGGGAAAGTAATACTGAGAGCAGGGGGGTGAATTAGATATTACTTACTTTTACCCTTTTAATCTAATAAAAATTTATGCATGACATAAACAAAACTTGATCATTTTAAGCAACTAAACATATTAATCAGCATAAATGAAATCACTCATAACACCATGATTTTGGTAACCCAGAAACCCTTGAAAGGTAAAACTGGGGTGGGGATGACACCCACAAATCCTCACTACTACAGTAATAAGTTTTACATGTTAAGGCTTACAAAATGTGATCAATTTATGATCTACCCTATGAAAGGTTTGCTTTGTCAAAAGCTAAAAGACTTATACAGTCTACCTTGTTAAAGGATATACAAACTTACAACAAAGTAAGCACTCAGTAAAGAGATTTACATAAAGTCTGTTAAGACTACTCGGTTTAGAGATTTACCTTGATACACTGGTCAAAATGTCTCAATACCTGATCTTTTGGTTTGCACTTATATGCAAATTACAGATCTCCTATTTACTATATATTTATGATCTCTTCTATCTGATCTTTCTTGATTCCATCCTTTCACTGCTTAGCTAGGTCATCAAACTCTATCTAAATACATGACTATTCTGAATATATCTCTCTAATCATTCACTCATACTCATTTGATCTTGGTATCTCTTATCTCTCTGATTCACACACTTCTCTTGATTTAGATCTTTCCCTTATACAATAACAAAAAACATTTTACCGTTTCAAGATCTACAGTTCAGATTTATTTCTATTGCCACCTAAGCTATACAATTTTCTGATTGGCTTAAGGTATTACATAGGGATCAATGATAATAAAATGGATGTGTAATTACCTCCATAATTACATCAATAGACAAAATACAAAACATCATTATCACCAAAATGGTTTACCTCGACCATTGTGCCATTCCAAACTTGTATGTCATTCTTGGCTGACTCGGCAAAAGCTATTCCTGGCACTCGACATTAACTGTACTCAGAATCAGTTAAAATTCTCTGTCACTCGGTAATCATTGATATATGTAACTCAGAAAAAACTATACTCGGCATAGTACAAACACATAGTGACCATGACTTTACTCGGCAGTACTACTGCTCGGTAATTATACAATATATAACTCAGCCTTTACAAAATGACTCGGTTGCAGTGATGACTAACCATCATTTCCTAGATATATGACTAAGTGTGAAGCACTAATGGTCAAAAAAATTATAGAGATCTACAATCTCCCCCTTTGACATTAGTGGCAAAAACACTTTGTCATGACATTTGTACTTACAATTATAAAAATATGTTTGTACTAGCCTAATACTCCCCCTGAGATATATATACATTCAAAAAATTTGTTACCTGTCCCTATCTAGTCCTCTTTCATACTCGTGTCATGATGATTCCCCCTTGTTTTTGACATGATGAATTTCTTCATCAGTAGGTAGCTCACAAAATTTCTCCAGAAAAGGTTTATGCAGCACCATGATCATGCAGAGTGCATCCGTAAGTAGTTGAAGCAATGTTTAAGACTTCTGTCTACACTTCTAAATCAATAGCTAAATTGATGAGGCTCTCAGTTGTGGAAAAATGTGGATCACTCTGGATTAATTCTTTAGCCTTTGCTAACTTTCTCTGTATAGCCTCCAGATGAGGTGTCAAAATAGTTTGTATAGAGAGTAGGTGAGAATGAATCTTGCCATCATTAGCCATCATCTCAGCTAACTTACCTTGGGTCTACATGATTTTGACATAATGTGCAACACTAGTGTCTGCATCCAAGCTCAGGGACTGACTTGTAGCTTAAATCTCTTGCTTGAGAGTATCAAGCAATCGTTGATTCTCATCAGTGAACAATTCAACATTACATATTTTGGCCAATAGAGACTATCCATTCACAACTAATCCCTCGGTCTCCTTTACCAAAGTGGATAGCTGAACCTGTTTCACTGCTATCTTGGTAGATATCTTCTCCAACATTTTGGTCTCAAACCTCCATTCTGACCATTCAAATAACTTATCACTTTCACAACTAACTTCATTATTGACTTTCTGAACAATGTGTACAAGTTGTTCCAATATGGGAACAGAACTATTTACATTTGATAAGTCATATACTTCATTAAATATATCTTTTATTTCATGAAGAACCTATTTTTGCTAATGCTCTCTTCGAAGTTCTACTTGCCTGCTTTTCCTTATCAACAAATCCTTCATTATCTGTAGTTTCTCATAAGAAAGGTTATCTGTATCCCATTTAGGAATAACAATGACTTCATCAATTTTGACCTCATCTTTCTCCTTCTGTACTCTCAGTGGGGTGCTTCCACTCGACATCTGTACAAGAGCTTTGATTGCCTCCTGCTCCTTTGGCTCTTTTTCTTTAATGAATTTTCCTTTGATATTTTATTCTCCTTTCCCCTTATCCTCAGCATGAGGACTAATAGCTTGTTCATCTAATTTAATTCCTTGTTCTTCTTTGTTGTGTTCTTCCATAGGAGGACTTTGAATTTTGGCTTCTACTTTGTCTTCTTCCTCAGTAGATTGAGTTAGCGGTACCGACTTGATGGGTTCCTTGGTAAGGCTTGTACCGACTAACTTGTCAATAGTATCCACTTCAGGAAGAGTAGGATTCTCATTAATGGATTGTGTGCTAGTTGTATGCAAATTAGTTGTACTAACTACTATAAATGATAAATTTACTATTTTATGATTAATGAATCTAACTAATTAGCAAACAACAATGAAGAATACACAAAATTGAAGCTAAAATAAGATTTTACCTTCACTTACCATGTATCTTATCTCCATTGTCCTCCTATGCTCTGATTTCTTGGATGTGTTGAGCTCTCAAATTTCCAATTTGAAGCTCCTTGCCCAAGATGGTACCAAAGTGTGGAGATTTGAATGTTTGAATGTAAAACTA
Source organism: Chamaecyparis obtusa (assembly GCA_027943335.1). NCBI lineage: Eukaryota > Viridiplantae > Streptophyta > Pinopsida > Cupressales > Cupressaceae > Chamaecyparis > Chamaecyparis obtusa. The sequence goes on along the minus strand of BSBK01001464.1, from coordinate 225,687 downwards.
AATCCTAATTATGCAAATGAGATGATGATAGTATGGATGCTTCACAAAATGATATGGATATGCTTAATAATGAGTGCTTGGATGCTTGATTGCTTGATTTCTTGATTTCTTGATTACAAAAATACCTATTAGCTCACAAAGGGGAAATTAGGCTCCTTTTATAGAGTTTTGGAGGATCTAGGCCTAGGTGGCACAATCCTATGGTTGAGAATGAAAGGTGGAAGATCCTAGGGCTAGGATTGACTTGGTTGAAGGAGTTGAGAGAAAGAATAGGGATGATGTTCCTCTCATATTGACATGGAGGAGAACAAGGTGGAAGGGAAAGACGCATGTCAAGTGTCTCACAAAGACCAAAGAGAGAAAGAGGGAGAGACCTTTTCCTCATGAGGACTCTTTGCACAAGTTTCCTATGAGTCACCTTTGACCCTTAAAGGTGGCTTGAGAAGCCCCTTAGGAATAGGGATTGTCTCTTGACTTGGTTTAAGAGAGGACATGTGGTCATGAGACCAAGTCCTATGAGGCCACGTAGCCCTTAAGAATAGGACATGTGTGGGTGAGGATAATTACTAATAAATAATTAATAATAATTATTTACTTTAGCCAAAGTGATGTGTCAAGTGACTGGGTAGATGAGGTGGACTAGAGGACTTATTCATATTTAGGTGATTGTGTATTTAATTAAATCACTTTAATAAGACTAATTAGAAGACTTAGGATAGAGGAATAGACTATAGTGAATTTACTAAATAGATTGAATAATCTATTTACTAAATAGAGGAAATAACTATTAATTAAATAATAAATATTTAATTAATTTATCAAGTCAATATCAATTAAATAATAAATATATAATTAACTAATGAAGTCATTTTTAAGTGTATACATTTTGCCTCTCTTTGAAATAATATGTGTGTTACATTGTTTCAAAGAAAATTTCAAGCATTTTGCCCCTACCCCAGACAATGTCTCAGATGACCTAAGCATGCCCCCTCAAGAGATTGATTAACAAAAAAGATTATTTCATTATTTTTTTAAAATTATTTTTTTAATTTTTGGATTAGATAATCAATCTCACGAAAGAAATAGGAGAAAAGATGGGTGAAAATAGCATGAAATGGAAGAAAAATGGATGATAGGGTCCACACACCAAGCACATCAGGTCCACATGCTATAAATAGGGCAAAGGGGTCCACAATAGGCTCATTATGCACACTTGTCATTTGGAGATCAGAGTGTGAGAGAGAGAAAAGAAGAGCTTCCAGGATGTCATTTCCATTGTTAGATCACCACTTCAAGAGGGCCAGACACTTCCAGCGACCTCCCGATTTGGGAGAGTCGGTAGGTGATTCGATCCTCTTTGTCAATTTTTGATTTCCAGCATGATAGAGTAGGATTTAGCATGTGTAGGATAGGTTAAATCATAGGTTAGATTTTTGAAAATTGTTTATTCTTGGGTGGTGAACGAATGCGCAGCAACTAGCCATGTTTGCGCAAAAAAATCCAAACTTCTGTGCATTCGTTTATGGCAGCTGCGCATGCATATTAGAGGAAAATTTGTGCTATGCAAATATGAATTAAAAGTGCGCATATGTTCTTTCTAGGCATTTGTGTAGAATTTTTGCACAAATGTTAAATAAATATGCACATGTATGAAAAACTACGCAAACGTGTAAGGATACTGCGCATGCATTTTTCTATGTTGGGCATTTGTGTAGAATTTTTGCGCAAATGTTAAATAAATATGCTCATGTATGAAAAACTATGCAAACATGTAAGGATACTGTGCATGCATTTTTCTATGCTGGGCATTTGTTTAATGGATAGAATTTGGTCAAATTAGAAAGACAATTAGGTCAAACTAGATGTCGATAAGCTGATTTGATCTATCGGCAGTTAAATTTGATCGATTTGGTTAAGATAGGCAACATTGTAGCATGATTTCTAGTTAACCAGTCTTGATGCTAGATAATTGATAAAATCATCTGTTAAAACATGTGATGAACATGTTTGTAATTGATATAATAGGATAGATAGATGTTTTAGATCAGTTTATTAAAATTTGATAGCTTGATGTTGTTGATTTTAATAGGAGGATATTACCAATATTCTGATGTCACAAGAGAGATATCCCTTCACATAGAATCTGAGACTGATGTTGTCAGAGACTGACAGACTTCTGATTGGTGCGTCTAGTTTATATCATGTTATTTACATGCCTGAGATTAGGGCAAACCAGAGCATGATGATGTCATTGGTAGAGCGATGACACTCGGAGATGAGTACCTTCCATCTTCCAACAGGGGAGATGACAGTCACACTAGAGGATGTATATCCCATCCTCTAGCTTCCTATCATAGGGGAGTTAGTACATTATGATCGACACGACAGAGTGACAGAGTGTAGAGCCATCTTTGGTGATGATGAGATAGAGGATGGAGAGATTAGTTGGGAGGACATGGTTGATCTGTATGAGCCTCTACCAGTGGTTCTAGCAGGAGCGATTGGGGGTTTTGTATGCCCTGATCATAGATCACATGGATTTGCAATTGGATGGGGCCGCATATTGCAGCAGATGATGGATGACAGGACCTGATTTACTTGGGGTGTCTGTCTACTAGCACATTTGTATGAGAAACATGCATGTAATATAAATGGATAATATACAAATGAACACACCTAATGAAAATAATGTATGACCTAAATGAATTGATTAAATTTTTGTAAGATGCAAGGTGAAAACTCAATGTTTTTGTTTTCCAAATGTACTCAACTTAAATAACAATGTATCTAACACAAGAAGAATGGACTAGGAGAATAGATAACCTAATAAGAAAGATAACCTAAAATCCCTATAAAAGGAGCACTGATATGCAAGTCATGAACTATTTAAATGAAATGCAATATGAAATGAGTATATCTCCACAACTTCATGTAACATCTTAGAACTTCATAATAATTGGAATTTGATTCTCATCAGTGAGCTCATTATGTTGCAAGGAAATGCAAGCATCATGGTATAATTAAACCAAGATGACCTGAGCACTTCTTGCATGGAGTTTAATGTAGCAAACTTGACAAGCATCTAGGTATAATTGAACTGAGATGACGTAAGTATCATTTGCATAACAGACAAGGAATATTCCCCCCTACATCGGGGAACAAATATTTTGAGTCAAGGTACGTGCTGGCATATCACCATTAATAGCATTTGTAGAAAAACATGATTTATATGTTGTCAATACTATTAAATTGATGAAGGCACTTATGCATAGACACCCCAATCATTTTTTCCTTTGACTTCATCAGAAAATATCCCATAAATAGCAATCAAAGAAAATACCATGCCCATCCTAGCTATTCTAATTAATGACATATGGGAGTTTCAAACTCATGTCAAAGATATCCCGGAATAGCATAGGAAACATGATAACAATGAAATCTAGATATGAATGCATAATCTTCAACAAATCATTCTAACATGCCTACCATGAATATACATTTCTTTTTCCAAAAGATAGTGTAAGGTATAGTGATCAGTTCAATTGATGATGTATAGTCAAGAATGATAGATAAGCAGCCATATTTCAAAGGATAGATCATAGATTTTGATTCATCAGGAAGATACCATTGTGGAAGGATGTTTGATTGTGTTTCCTTGTCTGGTGTAAATACTCCATTCTATCCTCTAAGAGTCATGACTATCATAGATCCACTTCCCAAACTAGGTCGAGGACATGCCCCCAACTAGGTGATGGACTGACTTATTATGGATGAAGAAGGATGCAAAAAAAACTAGGACAAAGACCATGACAAAAGATCAAGCTATGATGGGGTTTTATTATGGGTAAATACAATGGATGTTGTATGAACTATCCATTTTATTATGATATATACATCGTAGGAATGAAGACTGACTAGCTATTTTATTGTGGATATATACAATGAACGGACACACTAGAAGAATCCTAATAGATAAATGAGCTAACTTTATACACATGGCACCTGTTGCCAGGTTTTCACCACATGCTTGTATTGCAATGTTCTTTTGATTTTTTTATTTTATTTTTATTTTTAAAATATACATAGCCCTTGCATTGGGATTTCAAGGATAGAACTTCTTGAGATGTATGTTGTTGAGAGATTCATCCAAAGGATCTCCCTCAGGCATGGACAATTGACAAGCCCTAGAACCATAAACTATTGTGACCACAAAAGGACCTAACCAATTGGGTTCAAACTTTCCCTTCATCTCACAATGTTGTTGATTCTTTTGATTTTCTCGAAGGACGAGATCACCCAACTAAAAACCTCTGATGTTCACCTTGCTATTATACTAGCAAGACATACACTATTGATAGAATTTCAAATGATCATAAGCTCTTTGATGGCGTTCATCCAGCAGTTCTAATTCAATCAACCGTGCCACTCTATACTCTTCATCAGGAATCAAATCTTTGAGAGTGATACGAAGTGAAGGCAACTCAACCTCAAGAGGTGGGACTGCTTCAGATCCATAGAGAAGGGAATATGAGGTGGCTCTAGTAGGAGTACAAATGGAGGTACGATAAGCCCATAAGGCTAGATTCAGTTGGATATGCCAGTCACGGCTAGCATCATTGATAATCTTTTGTAGGATTTTAACAATTTTTTTATTTGATGACTCAGCTTGGTCGTTTCCTTGGGAATAGTAGATGGAGGAATAGTTATGGGTGATATGGAATTTTGCACATAGTTCATCCATGTCCTAATTTTGAAATTGTTTCCCATGAATAGTAATGAGATACATAGGAATACCATATCTACAAATGATATAATTTAGGATAAACATGGATATTTGTTTCCCTGTGGTGGTAATCAATGGAATGGCCTCAATCCATTTAGTAAAATACTCAGTTGCAATGATAATCCATTTGTGGTCATTGGAAGATGGAGGGTTGATAGCACCCATGAGGTCGAGTCCCCACCAACTGAATGGCAAAGTAGTTGTAAAAGGATGTAACTCTTATGCTGGAGCATGAACAAGGTTTCCATGTATCTAACATTTCTTGCATGCCCTAGCAAAATGAAAGGAATATGTTTCCATGGTAGGCCAATATTAACCCATATGCATGAGTTTCTTAGCCAAAGAGGGACCACTCGAATGTGTCCCACAAATACCCTCATGTATGTCTCGCAAGGTAGTGTGAGCTTCATCATGCTTGAGACATTGTAGGAGAGTACCGTCAAGACCTCACTGATAAAGGGTGTCGAATAATAGGACATAGTTGGAGGCTTGGCAGAGAAAAGTTCATTTTTTATTTTGGGATAGGTCAGGGGGTAGGATGTCATGTTTTAGATAAGAATATATTTTTCCATAGATTGGGGAGTCATGTCCAATAAGATGACATATAATACTCGTATCAGGATCATCATATGTAGGACAAGTCAGGGATTCCACCAAGAACTCAAAATGGACATTGGTATCTTTTGTATCAAAAAAAGAAGCAATCTTAGCCATTGCATTGGCAGCCTTGTTATCATGCTGAGGAATCTACTCAAAAGTGATGACTGAGAAATATTGTTTGAAGTCATCAACCATATTTTTGTATGGTAATAACTTATCATCTTTAGTCTGATAATCATCATTAACCTGGTTTATGATCAACTGAGAATCCCCATAGACATTCATTTCAATTACTTTCCATTGTAAAGCCATCTTTAACCCAATCAACAAAGCTTCATATTCTACAACATTATTGGTGCAAGGAAAGAGCATCTTGTAAGATTTTAGAATTGTGTATCCTTGAGGTGTGATAAAAAGAATACAAGCTCCTGAACTATGTTGAGTGCATGATCCATCAAAATATAGTTTCCATGCTTGTGTAGATAAAGCCAAGATGTGTGCATCAGGAAACTCTGTGTGTATAGGTTGATTGTCCATTAATGGAGCATCTACTAGTTGATCTACTATCACTTGACCTTTGATAGCTTTTCGGTCCATATATTCAATATCAAATTCACTAAGCAGCATGACCCACTTAGCCAGTCTACCTATCAATGTTGTTTTTCTTAATAGATACTTTAAAGGATCAATCTTTGCAATGAGCTAGATTGAATGTGACAACATATAATGTCACCATTTTTGTGAAGCAAAAACAATGACCAAACATGCTCTTTCGATAGGAGAATAGTTTAGCCCATATCCCACTAGGGTGCGACTGATATAATAGATGGCTTTTTCTTTTCCTTCATGATCTTGCTAAGCCAGAAGAGCACCTAGTGAAACTGTCGTAGCTAAAATATAGAGCAAGAGTGGCTTGCCCAGAATTGGTGACATCAGAGTTGGAGGATTTTCCAAATATTGGTTGATTTTATTGAAAGCTTCCTCACATTTATCATCCTATTGAAATAAGATGTTTTTATGCAACAAATGTTGAAAGGGATGACTTTGATCTGCTAGTTGAGAAACAAATCTTCAGATGGATTGGAGATGTCCCTACAAGGATCTTAACTGACTAATATTAGTGGGTGAAGCCATCTCCATTATTGCTTTAACATTTTCTAGATCTACCTCAATTCCTTTGGCTGAGACAATGTACCCTAACAGTTTACCAGATGTGACTCCGAATGCACATTTCTTTGGATTGAGTCGAATCTAATACTTTTCCATCTGGGTGAATATTCTATCCAATACTCTCAAATGACTAGCTCTTTCTTTAGATTTTGCTAAGATATCATCAACATAATCTTCCATAATGGTATGCATCATATCATGAAAGATTGTAGTCATAGCTCTTTGGTAAGTCGCTCTAGCATTTTTGAGGCCAAATGGCATCACATTCTAGCAGTATGTACCCCAAGGACAAGTAAAAGCAGTCTTCTCTTAGTCTTCTGGTGTAATCTTGATCTAGTTATAGCTAGAAAAACCAACCATTAATGATAACATCTCATGCCTAGCTATTAGATCAACAATAATGTCAATATTTGGCAGAGGAAAGTCATCTTTTGGACAAGCTTTATTAAGATCTCAAAAATCAATACAAATCCGGATGGACTTGTCTAGTTTTGAGACTGGGAGGATATTTGAAATCCACTTAGCATAATCAATAGCATGAATGAATCCAACATCTAAGAGCTTCTTCAATTCTGCTTTAACCATTAGTGCAATGTGCAGGTGCATCTTGCAGAGCTTCTGCTTAACTAGTTTTACACCTGGTCTGATAGATAAATGATACATAATGAGATTGGGGTCTATCCCAGGCATATCTGCATAAGACCAAGAAAAATTGATTTTCCTTTCTTTGAAAAATTTGGCAAAAGCTTCTTTTTCTGATTTTGTCAAGGATGCTGCTACTTTGAGGATGCGGGGAGACTCTTCTATTCCAATGTTAAGAGGTACTGTTGGTTCTATAAGAATGGTAGATTTCTCTCGATAAAAATAATTTAGAAGAGTGTCAATCCTTCCATTGTCAGGTGCCTCAGAGAGGTTTTCACCATCAGATGCATCTTTTCTTTTAACTATTTTTGGATCTAATACTGCCACTGAGTGGTTTTCATCATTAGATCTATTGATTATTTTTATATTTTTATGACTGAAAGGATTGGCACTCTCTCCAAAGTAGGCCATGTCATTGAGTTCTATCAAAAATCCTAACTTTTGATCTCCTGGTGGTAAATGATCCTTGATTCTGAGATAATCAATGATTGCATCATCATTATGGAAGACATCAAATTCTGGATAATCAGGAGAATCCCAATCGATAAGTTTGGGATGTACAAGGGGCATTGGACCATTTGGGTCAATTTCAAAGGTATAAATGGTATTAATGGAAAATTTATCAAGGTTTATGATGGTATCAATGAGGTCTATTTCCATACTCTCCTCTGATTCATCTATCGCAAGATAAAGGTCACTTTCCTCACAATCGACAAAAGTAGTATCACGTGGGACTAATCTGAGTGAATCAGTCTTTGAACTCTCTCCCTCATGGTAATCATTACTATAGTGATGGAAAACATCAATTCCTATCTCTTTGGTACAATTAGATAATGAATCCCATTCATAATCATTTGATTCAGAATCATCATTATCCTCAAGTCTATCAATGATTCTTTGTGCTATCCTTTGTTTCTCTGGATCTACATACATACCATGCTTTCTGAATTGTAAGGTGGGAGCTTTAGATATCTCATGGAAAGGTGTGATCTTTTCTTTTCCTTTTGGTTCTATTGGTCCTTCTCCTTTATACCCTAATCCTATAGTATCTCTCTGATAATTTGGATTTTGCAAAATAGGTTTGATAACACCTTCTCTTTGTAACCCTATAGGTCCAGCACCTTGGTATCCCATCTTTTGTAGCAGAGTATACCCTTTACCATAGACATCAAGTGATATATTTTCATGTTTGATATCCTCTTCATTCTTTTGTGACTTAAGCAAATGATTAGCATTACGCTCAGCTACCTCTTTGGATATTGTGCCCCCACTTATAAATTTGTCATAAACAAGTGTTGAAGGGGGTTCTAATTGTTGTTTAATAATCAAAGATCTACCATATTCTCTAGGAGATAAAGGTAACTCTATAATGCAAAGAGCTTGACCTAAAGTGTACTCCCCCATACTTCTTCCTTTTATGTCTATCTTGATCCCATTTGATTTAGAAGTTGATGCTATATTACTAGGATCACTGGGTGTAGTTGTAGAACATCCAATACGGTTATAAGGTATCAAAGAATCAGATGTCTTAACTATGTTACAATACTGGAATGGATTAGTGTCTCCTTTGATAGTGATCTCTTGACCATTATGAGGGAATTTCAAGAACTGATGATAAGTTGATGGCACAGCTTACATGGAATGAATCCATGGTCTTCCCAATATAACATTATAAGCAAGATCCATGTCAAGAACTTGGCAAGGGACATCTTTGATTATAGGACCAAATCTGATAGGAAGAACAACAGACCCCTTGGATGACCTCTCTTCTTCATCATAAGCCTTTATTGTGATTTTCTTCTTTGGATCTACAGCATTTTCAAAAAATCCCAATCAAGGACTAGTTTCAATGTGCATATGCTCAAGCCAACTCCTCCATCTATTAGTACTCACTTGATTTTGTGACTCTATATAAGGACTTCAATATGTAGGGGAGCATTGTGAGGTTGGGTAATAGCTAAGTCATCATTTTCAGTGAAAGATAGGTAATGTGGGGTTGTTAAATGTCCCACCATAGCTTGAAATTGATCATGATCTAGATTTGTGGGGGCTTGGGTCTCCAAGAGAGCTTTTTCAAGGATATCTTTGTGAGATGGGGATAAATGCAAAAGCTCTAAGATGGATATCTAGGCAGGTGTTTTCTTGAGTTGTTCCAAAAAGTTGTACTGGTTGGAAATATTGGGTGTAGACTTTGGGACATGAACCAACTTATTTTGAGATGTAATTGGTTTAGACGGGACTCCTTGGAGAGTAACTTTGGATTGAGCACGAGTAGTAACATGGACTGGTTGACTCTCTAATTTTCCTTTTATGGTAATGACATTGGCATAATACTTAGAAGGATGACATTCAGAAATGTTACCAACATATCAATAGGGAGTAGAATTATAATTGGCTTGATTGTCACTCTTAGTGTTGGAAGAACTTCCTTTTTCATGCTCAGGAAGTGGATCTTTGAAAGCCATGTGTGATTCATTCGAGGTATGTCCATCAACACCAATTTCACCACTTTCAATTTAGTCTTGAACTACATTTTTGAGTCTTAGACAGTCATTGGTTTTATGTCCTTTTCCTCTGTGAAATTCATAATAATCATTCGCATTCCACCAAGAAGGTTTTCCTCTAGGTTCAAAGCCTTTTGTTTCAGGAAGCGTAATGAGTTTCTTTGTGATTAACTTTCGTAATGCTGATTCGAGAGATTCCCCTAAAGGAGTAAAATTTCTTCTAGGTGACATAAAAGGCAATCTTGGTTTTGATGAGTCTTTGTTGGTATTTTGATTTTCTGATTGATTGTTGTAGGATCCTTGAGTGGCATTGGCCTGACTTGTGAGATTTAAAAGGGGTTGTGTTAGTTTGACATTTCAATTATCGACAATTCCATCATTGACAATGTTTTTGTTCTTATTCCATAATTTTGATTTGTCATTGTTATAGTTGTTGGAATTAGAATTTGAGGACCCAACATTGTCTTTGGAATAAAGTTTTATCTCACCTTTTCTGAACATGGCTTCCTCAATCTTGATACCATTTTCTATGAGCTTATTGAAGTTTGGTGGACATTGTAATTGTAACCTATAACTCATTTCTGGTGTAAGGTTATGCACAAAAATATCCATCTTTTCTTGTTCAAGAATCATTCATGGATATTTGGAAAACAATTGACACCATCTTTGCAAAAAAGTAAGGAATGGTTCTCCATTCTTTTGATGTGCATTGCAAAGATCAAGCATAGTGACTTGATGTTTGATGTTATATGAATAATGAGTCACAAATTTGTCAAGAAGCTCATTGAAAGATTTGATGCCTGGGGGTAGTTTGGAGAACCATTCCATGGCTTGTCCTCCTAAACTTCGTGGAAATAGTCACATAAGATAAGTGTCATTATGAGCGACTTCAATACAAGTAGCACAAAACTGATGAATGTGGTCTTGTGGATCTAAATTCCCTTTGTATTTGTCAAATTTTAGTACCTCAAAATGAGGAGGGAATGGAATCATTGCTAAATTCTTATCAAAAGGATAAGGACATATATCATCCAAAGAATACTTCTTAGGTGATGATCCAGTTTGGATGTCACAGATTTTTTTTTGAAGCATCTGGATTTGTTGTAAAATGGGATCCAAAGATAACATGTTTCCTTGAGTATTTTGGGAAACATTGTTGTGGGAAGCATTATTTTTGGAAGCATGATTCTGTTGATCATTTTGAGAAGCATCAGATGGTTTTTTGTTTTCTTTTGCTTCATGAGTATCTTGAGAACTACTAGGAATTTCTTGATTGGTTACAATAGTTGGTTCTCTAAGATGAGAAATATCAAAGTCACTTGGTAGTTTGGCTCCTTGTTGAGAAAGCATGAGGAAATACATCTCCCTATCCATGTCTAGGAGTCTTTCCATGACATTGTAAATTCTAGGATCTTGTGTAGTATCCCTAAGTTCTTGATCTGTGGGTTCCTCTTCTGATGTGAAAAGTGAAGTTTTCTTAGGAATTCCAGACCAAGGATTTTCTTCATTGCTTTTGTTTCCTTCCATCTTGTCTAGAGATTTTGAATCAATGGTTTGTTTGAGTTTTTGAGATTGAGTTTGAACCATAAAAATATGAAAATTGATTTGTGGGATGAATGATTTTTTATGCAAAGATATGGAAAAGGTATTTGATAGAAGAGATATTGGAAAAAGTGTTGAAAAAGTGATGGGACAAGTTTTTGAAAAAGTGATGGGACAACTTGATAAATTCTAAGTCAATAGGAGGTATAGATCTCACTATGATATGACAAGGAAAAATCAAGAGATAGTAACCTAAGTAAGTTTGATTGAGGATGATAGATCCTGATAGGATAAACTCACAAAGATCAAAATCTAATAGATAGGGTAGTGTTTCAACACTAGATTTGGAATTTTAGAATATGATTTGATCACTTTTGGTGAAGAAAGAATGATGAAAATTAATGAAAATGGTCAAACTAAAGATCAAAAGTTTGTGTAACGCAAATGTTTTTCCAAAATCTTACTAAGGACAAAAATGGGTATCCGAAAAAGTGATTTTGCAAATTTCAAAGCTAGTGGAAATGCTCACTTTTGTATATGCACAGTAACAAATGCGCAGGACAAATTGATAAATGCGCAAGAATTTGAAACAAATGCGCAGCTATTTGGAACCGATGTATTGGAAAATAATCAAATGCGCAAAATAATTTAATGTATGTGCAACAAATTGTGATGAATGCATAGGTTTTTTTCTCTGATGGATTTGAACTGCAAGATGTGGAAATTTGTCTAGTCTTCTGATGTTTTATGGTTTTTGGCAAATGAAAAATGCATAAACACACACACGCAAGATAGAAATGATTTAATCCAACTGTTCTAGTATGAATGTAAAAACACGCTTACAATCCTAAGGTTGGCAAGGACAATATCTGTTGAATCCCTACTAGGATAATAAAATCCAGCCACATATATCCATACTGGACAGCCTAGGAACTTGGAGGCACAAGCTCCTCCTTACAGTGCACTCACTTCTTAGGCACACCAAGTTTCAAATTCAATGGGTCATTACTTCCCAAAGAACTGCTATCTCTACTATGAACCATGAGTAATGTGGGGTGTCTTCATGGGCTTGGGTGACCCCTTGAACCAGCAAATAGAAGGTTTTTGGCCACTAAACAAAATTTTGTAGTAAGGACATCCGTTCAGGTGGTTGTGATCAAGTCATTTTCCCAATTAAGGGGGCTCTCCCAATCCTTTCAAAGCAAGGCTTTCACCTCTAATAAGTAGGACTTTAACGCACCACTGGGGTACTGGAGGAGATTTTGGTTGCCACAATGAATTCACACTTGTCTAATGTGAGACTAATCACATTAGCATTTTTTATATACCGGTTTGGAAGGGCTTGGCTTTAGCCTATTACCGGTTGGGTCATTCCTTGGGGTGAGTACCTCTTTTCCCACCAAAGACCTCCCTCTAAAAATTATAATAGTTTCTCTTACACCCAAGATCCACGAATGGCGAGGGGAGAAGATACATTGTTATAATTTTGGGATTACAAATAGCTTATTAAGAAAAAATAGACACTTAATCTATTCTAAAGAAGACACACAAATTAAAAACATGTCATATTTTAAACCCAAATGAGATTATGGTTGATTTTACAAAAACCCCTTAAAGACTTGCAATCAAATTTGTTAGAAATTTTAGCAATGGGGCCTTCAAAGAACATCCTGCAAAATAGCCTAAAATACTACCAGAACTAACAAAAACCTGTTAAAAGATTAGTTAAAAATCCAAACAATCTATGAAATTGAATGCAGCTACTATATAAAACCAATGCGCAGAAACAGTGAACAAAGGCGCAGTAATTATGGATGTATGCACAGAAATGATGGATGCGCAGCAAGTATGAACTAATGCGTAGTGCGATGGTGTAAATGTGCAAAAATAGAAAATGCGCAACAGAAAATTATGTATGCACGAAACAGTTGAATGAATGCGCAGCAACTTGATAGAAAATGGAAAGTCGGAATGGAAAGTTGTGATTGTGGTAACATAAAACGTATGTGCAGTAGAAATTAATAGATGCACAGAAATCAGAGATGAATGTGCAAAAATAACTTGTAGAAAAACCTGCACACGAAAAACTAAAACTGAAAGTGAAAAACCTGGGTTGCCCCACGGTGGGTGCCAAAAGTATGCAAATTAGTTGTACTAACTACTATAAATGATAAATTAACTATTTTATGATTAATGAATCTAACTAGTTAGCAAACAACAATGAAGAATACACCAAATTGAAGCTAAAATAAGATTTTACCTTCACTTACCATGTAGCTTGTCTCCATTGTCCTCCTATGCTCTGATTTCTTGGATGTGTTGAGCTCTCAGATTTCCAATTTGAAGCTCCTTGCCCAAGATGATACCAAAGTGTGGAGATTTGAATATTTGAATGTCAAACTAAATCCTAATTGTGCAAATGAGATGATGATAGTATGGATGCTTCACAAAATGATATGGATATGCTTAATAATGAGTGCTTGGATGCTTGATCGCTTGATTACAAAAATACCTATTAGCTCACAAAGGGGAAATTAGGATCTTTTTATAGAGTTTTGGAGGATCTAGGCCTAGGTGGCACAATCCTATGGTTGAGAATGAAAGGTGGAAGATCCTAGGGCTAGGATTGACTTGGTTGAAGGAGTTGAGAGAAAGGGGGATGTAGTTGGAATGTGAGAGAAAGAATAGGGATGATGTTCCTCTCATATTGACATGGAGGAGAACAAGGTGGAAGGGAAAGACACATGTCAAGTGTCTCACAAAGACCAAAGAGAGAAAGAGGGAGAGACCTTTTCCTCATGAGGACTCTTTGCACAAGTGTCCTATGAGTCACCTTTGACCCTTAGAGGTGGCTTGAGAAGCCCCTTAGGAATAAGGATTGTCTCTTGACTTGGTTTAAGAGAGGACATGTGGTCATGAGACCAAGTCCTATGAGGCCACGTAGCCCTTAAGAATAGGACATGTGTTGGTGAGGATAATTACTAATAAATAATTAATAATTATTATTTACTTTAGCCAAAGTGATGTGTCAAGTGACTGGGTAGATGAGGTGGACTAAAGGACTTAGTCATATTTAGGTGATTGTGTATTTAATTAAATCACTTTAATAAGACTAATTAGAAGACTTAGGATAGAGGAATAGACTATAGTGAATTTACTAAATAGATTGAATAATCTATTTAATAAATAGAGGAAATAACTATTAATTAAATAATAAATATTTAATTAATGTATCAAGTCAATATCAATTAAATAATAAATATTTAATTAATTAATGAAGCCATTTTTAAGTGTATACACTAGTAATTATGGGATAATCCATGACTTGTAATAGTACAGTGTTACTACCTGGCAAGGGTGTATAAATTGCTTTCGTATTCTTTAAATCATCCTCAATTAAAAATGAATTCTTAATGGGGCTCTCCTAGGTTATGTCAACAATGTGAACCTCAGATGTATCCTATGTTTTCACTTCCTTAGGAGTACTAGTCTCCATTTTATTTTGCTTATTTTAAGGTTCAATAGCTTTCGAAGTAGTAGCATCCTTTCCTTCATCTTTGTCAATCAACAATCCAAATAGTATCTTCCAAATGTTTAAACTTTCTTGTACAACATCTTCAACCTTGTGTTGAAGTATTAGATAGGCTTGAAGTTTGGGATCAAACTTACCTCTGTATTGCTCAATTATCTATTTGATGTTGGTAGGAGTGAGAGAGGACTCAACTTTTGCTAATGTACTCTCTTGTATTTCCTTCTCTATTTGCAGAGCATACTCCCATTTTTGTGCAATCCTGTTGCATAATTCCTTAGGAATTCTATTTTCAATTTGAATTGGCAACATCTTGAAAATTCATAACATTTCAAGAATAGCATCCTCAACTTTCTCTTTATCTCCAATGCTCATGTTTCCAAACTTTAATCTTTTCAACTCATCCACTGCTACAGTGTTAGTAATCTTAAGACATAATTCATCAATAGTGAGTTGATGTCTACCCTGTTGTGTAACCTTCCCCTTTACTCCTTCATCACTTTTGGTTTCTTCATCATCATCTTGTGTTAGAACAAGTTTCCTTCTCGGCTTCTTCATAGCCTTAGTCAGCACTGACTTGGGTTGAGCAGATTTCTGCTTAGCAGATGCAGGAGGCATCTTAGGAGTCTTGACAAAAATTCTTCTAGTTTGAGGCCTAAGTGATGGTGTCACTGACACTTTACATTTCAACACTCTTTTCTTTGGTGGGGACTCAGTAATTATTGGTTTCTTCTCTTCTTCTTCTTCTTTTTCACTACCACTAGTTGCACTCTGTTCATCTTCTCCCAATCCTTGGGTCAACTCTAGTGGTGGATCCTTCTCAAATTCTTTAACATAATTTTCTAGATTTTTCACTATCTTCTTTCTTTTCCTCTCTATGGTGGTAGCCAATAATCCCAAAGAGATCTTAGATTTGGCTTCTTCAAATGTTCCAAAGTAAGGTTCTTTATTATCAATTTCTTCAACTAAGAGGGTTGTGATTGCAATAGTAGCTTCATCTATGTTGAGTTCATAGGGTAAAGGCATTAGCCATGAAACCCTAGGTAGGACTGCCTATGCATAAGTGAAGTCTGCGTCTACCAGAAAACATATATCCTTGTTGTATTTCTCAATCAAAGACACAGGGACTCTAGTCCTATTTCTCATCTTCTTCTTAAACTCAATGAAATAGTTATCCATTATTCCTTCAAAATCATCTCCAATTTGATTTATAAAATCATTTATTTGAATAGTGATGGGTTTCTTCTTGTCCCATGTTACATCTCCATGTGTAGGAAAACACTTCTTGACATAAAAGAACAAATAGATCAATAAGGAACTGAACTTACACATAGAATTCTTCACCGTCTAGATGGAGTTCAAGTTCTCAGCAAGTTGAGTTAGTTGGAGCTCAGCAAGGTCATATGTGTGTCCTTTCTTGATTATCTTCCATGCCTGGTCCACTGCCATACAGGGGACGCTATCCAATCGACTGGATTGATAAAACTTGTGCGAGATGACTCTAACAACAAAGTCAATTTCAAGATCAGTTATGGTGGAAATTGTCATTCCACATTTGTTCCAAACTGCTTGGGTATTAGCTTGAATATCCTCCTTTCCAACACATTTCATCATTCTTTTTCCTTCATTTGTAGGGTAACCAGTGACTTTGTGTATCATTTCCTTTGTGATCTTCACTGGTCTATCTTCCAGCCATAAATACATCTCATGTACTCAACTCAGAATGATCTTTATCCATTCCACTTTGAAATTTTGTAGGAAATTTAGGGCTTGCACTAACCCTTGATCGGAAACAACCTTATGTTCCGGCTTTAGCACTCCGTTGACACATAGTTTATCATATGCTTCCCTGATCTCGTAATCACTGATTTCTCTAATTTTTCACATATAGCAAGACCTAACGTCATTCATCAATAACACATTCTTTGGAATGGAAGATAGGGCTCCATTCAAATCTCCTTTAATATCACTTTTCGATATTGCCTTGAATACCTTCGGCTTCCAAACTTCATTCCTAACAAGTTGCACATTGAAAACTTCCATCCCTTGTTTCTTGACTAGTGCAGATGAAGATGATGCCATTTTAAATTGTAATTTTTGAAAAGAAAATATTTACTTGACAAAGTACCTTTTTTGTAAATAACCTTGTAGATGAATTTTGCCGATGGCACGCTGAGAAAATTAAGAATTGCCTTTCATAAATTGGTTTCACAAACTCTGAATCGCTCGCTGAAATCTCAAATAGCCTAGTGAAATGAAATTAATGAAAACTTTCCACTTTATAGAATCTGAAAAATAGAATTAGGGCCTCATAAATGCTCCGTACAATTTTTGGTGGATCACAACTGTCTCGGCAAATGCAAAAGCTCGATCAATATAACTATTGTGATACAGCTCGGTATACATAGGATTTCGGCCATAGCAGGTGCTTGGCATACATTGATAGCTTGGTCAAGACACTGATGCTTGGCATCAAAACTGAAAATCTCTATTTTGCTCAAATATGTCCTAACGCATCTTTATCTATGCAGATGTGGACTTTTTCTCACTTCTATGTTAGGAACTGATGAAAAATAAGACTTTGCAAGACTCAGTTCCGAACATACCTTCCAAGCTTAATTAGAAGAGGTGTGATCACCTGATCCATTGGATTGGGTGACCGCAGATGTGCTAGCTTTGCTTTAGTTTTCTTCTTTTTTCTTCTTCCATGTCTTTTCCATCTGATTCTTTAGTTTCTCATGCATACCTTCATTATGATTATCATCATTGCTTAGCATAGGTGATCTATAGTCTTTCTTTAAGTGACTGACCTTGTTACATTTGTAACAGACCATGCTTCCATTCATCCAGCTTTTAGATTTTCCTCTAAAATGAGTCTTCATGCAATTTTCTCTGATGTGTCCATATTTACCACAATAATGGCAATTATACCAAGTGTTGTAATCCCAATTGTAATAGTTGTGCTTTGTAATTGGCTTGGTTTGTTCATTTGATGACCACCTTGGGCTAGATATGCATTCAAATGCTTTGTGCCCATACTTCTGACAATTGAAACAACTTCCTTGAAACTTGGGTGAGGTGGATGAATTGCTAGCCTTAAATCTGCATTCATGTGCTTGATGTCCATGCTTTTTGTAGTTAAAACAATGTCCATTAAACTTAGGTTTAGAATTAGACTTACCATGTTTTCTTCTACATATGTTGGATGTATGTCTTTGGTTTAGCAATCTTCTATTCTCCATTCTTTGATGATTATCCTTCTTCAGTAGATGAATGTTCATTCAGTCCAAGTCTAGATCTATCACTGGATCTTCTAGGTGATCTTAATAGTTCTTCAAAATATTTTGTAGCTTCATTGGGTTTGTTCATCCTTTCATTGATTTCCTTTTCAGTTCTCAAATCATGTTTCAACTGATCATTTTCAGACCTTAGTTGATTTATTTCCATATCTTTCCTACCCAATTCCTGATTAACCATTAGTAGTTGATTTACCATGTCTAGTTGATTGTTAGTCAACCTTTGCATGTCATGTGTTCTTTCATCTAGCCTAATTGCAATTTGTCTTTTGTCTTCTTTAGCCATTACCTTGTCATCTTTAGCTTTCTTTTTCTGTTCCACTAATTCACAAAGTCTGACAGATTGAATTTCTTGTTCTCTTCTTAGAGTTCTGATGTCATCATTTAGTGTGGTATTTTTCTCCAATAGTTCTTTTATAGCTTTATCACTCTCGACAGAGTTACCATTGTCAAATAGTCCAATGATGTCTTCTTCTTTGTAGTGTGGCTTATTTTGTTGAATTGCAATCTCCCTTCTGTTGCTCAAGGATTTCTCAATTCTCCTCTAACTGCTTCCAGTTGTTGTAATGCCAGTTGTACTTCAATCTTTTGATTTTATATGATCTTCCCCAGTTTATAAGCTTCCATTTTAAGATATTTTTCCTCAAGTGGTTAGACTTCCTTAAGAGAAACCTTGCTGCTCTGATACCAATTGTTGGAAATATAAATGGGAAAGTAATACTGAGAGGGGGGGGGGTGAATCAGATATTACTTACTTTTACCCTTTTAATCTGATAAAACTTTATGCATGACATAAACAAAACTTGATCATTGTAAGAAACTAAACATATTAAGCAACATAAATGAAATCACTCATAACACCATGATTTTGGTAACCCAGAAACCCTTGAAAGGTAAAACTAGGGTGGGGATGACACCCACAAATCTTCACTACTGCAGTAATAAGTTTTGCCTGTTAAGGCTTACAAAATGTGATCAATTCATGATCTACCCTATGAAAGGTCTTCTCTATCAAAAGCTAAAAGACTTATACCATCTACCTTGTTAAAGGATTTACAAACTTACAACAAAGTAAGCACTTGGTAAAGAGATTTACATAAAGTTTTTTAAGACTAATCGGTTAAGAGATTTACCCTGATACACTAGTCAAAATGTCTCAGTACCTGATCTTTCAGTTTGCACTTATATGCAGATTATAGATCTCCTCTTTACTGTATATTTATGATCTCTTCTATCTGATCTTTCTTGATTCTATCCTTTCACTGCTTAGCTCGGTCACTGGACTCTTTCTAAATACTTGACTATTCTGAATATATCTCTCTGATCATTCTCTCATACTCATTCGATCTCAATATCTCTTATCTCTCTGATTCACACACTTCTCTTGATTTAGATCTTGCCCTTATATAATAACAAAAAATGTTTTACCATTTCAAGATCTACGATTCAGATTTATTTCTATTGCCGCCTAAGCTATACAATTTTTTGATTGGCTCAAGGTATTACATAGGGATCAATGATAATAAAATGGATCCGTAATTACCTTGGTAATTACCTCAATAAACAAAATACAAAACATCATTATCACCAAAAATGGTTTACCTCGATCATTGTGTCATTCCAAACTTGTATGTCATTCCTGGCTGACTTGGCAAAAGCTATTCCTGGCACTTGGCATTAACTGTACTCGGCATTGGTTAAACTTCTCTGTCACTCGGTAATCATTGATATATGTAACTCGACAAAAACTATACTTGGCATAGTACAAACACATAGTGACCATGACTTTACTCGACAGTACTACTGCTCGGTAAGTATACAATATATAACTCGGCCTTTACAAAATGACTCGGTCGCAATGATGACCGACCATCATTTCCTAGATATATGACTAAGTGTGAAGCACTAATGGTCAACAAAATTATAGAGATCTACAGTCCACTAGTAAACCTCTGCTCTATGCACAACAGATACAATCGCACAACTTTTCCAACTTCTTTATATCACCTATATTCCATCCATATCTTTTCCAAAGAAAAGACTCTACATATATACCTTACTACAATTTACCATGATTAGGTCGGCCCATGAGGCTTTCCCAATTACAAATAATTACATAAACCCTTTCTAAGATACACACGGTATTTAGGACAAGTCTACAATGATTACATTACAACAATTAAGGACTAACATCCTTAATTTTTGTTTGCCAAACAAAACACGCACTTCATTTCCTGAGTCAACTTCACAGTAAGCCATCGCTAGAACACACGCCATAGATGATGTCGACAATCATTCTGTACCTTGCACTGACCAATGAACATCCTTCAGTACCTTATCTATCATCCTTTAAGCTTGCATACCTTGAATCCAAATCCTCTGAAAGATATACCAAAAACCTAGAGACTAACTCTGTCAATTCTCACTGTCACAGTCCAGTGACCGGTCTTCATTAAAACATCTGTATCTCTCTCAATATGAAACATATAATGATGTGATCTTAGATATAAGATCACAACATCCACCTAAACTCTTATCTGACTTCACATCATCTGAAACATCCGTACAATGTTCGTACACTGTGATTACCAGTCTGGTTCCTTCATAGAAACATATGTTAACATTAGTGACAAAACAAAAATGACAATAGTATGAGTGGCCATTCAGTAACGTAGTGATTAAACATATTAAAATTCTTATTCACCTCCCATGCATTAGCAATATCCAATAGTTATTTGATGTGTTATGTTGTTGAAAGTTTTATATTTTGCAAGTTGATTACTTTTGGATAGTGGACTGCAAGTTTAATGTTACTGATCTATTCTATAGAGACTGAGTGAATATTTTAATAGATCTAAAAGTTTTGAAGTGTTTAAAAGTTTAATTGGTACATTTGGACCCGAGGATAACTGATTCAGCCCGCCCCCCTCTTAATTATTCTAAAATCATTCTAACAGGAGCTCGATCAGTCCCCAAGTGGGAGATTGTTGGTTTTTGGTGACTGTTCAAGCAAGTACTTTACACTTTTCATCTATCATAGGGTTTGGGTTTAACTCTTCTATCATTTTTTAGTTGACTCATTAAACATTTCCCTAGGTTGACTCGTCAAGCATTTCCCTAGGTTGACTCATCAAGCTTTTCCCTAGGTTGACTCATCAAGTATATTTAGGGTTGACTTGTTAACCAACATAAGCCTTGTTATAATGGCTTAGGGTTAGGAATTTCTCTATATATGAGAATTTCATAGCTTCTTGTAGTGATATTGAGATGCAAGGGGTTGTAGATTATAACAGGCTGAAATTACTGGATAATAAGGCTGGACTCTCTATTTGGTGGACGTAGCCCAAGATTGGGTGAGCCATGTTAAATATTTGTGTCTTCTTTTTCTACTTATGTATTCTTTATTCCTTTGCATTATTGATTATATTTTCATGTAACTGTTAAATTTTTATCTTCTAATCCTAACACTATTGCCCCAAACCCTTGTAGTCTATCATTTTAGCTCCTCCAATCAAGGGACATTCTATAGTTTTGAATGACCATCTTAGGAATCTTCCCAGATGGAAGCACTTTGCGCATTTTTTATTTCCCAAGTGATGTATTTGGTAATTATTTCTTGAATATCAAGGATAAATTTCTAAATGTTTGATCCTCTTGGGGGATTCCTGATCATTAGTATTCAAATAGGATCATCCAAATCTAGATATTATTTTATTATCACCTACACCCATTTCTAATTACCCTTGAACATATTCCGAACAGGTTTAGCTCCCATTGCATTATTCATGATCCTAAATTGTCTAACCCAAGCTCCCCCAGCTACTTGGGGCTTATATATCTTATCCCATGCAAGTAATAGGAACTTATGTGAATCATTAGATCCATTCTATAGGACCCACAGTACATTATTTAATTACGTATTCTATTGAATTGGGTATCTTCATGTAAAGTTTGCCACTCTTAATCACAATATTTGAGCCACCTCCCTTTGTAGAATAGGTTACACATATAGGAAAAATACTTTTCATTTTCTCCAATTGATACTCTATCATAAAGCCTTGTTGTACTCAACATTCAATTTCCTATTTATTCTTGCTTCAATTCTTTTAAAATAGAATTATGTCATCAGAAAATTGTTGATGAGTGACCAAATCCACACTAGGATAAAATCTATTACTTTTCACCACCCATCCATTTTGGCCATCAATATACTTCTCCCTAGTGCTTTGACCATGATAATGAATAGGAATGAGGACAAGGAATCATTGTGTCTTATACCTCTTGTACTATCAAAAAAACTTGTGCCAACCTATTCACTAATAAAGAGAACTTGAGAGGTTTAATATAGATGCCAACTCAATCAATCCACCTTTCTCCAAATCCAAACTTACATAGAAAATTGAGTAAACTTGCCTATCCACAAGATAATATAGCTTCAAAATATCCAATTTGATGATCATACTAGGGGCTCTTGATTTAAATATTGTTGAATGAATTTCTTAATGGGAAATTATGATTCCTTCCACAATAGATCTTCTTGGTGAGAAACAACTTTGTTCTTTTACAATGGTTGTCTTGATCACTTTTTTTTTTAAAAAAATTTAGCTATAACCTGTGTTATTATCTTGTGGGCAGTGTCACATAGTGCTACAGGGCTAAAATTATCACACATACTCTATATGCCCTATTTTCTTGGGAACCAAAGCTATGAAAATGGGATTAAGAGAACCTAACACTATTATTTTTGTCCATGATTCCTCAACAAATTTTAGGAGATCATCCTTCAAAATTTCCTATAAAACCTTGCACGAAAGCCATACATCTCAAGGGCTTTGCCTCGCCCAACTTGGAAAGTGGAAACTCTAACTTCTTCCATAGATATGATTTCATATAGTTCCATTTTTTTTGCATCACTAATTAGATGGGGAATTCTATTCGAGAACCTATCTCTCTCCTCTACATTATCTTGTTTCTCATGATTCAAGATGGACTAAAAGTATCTTACTGCTTCTAGATTGGTTTCTTACATGGATTGAATTGTTATTACATCATCCTTTTCATTTAAACAACTCTCTTCATACTACTATTGTTTTATAGATTTTTGTTTGCATTTTTATCTCCCTCCTTTAGCCATACTTCCCCTAGTTTTTACTTCCAATACTACTCCTCTCTTGCAAACAACTTTGTCAACGCAGTTTTTAAACTATTGTCTTTCTCAAAATCTACCCCATCCATTCCCTTTTCAATTACTCCCTCATTTAGTTCCTTGACTTCTTCCTCCACTCTACATATTTTCTCAATTTTGTTTTTAAAATGTCCCTAATTCAATTCCTTTAGTTTTCTCTTAATGTGAGAGTTTTTCATTGAACTAGTATAGCTTGGAATGGTTCCCTATTCTTATTTCTTTCCACCACTCCCTAACACAATAATAAATTGTTGGGTCTCTCGGCCACATATTCTCAAAAAAGGGATCTACCCTTATGGATTTCCTAGAGGGTGTATGCACAATGATGGTGTGCAAAAAAGTGGCCACCATATGAAAAATTGTTCAAAAAATCAATAACCCAATCAGGTTTTTTAAAATATGAAATAATCTTATTGGGTTATGGTTTGGCAAATATCGAGCCTAAGTTTTATAAAACTTAATCAAGTTTCTAAGATAATAAAAAACTAATCAGGTTATATAAAACCTAAATAGTTTACTTTGTGGCTAAAAGGGCATTTTAAGATGACATTTGCAGACTGAGAACATTGAGAGGAGGTCAAAAAGAGTAGAACACAATTAGGTTTCATTGAACATTGGAATTTTTTAGCATTTTCACCAAATTTCACCATGTCACATCATTCTAAAGGTAAGTATTTAATTTTTGCTTTTGTTTTTGTTTGAAATTGAATTGTAATTTTAAGTTTTTTGATGGATTTTTTATTTTTTATTAAATTCATAGTAGGCTCTCAAAACATTGCCTCTTGAAAGAACACACAACAATAAGTCCCTAGACAACAACAACAACAACAAAAAGGCCCTAAAAATGCTACCACTCAATAACAAGAGCCCCAAAAATGCTGCCCCTCAACAACGAGAGCCCCAAAATGTTGCCTGTCAACCGCAATAGCCTCAAAACCCTCCATCTCCTCCATTAAACCATGTACAAACCACATAGGAGGATCTCTTAAATCACTTATATCGCATAATGCAATCCAAATTGCTCAGGTATTGAATAGGGTGAGATCCTTTGAGCATGAGCATCATTCATCCCTTTCCAAAACCCTAAAATCAATGACCAATAGTGCCAATGAGGTATCCAAACAAGTTACAAAATGTGGCACATATAGGGATAGATGCAGTTGCACACTCTATTTTGATAGGTTGTTGTATGATGAGGTGAAAAGAAAAATCATAAGTAAAGGTGATATAAAAGTTCACTTTATTGGTTAGTTGTCTCACTTCATAGACACTTGACACATGCCTTCACATTTGTTCTAAGTTTTCTACACGTGTCACACCTCTTGGAGAGTTACTCAGCCTTTTTGTTTCACCTTCCTACTTCCTCCTCTATCTATATATGCAAGGAAAGTTTATTATACATACACACATTTTTATGATGGGTTATTGGCTATTACATTGTGCTTGATGAATTTTCCATTCATTTGTTGTTGCTCCAACAATAACAAATTTTCGAACAACAAAAATCAACTAGACCAAATCCATGAGTTACATGTTTAGGTATATGTATAGGCTTTTGGTTTGCACTACCATAAAACACCTCCAAACTAGGCTTGGAAATTGCCAGACACCCATACCTATTATATGAGTTTTCTTATGACAGTTTGGTCATTTTAATGTCTTTCATTTTACGTTTTATTAAGAAATATTGATTGTCAATATTTTTTAGTTATTATTTTAAAACATCTCAAATTAATTAGACAAGTTTCTAAGTTTATGTGTTATTTTAAAAGGATTCTAAATTAATATGAATGTATAGTACTAAAAAATAAGAACATATATATTACATATTATAAACTACTAATAGATGCAAAAATATATATTACATATTAAATGATGATCCATTTCTAAATTCATATTAAAATATTTTAACATTCATATCCTACTATTTTACAATATTCTAATTTATATTTTATCATGAATATTTTAAAATAGCAATATATTTATATTATAAAGTAAAATATTATATTATTTATAATATGTTTTTACAGTTTATTACAGTTTTGTAAAAATATAGCCTATCAATTCATACAATCTAATAATTTTTCAATTATAGTCCAAATGTGAGACCTCTAATTCCAAACGTGCTCCAAACTCAAGAAAGTGAGGCAAGAAAATGCACAAATAAAATTTCAAATTAATTAACTTCCTAATTTCTTATCTCTTGAAAAATAATTTCTTAACACATGCAAAGTATAAAATTCATCAATAAATACCTTTATATGAATTTATTAATTTTCTAAAATATTTTATTGAGTGATAAACTTACATATTTATGCAAGTAGTTTATTTCCCCTTACAAATTGCTGGTCTGCAATTTTCACCATTAAAGGTCGAAACAAGGTCTCTAGCAAGGAAACAAAGCAAACAAACAAAATCTTGCTCATGTAAAACGAAAACCTGAGAAAAACCTCTGCGACAAAGTTACAAACATCGATGCAAATTTACACAATTACAATTATAATTAGCATAACTGTAATCACATATACCCGCACACGGATTTCCATGGGAGGAAGTTCAAGTTCAATATCAACAACATAACTACTTTGCCTTCTTCCAAGTTAGCCATGCCCTCACGCCATCAGACAACTCAGTATGTTTCACCTACTCGGGGTGATTTTCATCCATTTTCATTCTTTGGCATCTCCAGAAGTACATCCACCAGGTCCTTATTATGGTTTTCATTTTCCCGACTTCCCCTGCTCCTTCTCTGTTCCAAGTGTTCATCTATAATCTTCTCAACAACTGCAGATTATAATAATAATGGGTAAAGACAATAATTAGAATCCGTGAAGTTTCTCAGAGATTCCTATAGCCTTACCAGATTTTTAAAGAATTGTGGCAGTGCTGGATCCCTACAAGAAGGCAAGCAAACCCATGCCTACATAATCAAAGTGGGGTTTCAGCAACACTTTTTCTTGCAAAACAATATCCTTAGTATGTATATAAAATGCAGGAATATGGAACTTGGTCGCCAGATGTTTGACAAAATGTCTGAACGAGATGTAATCACCTGGACTTCGTTAATCACAGGATATGCTCACAATGGACATTATGAAGAAGCTCTGCAGCTTTTTGAACGAATGCAGAACGAAGGCGTATCACCCAATAAGTTTACTTTCACTAGCGTTATAAAAGCTTGTGCGGGGTTGACGGATTTGGAACGGGGTAAAGAGATTCAGGATCAGATTAGGAAGACGGACATTGATATTGATGTTGTTGTGGAGAATGCGCTTATTGATTTGCATGCAAAATGTGGTCACATTGAAGATGCGCGGCAAATATATGACAAAATGTTTCATCGAGATAAGTTTTCTTGGAATGCCATGATTGCGGGTTATTTTGGGAATGGGTATCTCGAAGAGGCCAAGAAACTTTTTTATGAGATTCCAACAAAAGATGTCGTGACATGGAATGCAATGATTGCAGGATATTCACAGAATGGGATGAATGAACAGGCGCTGCAATTTGTATTTCCGATGCGAAGTGCAGGTATTGGGATGGATCAATACAGCTTATGCATAACAATTGGAGTATGTTCTACACTGGGAGATTTAAGAAAGGGAAAGCAAGTTCACGCTTATGTTTTCAGAACTGGGTTTGATTTGAATTTTGTTGTTGGTAATGCTCTTGTTAACATGTATTCCAAATGCAGGAGTATAGATGCTGCACGCCATATGTTCGACAGAATGACAAACTTCAGATTCGGATTGCCAACCGGGATGGCTGTTGGATTTATTCGTGGTGAAGCATCAAGAATTTATTCAGGTGAACCCATAGCTAATACTGTCTCATGGAATGCCATGATTTCTGGATATGCACAGGATGATCAAGGCGAGGAGGCTGTGAAGCTCTTTCGGAGAATGCTTAGAGAAGGGGTTAAGGTAGACTTATTCCCTTATGCGAGCACCTTAAAGGCTTGTGCAAGCATTGGAATTCTGGAACAGGGGAAGCAAGTGCATCCACACATTATCAAAAGTGGAAATGAGATGGCTGCCTTTGTAGGGAGTTCTCTTGTTGATATGTATGCAAAATGTGGAAGTATAGATGATGCTCGTAAAGCATTTGATAAACAGTCCAAAAATGATGTTGTATTGTGGACTGCTATCATTACGGGATATGCACAGCATGGACTAGGACATCAGAGTATTGAATTGTTTGAACAAATGCTGCAGGCAGGTATCAAGCCAAATGCCATAAGCTTTGTAGGACTTCTCTTTGCTTGTAGCCACTGTGGTCTCATTAATGAAGGCCAACGCTATTTTGATTCAATGAGCCAAGAACATGGCCTCATTCCAGAAATAGAACACTGTGTCTGCATGGTTGATCTTCTTGGTCGTTCTGGGCTGCTAGATGAGGCAGAGGAATTTATCAAAAAAATGCCAGTAAAACCAAATGGGGTTATTTGGGGTGCTTTGCTTGGTGCTTGCAGAATGCATGGAAATATAGAAATGGGAAAACGGGCAGTAGAATGTCTTCTTCACTTCAGTTCACGAGATACAGGGTTGTATATTCTGCTGTCAAATATATATTCCACTGCAGGGAGATGGGCTGATGCGGCCAGAGTTAGGAAAATGATGAAATATAGAAACTCAAAGAAAAAACCTGGGTGTAGCTGCATTGAGGTCAGAGATAAGGTTCATTCGTTTACTGTTGGAGATAGATCACATCCACAAACAGAAGAGATCTACACTTTCTTAGATAAGTTGTCCGCGGAAATGAAACAAGTAGGATATGTCCCTGACAAAAACTTTGTGCTGCACGATGTAGAGGAAGAGCAGAAGGAGTTTCTTCTTGGCCACCATAGTGAAAAGCTAGCAATTGCTTTTGGACTCATCAGCACATCTTCAGGATCAACATTACGAATTGCAAAAAATCTCCGCATATGTGGTGATTGCCACATTGCTATTAAGTACATCTCTAAGCTAGTTTGCCGAGAAATAGTTCTCAGGGATAACCATCGTTTTCATCATTTTAAGGATGGGAAATGTTCCTGTGGAGATTATTGGTGATGGTGGGTGTGGAGCAACAGTTGTAATCTTTTTATTGGCTAAGAGAGGAAGGAGTGACATGATATTGATTTTTGTGATTGTGTCAACTGGGAAAGGATGTTATATTGGAAATGTACAATGAAGAGTTTAATGTCCTCAATATAGAGAGTATGGTTTGTTCTGCAGAGTAATGGACATATACTTTTATGGATACAGATCATAATCAACAGCTTAGGAAGCTTACATTAAAAGCTTTCTGAACAGATGGAAACAGATATAGAATGTACCTTAACATTCAATCATCTCTCTTTGTAAGGTTGAGGATAGATCCCAAAGTTTACTAATCATGCTGTGGAATCATCTTGCATCTTTTCCACGATGTGATTTGTTTGATTTCTTGAGGAATTTTCAAAATGTTAAATTATGTAGCTCGTCAAGTGTTCCGGCCTTGAGAGGTGTCATAGACATTGAGAACACAAAAGAATGTGAACCGGCAGCTGTTGGGATTCCAAGCCCTTTCACTTCGTGGCCCTTTAGTTTCCAAATGAGAGAATATATGTAGGAGATTGTTGAGCCACATTGTAGGAAAAGAGATTGACGGGAATCAGTTGAGTTTTCAGGTAGATAGAGGACATTGTTTAGTATCATATGTAGGAGAAACTTCTAGCTTTTGAGTTCTAGGGGGAGGTTCAACATGCGATTGTTGGCAGTTCAACGAGTGACGGAGAGGAGACTGTCTGTTTTGTCAGTATTTGGAAAACAGTTGTAACAATTTCTCAATAGAAAATTTGCTAAACATATTAATAATATACCTTAGACTTGAAAACTAGTTTTCCCCAAATTGGGGTTTTTTCAGAGACAGCTGTCCAAATTCTGTGTTATCTATGTATTTGATTTCTCTCATTTTCCGTTGCAATTTTCATTTGGTGCTAGCTTGTTGTGTATAGTTAGGAATAATACTAGGCTGATAGCACCTTCTAGATAGAGAAAATTCACATGGTATCAAAGCCCTAAAGTGCTGTAGTTATATTCTAGCTAAGTGCAAGGTATTCCTGAAAGAGAAATCAAAGGTTTTCACACTGGTTGATTTTCATTTTTCTTCTGATTTATTGGGGTGGTTGTTCGAGGATTTCAGAAATGGCTTCAGCTGGTTTGAGAGATCAAGACATACTAGATGGTGCATCAAACTTTGGTATTTTGAAATCCAGAATATTGTTGTTGCTGGAAGAACATGAAATAAAGGAGTATGCAACAACTAATTTTGTTGTACCCACAGATCCAAAGCTACCAGGAGATTACCACAAAGCGGATGCCAAAGCCAAGCATATTATCCAAGATGGTGTTAAAGACCATATTGTTCTCCATGTTGCAAGATTGGATACTTGCAAGAAAATGTGGGATGCCATCCAAAAACTATTCCAGAGTGCAACAATGAATAGGAAATTGATCCTCGGGGAGAAGCTAAGAAACACACCATACAAAACAAGGGAGAAGGCGTTATCAGTTATCTCACCAAGGTTAGACAAGTCAAAGATGAGTTAGTAGTTGTCAGAGGAAAAATAGATAATGATGAGCTTGTGAGAACTGCCCTAAATGGGTTCTTAAAGTAGTGGGACATTTTTTTGTCATATTAATTAATGGACAGCGTGATCTACCCGACTGGGATTGCCTTTGGAGCGATTTCACTTAGCAAGAGCTTAGGCTGAGCCTCGTCATTATAGGTAGCAGTAAAGACCAGAAGGGTGATGATGACGAGAATGTTGCTCTTGCAAAAAAGGGCAATTTCAAGAAAGGCTCAAGCAAAGGGCCTAACTCCAAAGGACAAAAGAAAAAGAAAGACTTGAGCAAAATCAAGTGTTTTGGTTGTGATCGATAGGGAGACTGTGACAGTCAAATGTCCAAATAGGAAAAGGGTGACAAGAAGAAGAAACAACAAACAACAACTGTAGAAGACAGCAATGAACTGTCTTCAAGATTTGAAGAAGATTTCACTCTTATAGCTTGCCTATCTAGCTCTACCTCCACACGAGTCTGGTAGATCGACAGTGGGGCATCATGTCACATGACAGGAGTTAGAGTATTTTTCTAACTACAAAGAAGAGGAGATAGACTTCCTAATACAAGTGGCTAACAAGTCTAAGTGTACTCTAGTTGAGAGAGGAACAGTCACAGTTCAGAGAGAGTCAGGCAAGAACCTTTAGATTACAAATGTGTTATATGTGCTAGGAATGGGTATATGAATCCGATTTCAGTATCTACTCTTCAAGATGAAGGGTATGGCGTACTCTTTTGAGGAGAAAAGGTGTATTAAAAACACCAAGATTGGAAATCAATAAAACAAATTGGGGTCAAGAGCAATAAGTTATGTAAATTGCAAGTGGTAGATCCCAAGGCACTAATTAGAAGCAGCAGTAATAGAGATATGGGAGAGTTGTGGCATAGGAGGATGGCTCACATCCATCTTGGAGCATTTAAGTTGCTCAGAAAAACTGTGAAAGGTATTCAAGAAGTAAGAACAGAACATGTTGACGTATGCGGAGGGTGTGTACTTGGAAAGTTGATGCAGGAGCATCCTGGGTGTAAGAGCAATCTTGCATCACCCAAAAATATTTCTATTTTTATATTCAATAAGGGCTATTTTGTGCAGAGCTGCTATTTATGGAAAGTTACTATTTTTGGTAATTTTTGTATGTGCTCAGAATGATCTGATTTCTTTTTTGGAAGTTCATTTTGGTCATATAAGTCTGCCAGTAAAGTTTCATTGCCAGATCAAGTGTATATTGGAAGATATTGAAGATTTTCGGTATTGGCAGCAAGGTACAAAAACTTTGAACTCAGTTTTGAAGGCTTTAGAGGCCCCGGATGAGGTCAAAAATTTGAGTGACGGGCGCTTGCGCGGGTCAAGCCTGTAGAGCGCTTCGTGGCGTTTCCGAAATGGGGTTATAATAGCCGAGCGGGTCAATTGGTGATGACTTATGGTCTTCGGAAGTTGGGCCACCTGAAATGGCGGAAAATAATTTTCTTCAAAATTTCTGTTCGGGTTTCAAAGGTCATCTTGAGCTGACTATGATGTAATAAAATGTAAAATAAAATAATGCTAAGTTTGGTCAGCCTTATTGGCTAAAATTCTGGAACCTTCCCAGGCGGTGGAAAATTGCCTATATAAGGAATGCTATATTATTGTCTTAGGCAGTTCAGAATAGTTCTGGGGTAGTAGATCTGGGTAATAGTTCAAGGCTTTGTCCTACAGAATATTGTAAGGGAATGCCCATGTGGCTTTGCATATTGTAATTTTGAAAGTTTGTAATTCCACATTTGTGGAGATAATAAGAAGCCAATTTCTTTTGTTCTTGCATATTGTTGTTGTTTCTCTATTTCTGTTATGTGTTTGTGGTCTTAAGGGGAGCACCTTTCATCAAGTGGTATCAGAGCAGGAGTTCTTGAGTGTGTAAACAGATCGCCGACTGTGAGGCAGTTTACACCAGGACCGTAGCTAGGGTTTCAGCGCGCATCGCGAAAATGCCTCCACGAAGGGAACGTGGCGAAAGAGCTGGTGTTGTAACACCTGAGGTTAGAGAGCTGCAGAGACAAGTGCGAGCATTACAAGAAGAGATTTGTAGAGGAATGAATCTTAATGTCAGAGACGAAAGCGAGGATGAAGCTGAAGAAGAATATCAAGAAGGAGAAGCTGAAATTGTGAACCAGGAGGAAGAAAGACTTTTTCGGGCGATTTCCAAGATTGGGAAAAGACCTAAGATTGAGGTTCCTACATTTTCTGAAAATCTTAACCCAGAGGAATTGATCGACTAGATCAATGAATGTGAGGAATATTTTGAGTATCAAGATGTTGAGGATCCTGATAGGGTCAAATTTGCGAAAGCCAGACTGAAAAGTCATGCGAAGATCTGGTGGCAAGAAATTCAATTAGAGCGAAATAGAAGAGGGAAAGATAAAATCACAAGATGGGATCGGATGGTGGATAAATTGAAGCGACAGTTCATTCCTGTTGATTATGAGCTTGATCTACTAAAGAAAATGCAAAGTTTGAAGCAAGCAGGAAGATCTGTTCAGGAGTATACAGAGGAGTTCTATCGACTCCTCATCAGAACAGGCCATGCAGAAGCTGATAAGGAGAAAGTTGCCCGATACCTTAATGGGTTAAGGCCAAGCATCCAGGAGGAGCTGAATCTGGTTCGAAAGAACAGTATTGAAGAGGCATACCAGTTTGCCCTAAAAATAGAGGAAAAGCTGAACAAAAAGTTTGAGAGCAAACAAAACGAAAGAGGTCGCGGTGGATGATCTGGTGGACGATCATATGGTGGCCGAAATGAAGATCTGAAAAAGAAGGATGAGGCCAGTAGCAGTCAGAATCAGCGAGAAAATAATTCCAATCGCTTCCAGGATCAGAATAATAGAGATCAGAGAGGAAGAGGAAGAGGACAAGGATCTGGAAGAGGTGGCTTCCGTGGAACATGTTTTCACTGTGGAGAAGAAGGTCATAGGGCATTTGAATGTCCTCAGCGCCAAGGCAGAACAGACAGGAGGAATGAAGGCCAGGCCAGAGTTGCAAATGTAGATGAAGATGCCAGATCATCAAATTCTGAAGATGCTGAAAAAAGAGAAATATTGATTAACAGAAGACTCCTGTTGAGTGGTGAGAATGAACCTGAGCAAAGGAGGAGCCTGTTCCGCACCAGGTGCAAGTGTGAAGGTAAATGTTGTGATGTGATTATTGATAGTGGAAACACTGACAATTTGGTGTCAGAAGAGATGGTGACAAAGTTGAAGCTCAAGAGACAGAAACACCCACATCCATATCGGATTGCCTGGGTACAGGATGACCACAAGGTCATGGTCAATGAACAATGCCTGGTGAAGTTCAAGATTGGCGGATACCAAGATGAGGTATTGTGTAATATCATATCTATGAATGCATGTCATATGTTGTTGGGTAGACCATGGCAGTTTGACAGATGTGCTGTACATGATGGTCGTGCGAATACCTATTCCCTGACAAAGGATGGAGTGCGACATAAGCTAAAACCATTAAAGGAGACTGAAGAAAAGGTATGTGGTAATGCAAGGATAACTTTTGTTGATGGAAGAAATTTCCTAGATGGTATGAGGCATGAGCATGTATGTTTTGCTTTAATTCCAAAAGTTGGTAAAGAGGAAGTAAAAGATGTTCCTGTAGAAGTTGCAGATTTGTTGAATGAGTTTCAGGATATTGTATCCGATAACGTGCCTGATGGATTACCACCAATCAGAAAGATCAGTCATCAGATGGACTTGATCCCAGGAGCGAGTTTGCCGAATAAGGCAGCACACAGAATGACACCTGCAGAAAGTGAGGAGTTGAACAAACAAGTACATGAACTGTTACAGAAAGGATTGATCCGTGAGAGTCTGAGTCCCTGTGCTGTACCAGCGGTATTAGCACCAAAGAAGAATGGAGAATGGAGGATGTGTATGGATTCTAGGGCAATAAACAAGATCACAATCAAGTACAGGTTTCCATTGCCACGAATGGATGATATTATGGACTGTTTAAGTGGAACTGTGTATTTCTCAAAGATAGATCTGAAAAGTGGATATCATCAGATTCGGATCAGAGAAGGAGATGAATGAAAGACTGCCTTCAAGACAAAGAAAGGACTGTATGAGTGGTTAGTCATGTCTTTTGGGCTAACCAATGCACCGAGCACTTTCATGCGGCTCATGAATGAGGTTTTGAAAGAATTTCTAAGTAAGTTTGTCATTGTTTACCTAGATGATATTTTGATTTTTAGCAAGACATTGGAGGAACATATGATGCATATTCGTATGGTGTTTGAGAAGTTGAGAGATGAGAAATTGTTGATTAACTTGAAGAAGTGCAGTTTTGTGAAGAAAGAGTTAGTGTATTTGGGATTTGTAGTCTCAGCAGAAGGTCTAAAAATAGACCCAGAGAAGGTACAGGCTATCCTTGAATGGCCTACTCCAAGGAGTGCTACTGAGGTAAGATCTTTTCATGGTCTAGCTAGCTTTTACAAAAAGTTTATCAGAAATTTTAGCAGTATTTGTGGACCCTTGACTGAAACAATGAGAGGGGATAGAAAAGAGTTTAAGTGGACTAATGGGGCAGAAAAGAGTTTTCAATTGTTGAAATAAAAAGTTACAGAACAACCTATTTTAGCACTTTCAGATTTTAATAAGGTGTTTCAAGTAGATTGTGATGCTAGTGGTACTGCAATAGGAGCTGTTATGAGCCAAGAAGGTAAACCTGTTGCTTATTTCAGTGAGAAGTTAAATGATGCCAAGAGGAAATATTCTGTTTATGATCAAGAATTTTATGCTATAGTTCAGGCATTAAAGAAGTGGAGACATTATCTACTTCCTAAGGAGTTTGTTTTGTATACTGATCATCAAGCTTTGCAATATTTGAATAGTCAAAGAAAATTGAATCAAAGGCATTTGAAATGGATTGAGTTTTTGCAGAGTTATACATTTGTTTTGAAACACAGGAGTGGAAAGTCTAATAGGGTTGCAGATGCTCTTAGCAGAAGGCAACTATTGCTGACAGAAATGCAGATTGAAGTGGTTGGGTTCAAGGAACTCAAGAATTTGTATCCAGAGGATCCTGATTTTGGTGAAGCTTGGAAAGCTTGTACAGAACCTGTTACTCTAGACAGGACGAAATGGTTGGATTTCATCATCCAGGATGATATGCTATTCAGAGGGAGTCAGTTGTGCATTCCACGAAGTTCTATGAGGGAGAATCTCACCAAAGAGAAGCATAGCGGAGGATTGGCTGGACATTTTGGTCGTGACAAAACCCTTGGTTTGGTTAGTGAGAATTATTATTGGCCACAGTTGCAGCAAGATGTGAAGAAGTTTGTACAGAGTTGCAGAGTATGTCAGATGGCAAAAGGAGTGAAGCAGAATACAAGGTTGTATCAGCCATTATCTGTACCAGAGAAGCCTTGGGAGGATATCAGCATGGACTTTGTTCTTGGTTTACCGAGGACACAGCGGGGACACGATTCAATTTTTGTGGTAGTTGACAGATTTTCAAAGATGACACATTTTATTCCCTGCAAGAAGACTAATGATGCTGTTCATGTAGCAGAATTGTTTTTCAGAGAAGTAGTGAGACTTCATGGTTTGCCAAAGACCATAGTTTCAGATCGGGACACTAAGTTTGTTGGATATTTCTGGCATACATTGTGGAAGAAGTTGAAGACAAATTTGAAGTTTAGTTCATCACATCATCCACAGACTGATGGACAGACAGAGGTGGTGAATAGGAGTTTGGGAAATTTGTTGAGATGTTTGGTTGGAGATAAGCCAACAGGATGGGATTTGATTTTACCACAAGCAGAATTCGCATACAATAATTCTGTCAACAGGAGCACTGGTAAATCACCATTCCAGATTGTATATGGAAGTAGTCCGAAAAATGCATTTGAATTGAGAAAGATAGATAAAGGAGAAATAAGTAGTGCTGAAGCTGAGGATTTTGCATAACACTTGAAGAACATCCATGAGGAGGTGAGGAAGCATATTACCAAGATGAATGCACAGTATAAGGTTAAGGCAGATGAGAAAAGCAGGTATAAGGAATTTCAGGTTGGTGATGAAGTCATGGTTCATTTGCGGAAGGAGCGGTTTTCAGTTGGTACATATAACAAGCTGAAAATGAAAAAGTTTGGACCATGTAGGATACTGAAGAAACATGATTCAGAAAACGCATATGAGGTAGAATTGCCTACTGAGCTAAATATTTCACCAGTGTTTAACATTTCAGATCTGACAGAGTATCATGAAGGAGGTGTTGAAAATGAGATCACATCAGCACAGTGGAGTATTCCAGCAACTAGTTCAGACACTAAAGAGATTGAAGACATACTGGACAGTCATGTTGGCAGAAGCACAAGGAACTAGACATATGAAGAGTATTTGGTCAAATGGAAAGGACGACCTATTGAAGATTCCTCATGGCTAACAAAGGAGGAGGTTGACCGTCTTGGTTTTCCTCTGCACACCTAAGTCGTGACAGGGTCACTTCTCAAATTACCTTGGGTGTCTGATGCAGGAGCATCCTGGGTGTAAGAGCAATCTTGCATCACCCAAAAATATTTCTATTTTTCTATTCAATAAGGGCTATTTTGTGCAGAGCTGCTATTTATGGAAAGTTACTATTTTTGGTAATTTTTGTATGTGCTTAGAATGATCTGATTTCTTTCTTGGAGGTTCATTTTGGTCGTATAAGTCTGCCAGTAAAGTTTCATTGCCAGATCAAGTGTATATTGGAAGATATTGAAGATTTTCGATATTGGCAGCAGGGTACAGAAACTTTGAACTCAATTTTGAAGGCTTTAGAGGCTCCGGATGAGGTCAAAAATTTGGGTGACAGGCACTTGCGCCAGTCAAGCCTGTAGAGCGCTTCGTGGCGTTTCCGAAATGAGGTTATAATAGCCGAGCGGGTCAACTGGTGATGACTTATGGTCTTCGGAAGTTGGGCCACCTGAAATGGCGAAAAATAATTTTTTTCAAAATTTCTGTTCGGGTTTCAAAAGTCATCTTGAGCCGACTATGATGTAATAAAATGTAAAATAAAATAATGCTAAGTTTGGTCGGCCTTATTGGCTAAAATTCTGGAACCTTCCTAGGCGGTGGAAAATTGCCTATATAAGGAAGGATGTATTATTGTCTTAGGCAGTTCAGAATAGTTCTGGGGTAGTAGATTTGGGTAATAGTTCGAGGCTTTATCCTACAGAATATTGTAAGGGAATGCCCATGTGGCTTTGCATATTGTAATTCTGAAAGTTTGTAACTCCACATTTGTGGAGATAATAAGAAGCCAATTTCTTTTGTTCTTGCATATTGTTGTTGTTTCTCTATTTCTGTTATGTGTTTGTGGTCTTAAGGGGAGCACCCTTCATCAAAAGTCTTCAAAAGCAGCATTTCCAAGGAGTGATTGTAGAGCCAAGGGTGTTTTAGAATTAATACATTTTGATATTTGTGGTCCATTATCCACTAAATCTCTCAGGGGTTATTGTTGATCTCAGTTTTGTACCACTACATAACATATAGCAATTGAATACTTGATATAGCATACCAAACACTCAACCCTCTCTTGAAAAGTATATACTCATGAAGAACATGAGAATACTCCAAGGTTCCTTACACCTGTGGATACTAACTCAATTATATTAATGTGATTTGCTGGTTAATCACGTAGGCGGGCTTACGTTGTTCACTTGAGGATGTCAAATTCTCGCTATGATGAGATTTAGCTTTGCAATGTATACTCAATTGATTTTCCAATTTATATCAATTCCAACTTTGCTCTTCAAACTTCAACTACTAAACTACTTGCTTCTTTACTGCTACTCCTATAGAATGGAAAGATTGGCAAATGGATGGGGATCAACCTAATGAAAGCTTGTCAGCGGCGCTACCTCCATAGATGCAATGATTCAAGGGGAATGAGACTAGATTACCACACAAGGCTCCTTAACAAACCGCTAAGATGCTAGTGGCCTAGTATATAGATCCCTATCAAACATTTACCAATATCACCATACAACTAGCCATCTACTTCTATTCTAACAACATGAAATGAAATCCTACTTTAATTTGAGAGATGAGAAGAAACATTCAATACACCAAAATGATCATGTATATCCACCATGCAATCCACCATGCAAACCAAAACAATGAATAGAGAACAATTTTGGTAATATTTTGGCAACAATTCTTCAACATAACTCTCTTACAAATGAGAACAAATGGCCTTATATAGAGGCTCAAAATTACAACGAGTGGCCAAGATTAAGGGGCAAAATCAAGGCCCAGATTAAACCTTACAAACCCTAATTAGGGTTACCATCTTTCAACCAATTACATGAGGGCACCAACTTTGTGGGCCAATGAAAAAACTACAATAATCTATCAACCAATGAGAACATAGGACACTTGGCATGATTTGATTGCATGCACATGAAATTGTCACTTCAACAACCTTATCTTATAAATTTATTTAATCTTTGAGATGAAGTGAAGCCTTGGATGCTTGAGCTTGTCCTTAGAAACTTTCTCATCACCACTTGAATTTGCTTATACCCAATGTCCTGACCTTGAAAGGGTGAGGTCTCCATGCACTTGGGGTAATCTTATCTTGGCCATAGTGGCTTGCCTGGATGTGAACCTTCTTGCAATTTGAGAGCCTTGCTCTTGGCCACCGCCTTGAAATCGAACTTGACCCCATCAACCTATCTTCTCGCTTTCCACCTTCATTATTCTTGCCTACTTTAACCTTCATGGCCTTCATTATCTTCTTCAACCTATCTCTCAATTGTATCATGTCAATGGTACCAATGTTGGTGTCTCGAACTCGCTTCAATTTCGAGAAGAAAGTGGTCTTGGGCATCATATCTTCCTTGTCTCCTATTTTGGTATTAGGTCCCTTTGGGAAAGAATCCAATCAAGACAATCGAGAAATCCGCTTAATGAGCTAGCCTTCTCTCAATCCTGAAACTTATCTCTGACACCCAAGCAAACAACACCAAAGAAAAGATAACAATTAAAAAGAATAAGTTAAACTGATCTTCTTTGTCATAGAGGACTGACTTCTCTCAACCTATCTCTCAATTGTATCATGTCAATGGTACCAATGTTAGTGTCTCAGACTCGCTTCAATTTCGAGAAGAAAGTGGTCTTGGGCATCATATCTTCCTTGTCTCCTATTTTGGTATTAATTTCCTTTAGGAAAGAATCCAATCAAGACAATCGAGAAATCCGCTTAATGAGCCAGTCTTCTCTCAATCTTGAAACTTATCTCCAACACCCAAACAAACAATCACCAAAGAAAACATAACAATTAAAGAGAAAAAGTTAAGCAACTCGCCAAATTTTGCAAATTCATCCTAAAAATGGTAAGGTTGGGCACAAACTGTGGCTTTCTCTTCTAATTGCACTCTCTTTTTGCAAAATTTTGCTCTTTTGTTACTCCAAGAGCTCCTCCTTGGCTGCCAAGAGACAAGTGAGAAATGAATGAGAAAATGAGGACACAAGCCCTCCTTTTATACTAATTTTTTGCCTCTTCAAATAGCGCTGACTTGCATTGGAGGGAAAATAAAATTAATTAAAATTGTCAAACAACACCAAATTAAATGCATGGAAAAAAAACACAGCCTTGGGTTTTTAATTTTAATTTAAAATTGAGCCAGCCTAGTGCAAAAATTATGGGTTTAAATTAGCCAAATCCGAAATTATCATAGGCCCTAAAATTGAAATTTTGAAAAAAAGGCATTTAGGCCTCCAATATAGCTTTAAACCTTCCCCATTGTGGACCCAATAACTTGTCTTGAATTTCACACCTCTTAGGCCTTAAAATACATTGAATTTAACACACAAAGGGGCCCAAATAAAATTTTTAAATTACAAAACACTTAGCCCAAAAAAAATATGATTTTAATCCATTTAATCATGACAACCAAAATTAATTTTTATAATTTGCAACCCAAAAATTATTTTGCAATTTAATTTCCATTTGGTAATTTAATCTTTTTTATTTTTGCAATTTATTACCTCTAATTGGCAATTAAACTCAAATTTGGCAATTTAATTCAAATTTCATTTAAATTCCATTTTCACCACCAGAATTTTACAAGATTTTCTCAAACATATCCAATTTCACAATTAAATTTTGAAAACGTTCAAGTTTTTTCAATTTCATCAATTTTCAACAATTCATCTAAGTCCAAAATTTGCAATTTTATCCCACCAGATATTAAAATAAAAATTTCTCATCGAATTTCATTTGGGCTGGAGATAAAATCGACTGTTTAAGAAAATTAATATTTCGCACAAGGTGAAAACAAGCTATACCCTCCCAAGCGCCTCAAAACATTGAAGGTGTAAAATTTTCATTCCAAAACCTCCGGATCGCCCAAAAATTCGCTAAGGCATCCAAATACTCGGATCTAGGAAAATTGCCAAGGCCTGATAAAAAATTGGGGGTCCCCAAATTCTTTGGGGCAATGGTGTGAAAACCTCACAACATCTAGCATCAACCCAAAGAAATGTTCCTGAACATTTCAAGAATAAAGTAACTTAGAACCAAAATCTCGGAATGACCTATTCAAAAATCTACTTAAGGACAAGTACTCAACAAGGGAAAGAACTTTCAAGTTGAACCTAAGCACCCTGACCATAAGCTACTCACGTGTGTGCAAGTGATTTATTGCCCGCTCAATAAGAACTTGATAATCTCTTAGATCTATCGAACTCAGCTATTATAATATCCTTACTTCAAAAGCATCCTGGATAGAGTCGCTGCCAGTCAAGCGTCCATAGCCTCGGCGGAGTTATCGTTGTGGCACCACAATCATGGTTCTACCTTTAGTGACCACTTAGTAGCACCGGTAGAGATGATTGCATGCCCTTTAAAGCCAATTTTCACTTTATTTTCACTTTGATATTGCCTTTCATTTTGCATTAATTCTCATTTTTTCCTTTTCTCTATTTTCTTTTCTTATGATATTTCTTTCTCTTTCCAATTTTTCATTTGGCTTGCAGGCAATGAAGCCCGTGGAGGATTTGGAAGACCATAGTGGCGCTGAAGCAGGTGTATGATTTTCACTAAGTCCAACTTCACTTCAAAACACCAAGAACTCGGAGCAATTAAGTGTGAGTAAAATGTTGTAACCATGTCAAAAGTAACTTAAGAACCTCTATCGAGTTTGACCCAAATTTAGTACAAGTCCTACCATGGACCAACGACCAGACACAACCTTCAATCCCCTTAACTTTGTCAAATATATTCAAGAAATGCACAAGATGGACTCTAGGTTTTGACACCAAAAAAATGTGAAAATCTACACACCTCGTCCACGAGTAATAACATGGACCCCCTTTGCACTTGCAAAGCTGCAAAGCCAAAACTGCTCTTGAACTGAGGGAAGCTAAAAGATCCCAAGTCAAGTAACTTGGTGTAAAATAACTATTGAGCTCCCTCAAAACACCTAAACTAAACAACGAAAGGAAAATCTACTCTAACCAACTGAAAGCAAACTACTCTAAACCTTGGGCCAAGTGGTCCAAGACAAACTGAAAGGAAACCTAATCTAAGCCAAACATGAAAGAAAACTAAACTACTCTCCTGAACCAAATGGTCCAAGACAAACCTACCCTAACTATGTACAAGACTCTAAAGGGATGACACTGACTAGACCGATATATACACTGGATCTAACATGGTTTCTCAGGATGTTCAAAAGTAACAAGGTTTGGTTGATAGTTCTCAATTTCGCAATTTTTTTGTTACCTCCAACTCAAACTCAAGAAAATTATCATGAAAAATCAACAATTGAGGCAACTCATAGGGTCCATGATCAATCCAAATACAAGTTGTTTTTACAAAACTTCCATAATCAAAATAAAAACTTTCATATCTCTCATCCTTAAGAGCAAGGAAAGAAACAACCTGGTGTGCTTCATGTGGTAACTTCTGTTCAAATCTCAATTGATCATCCATAGCTTTAGGATGTTGCAATTGGTGATGAATCTTCCCTCTAACATCTACATCAAACTCATTGGTAGTCAAGGCAAAATCAATCTTGGAATCAAGCTCATGAAATATCATCTTTGGGGGTTTGTCCTTGTGAAACATGAACCATGCATCCTTGTAAATCTCCTCAACCATATCCTCAAAGATCAAGGATTCCATGATATTCTCCCCATCAAACACCTCTCCAAGTTTCTCAAACACAATATCCAATTGTAGCATCAACCCAA
Organism: Chamaecyparis obtusa; assembly: GCA_027943335.1. NCBI lineage: Eukaryota > Viridiplantae > Streptophyta > Pinopsida > Cupressales > Cupressaceae > Chamaecyparis > Chamaecyparis obtusa. Next base: position 183,624 of record BSBK01001464.1, on the reverse strand, counting down.
ATTGTTCTTTTTTTTCCTCTTCCATGGGAGCAACTTGATCACCAGTTAACAATCCTTGCATATTCTCACCACTAGGAGCTTCATCATTTAGCATGTAATTTCCATTTGAACTCTCTTTAGGAACATCTTGCAATTCTTTATATAGACTCTCACCAAACATAATACCTTCAAGACTGATAGGAGAACCATCATACATCTTTGTGAGTTGCCCGTCAACTTCCATTTCAAGTGGTAAAATTTTTGGAGGTCGAAGTTGATGGTGAATCATGCCACTTGCAACCACTTGTCTATCTTGGGATGCCTTTAGCAATGAATCCATTCGTATTTCTTCCATAAGATCCTTAAGCACCCCCCCAAATAATGTGGTGATAATAATGTCTTGGAATGCCTTATCAAACTTTTCCTCATATCTTGATTCACTTGTAGTAACTTGCAATTCCTTGTTCAACCTGTCCACTTGATTGCTTCTTTCATGAAGGGTACTAGAGATTTCTTCCAACTCATCCTCAAGAACTCGACTTTGTAGCATGAGGGAAAGTTCACCAAGGATCACCTCTTCAAACTTGTTATGATCTTCTTCTAGCTCCTCAAAGCATGAATCTTTGTCTGATACACTTCCTCTTCTTTGGATGAATTCAATTGCTTCCTCCATTTCTTTCTTAACACCTTCCTCCTGAGGAGTAAAGTGTGAAGGCTCCTCCACATGGTTATCTTGAACATTAGAATCAACCATATCATCCTGATGTATCTCACCTTCTTCATTCTTTGGTGTCCAACTTAAAAGCTGAAAGAAATCCTTACCACCCCCCACTGATATTTCCTCACACCAACCCAATTGAAACTTGACCAAGTCAATGGTGTCTTGACAAGATGGGCAAGTAGATTCCGAATGTGAGAGACAATGTACACTGCACCAAGAACTTCTTCCATATATGTTTTTTGGTTCCCTATTGATATCTTCTTTGAAATCAAGAAAATCTTCATCTGAATTGACAAGGACCGCAAGCTCATGTATTTGTGAAAAAGAAAATCTTCCTCTTCATGCCAAGTCCACTCTCAAGAGAAACACCAAACAATTCATTTCCTCATGATTTGTAGTACCATGTATCCTACACTTCCCTGATGCTGCAAGTTGAGACAAATCTCATGGAGGTAACCTCTTGTTCAAATCAAACCAAATGGGAAGAACATCCACCTATATGTCCATTGAGACACCCTTCTTTTTTGATTTTTTTGATTTTTTTATTTTTGGGATTTTTGAACTTTTGAAGAGATCTCACATCTCAAATATAACATGAAAGCTCATTGTTGCTGATAGTCCATGAATGAACATTGTCCAACCCTCCTAAATAGTGTTGATTTTTGTGTGACGATGGAGGGTTTGCGTGTCACCAATGCTCAAATTTTCCAACCTTTCTTCCAGAATGAATTTCAATTCAGCCCTCCTTCTAGCGCCAAATAATGTTGATGTCAATTTTGTACCACTACATAACATATAGCAATTGAATACTTGATATAGCATACCAAACACTCAACCCTCTCTTGAAAAGTATATACTCATGAAGAACATGAGAATACTCCAAGGTTCCTTACACCTGTGGATACTAACTCAGTTATATTAATGTGATTTGCTGGTTAATCATGTAGGGGGGCTTACGTTGTTCACTTGAGGATGTCAAATTCTCGCTATGATGAGATTTAACTTTGCATTGTATACTCAATTGATTTTCCAATTTATATCACTTCCAACTTTGCTCTTCAAACTTCAACTACTAAACTACTTGATTCTTTACTACTACTCCTATAGAATGGAAAGATTGGCAAATGGACGGGGATCAAACTAATGAAAGCTTGTCAGTGGTGCTACCTCCATAGATGTAATGAGTCAAGGGGAATGAGACTATATTACCACACAAGGCTCCTTAACAAGCCACTAAGATGCTAGTGGCCTAGTATATAGATCCCTATCAAACATTTACCAATATCACCGTACAACTAGCCATCTACTTCTATTCTAACAACATGAAATGAAATCCTACTTTAATTTGAGAGATGAGAAGAAACATGCAATACACCAAAATGATCATGTATATCCACCATGCAAACCACAACAATGAATAGAGAACAATTTTGGTAATATTTTGGCAACAATTCTCCAACATAACTCTCTTACAAATGAGAACAAATGGCCTTATATAGAGGCTCAAAATTACAACAAGTGGCCAAGATTAAGGGGCAAAATCAAGGGCCAAGATTAAACCTTACAAACCCTAATTAGGGTTACCATCTTTCAACCAATTACATGAGGGAACCAACTTTTTGGGCTAATGAAACAATTACAATAATCTGTCAACCAATGAGAACATAGGACGCTTGGCATGATTTGATTGCATACATATGAAATTGCCACTTCATCAACCTTATCTTATAAATTTATTTAATCTTTGAGATGAGGTGAAGCCTTGGATGCTTGAGCTTGTCCTTAGAAACTTTCTCATCACCACTTGAATTTTCTTGTACCTGATGTCCTGTCCTCTAAAGGGTGAGGTCTCCATGCACTTGGGGTAATCTTGCCTTGGCCATAGTGGCTTACCTAGATGTGAACCTTCTTGCAATTTGAGAGTCTTGCTCTTGGCCACCGCCTTGAAATCAAACTTGACCCCATCAACCTATCTTCTCACTTTCCACCTTCATTATTCTTGCCTACTTTAACCTTCATGGCCTTCATAATCTTCTTCAACCTATCTCTCAATTGTATCATGTCAATGGTACCGATGTTGGTGTCTCAGACTAGCTTCAATTTCGAGAAGAAAGTGGTCTTGGGCATCATATCTTCCTTGTCTCCTATTTTGGTATTAGTTCCCTTGGGAAAAGAATCCAATCAAGACAATCGAGAAATCCGCTTAATGAGCCAGCCTTCTCTCAATCCTGAAACTTATCTCCGACACCCAAACAAACAACACCAAAGAAAAGATAACAATTAAAGAGAATAAGTTAAACTAATCTTCTTTTCCATAGAGAACTGGCTTCTCTCAACCTATCTTTCAATTGTATCATGTCAATGGTACCAATGTTAGTGTCTCGGACTCGCTTCAATTTCGAGAAGAAAGTGGTCTTGGGCATCATATCTTCCTTGTCTCCTATTTTGTTATTAATTCCCTTTGAGAAAGAATCCAATCAAGACAATTGAGAAATTCGCTTAATGAGCTAGCCTTCTCTCAATCCTGAAACTTATCTCTGACACCCAAACAAACAATCACCAAAGAAAAGATAACAATTAAAGAGAAAAAGTTAAGCAACTCGCCAAATTTTGCAAATTCGTCCTCAAAATGGCAAGGCTGGGCACAAACTGTGGCTTCCTCTTCTAATTGCACTCTCTCTATGCAAATTTTTTCTCTTTTGCTACTCCAAGAGCTCCTCCTTGGCTACCAAGAGACAAGTGAGAAATGAATGAGAAAATGAGGACACAAGCCCTCCCTTTATACTAATTTTTTGCCTCTTCAAATATGGTTGATCTGCATTGGAGGGAAAATAAAATTAATTAAAATTATCAAACAACACCAAATTAAATGCATGAAAAAAAAACACAGCCTTGGGTTTTTATTTTTAATTTAAAATTGAGCCAGCCTAGTGCAAAAATTATGGGTTTAAATTAGCCAAATCCGAAATTATCATAGGCCCTAAAATTGAAATTTTGAAAAAAAGGCATTTAGGCCTCCAATATAGCTTTAAACCTTCCCCATTGTGGACCCAATAACTTGCCTTGAATTTCACACCTCTTAGGTCTTAAAATACATTGAATTTAACACACAAAGGGGCCCAAATAAAATTTCTAAATTACAAAACACTTAGCCCAAAAAAAATATAATTTTAATGCATTTAATCATTGCAGCCAAAATCAATTTTTATAATTTGCAACCCAAAAATCATTTTGCAATTTAATTTCCATTTGGCAATTTAATCTTTTTTTATTTTTGCAATTTATTACCTCTAATTGGCAACTAAACTCAAATTTGGCAATTTAATTCAAATTTCATTTAAATTCCATTTTCACCACCAGAAATTTACAAGATTTTCCCAAAAATATCCAATTTCACAATTAAATTTTGAAAACGTTCAAGTTTTTTCAATTTCATCAATTTTCAACAATTCATCTAAGTCCAAAATTTGCAATTTTATCCCACCAGATATTAAAATAAAATTTTCTGATCGAATTTCATTTCGCCTGGAGACAAAATCGACTATTTAAGAAAATCAATTTTTCGCACAAGGTGAAAACAAGCTATACCCTCCCAGGCGCCTCAAAATATGGAAGGTGTAAAATTTTCATTCCAAAACCTCTAGATCGCCCAAAAATTCACTAAGGCATCCAAATACCCGGATCTAGGAAAATTGTCAAGGCTTGATAACAAATTGGGGGTCCCCAAATTCTTTGGGGCGATGGTGTGAAAACCTCACAATAGTTATGAATATTTTGTTACCTTTATTGATGATTTCTCTAAGAAGATCTAGATTTTCTTCTTGAAGACATGAGATGAAGTCTACAGTTGGTTCCAAGAGTTTAAGGCTCTTGTGGAGAACTTTCCAGGAAAGAAGATAAAGTTTCTTCATATAGATAATGGGGGTGAGTATAATTAGAAAGCCTTCAAGGAGTTTTGCGCTAAGGAAGGAATTAAGAGAGAATGGACAGCTCTCTACAACCTGCAGTAGAATGACATTGTAGAATGAAAAAATAGAACAATAGTTGGAGCACCTAGGGCCATGTTATATGATCAGGATTTGCCTAGATATCTTTGGGTAGAAGCATGTAACACAACAATTTATATTCAAAAGAGAGTCCTACACAAAGTGTTGGGAAAATAACATGGGAGGAGGCATTTCAATGAAAGAAGCCATAAGTCAGTCACTTTAGGATTTTTGGCAGTATCATTTATTGTCATGTTCCAAATGAGAAGCGCACCAAACTTGATTCAACTACAGAGAAGGGATACTTTGTTGGCTATAGCGAAACATCCAAGGCATACAAGATTTAATTTCCAGTGAGTAGGAAGATCATCATAAGGAGGGACATTAAGTTTTTGGAAGAGAATGCCTTTAGGAGATCTCGCGAGCAGCTAGTAGTTGATCAGAATGAGAAAGTAGAAGCTTCAAGGATTGAATTGCAATCTCAAACACAGGACACAGATACAAGTGTTTAGGAAAGTTCCCAACATGTGGAACAACAACGTGATGTGGAACCTGAAACTCCAACCAGTACAAGTGGAAAAAGGAATTGCAAGGAGTTTCAGACATTAGAAGATGGACAGAAGTCTTTGGGAGTCCTTAGATCAAACACCAGGGACAAGAGACTACCAGAGAGATAGTCAGATTATGTGGAATTGATGAGTTGGTTGATTGACAACGAGCCTTCCATCTATAAAGAGGCTGCACAACACCAAGTGTGGCAGGATGCTATGGTGGAGGAATACAACTCCATGAATAATGAAGTTTGGGAGGTAGTATCTAGATCTTTGAACATATCAGTATTTGATTCCCATTAAATCTATAAGATCAAGCATATTGCAGATGACATCATTGACAAATTCAAAGCTAGATTTGAGGCCAAGGAGTTCTCTCAGAAAGAGAGAATAGATTACGGGGAGATGTTTTCTCCTGTAGCTAGGTATACTTCCATTAGAGTTGTGATATCACTTGCAACACATATGGGATGACAGATTCATCAAATGGGTGTCAAGATAGCATTCCTAAAATAGAGTCATTATAGAGGTGTACATTGAACAACTAGGGGGTTTTGAGACATATGGGAGGGAAACTCATGTACATAGATTAAAGGGTGCACTATATGGACTCAAATAGGCTCCCAAAGCCTGGTATAGTTGTATTGACAACTACTTGCAGAAGATGAGCTTTGTAAAGAGTGAGGCGGATTCGAATCTATACTATTCTATGGTTGGAGGCTAAACACTCATTCTTATTTTGTATGTGGATGATCTATTTTTGACTGGATCACCAGGGCTCATAGGAAACTACAAGAGGAAATTAGCAACAAAGTTTGAAATGAAAGACTGGGGGTTGATGCACTATGTTTTAGGACTCGAGGTGTGGCAAACAGATGGAGAAATCTTTCTTAGTTAAGGGAGATATGTTCTATAGATCGTGAAGAAGTTCAAGATGATGGACAGTAGACCCATGTCTACACCTTTAATAACCGATTGGAAGAATATTGAAGCATCAAATAAATAGGTTGTAGATCCCACTTTATATAGACAACCAAACATTTCTTTTGTAGTCAACTCTCTTAGTTAGTTCATGGTGGAACCAAAGTTAGTGCATTGGACAACAAAAAAATGTGCTGCAATATTTACATGGTATAGTTGAGTATGGGTTGAAATATACTCAGAGTGGTGATGTCAGGTTGATAGGCTACATTGATGCATACTGGGCTGGTAATGCAGAAGACTAGAAAAGCACCTTAGGGTGTTGCTTCAACATTAGATTAGGGGTTGTCTCTTGGTGTAGTAGGAAGAAAAAATAGGTTGCATTAAGCTTTGCAAAAGCAGAGTACATGGCAGCAAACATGCTTACATGTGAGACCATATGGCTTTGGAAGCTACCAGTGCCTCTATTTGGTCACACGATGGAGTTGCATCAATCTATTTGAGAATCTAGTATTCCATGATTGGTTGAAACATATCGACATTGGATACCATTTCATCAGGGATTATGTATAGTGCGGATCAATTTGATTACAATATGTGCCTACATATCAACAAATGACAGACATTCTGGTGAAGGCCTTGAACAAAGGGAAGTTCATTTTCTTTAGAGATAAGTCGGGTATCATGGACAACACTTTCCTCTCTAAGAGGGAGTGTTAAATTATGTAGCTTTTCAAGTGTTCCAGCATTGAGAGGTGTCATGAAAGCTAGGAATACAAAAGATTGTGAACTAGCACCAGTTGGGAATCCAAGCCCTTTCACTTCGTGGCCCTTTAGTTTCTTAACGAGAAAGTATATGTAGGGGATCGTTGAGCCACATTGTAGGAAAAGAGATTGATGGGAATAAGTTGAGATTTCAGGTTGACATAAAACATTGTTTAGCAGGGTACGTAGGAGAAACTTTCAACTTTTGAGTCCCAAAGGGAGGTTCAACATGCGATTGTCAGTAGTTCAACAAGTGATAGAGAGGACACTGTTTGTATTGCCAATATTAGGCAAAAAGTTTTCACAAATTCTCAATAGAAGATTTGCTAAACATATTAATAGTATACCTCAGACTTGAAAACTAGTTTTCCCCAAATTAGGATTTTTCCAAGGACAATTGTGTTGTGAGGTCTCACATCATCGCCCCAAAGAATTTGGGGACCCCCTAATTCAAAAAACATTGGCATTTTCTTTAGGCCCCGGTATCCCGTTGCCTTGACAAACTTTTTGGACTTAGATGGATGATATATTGAAATTGGAGGGCTTGTGATTTTTTTGGAAATCTTGCAAATTTTGGATATGAAATGGATTAAATGAATGAATTTAAATGGCCAAAATGGATTTGATTTTCCAAATAAAATTGTAAGTTGCAAAGGATAATTGGAATAAAATAAAAAATTTAGCCTCTTATGTACACTTAAATGTAAATTTTGCTTTGCAAATCAAAAGCCTTGGCAATTAAATTCCAAAATCTGAGATCAAATTCGAAAACATTGCCAATTAAATTACAAAATTTGGGCATTTATTTAAAGTCTTGGCAATTAAAATCTAAAAGATTGAGCTTTTAATTCAAAATCTGCACTAATAAATTAAAAATCTGGGCTAATAAATATGAGATTAGAGCCAATTAAAAATGAAATCTAGCTAATAAATTTGAAATCTGCTTTGTAATTCACAAATTTGGGCATTAATTTCAAAAATCTGGACCCTTTGATGAGAGGCGTGTGGCCTTGGGATACAAATTGGGGCTTCTTTTAGTGGTGTGGCCAGCTCACCCCAATGTATTTTGAAAAATCTATGCTTGATTTTAAAATTTCAATGCAAATTCATTATTGTATGCAAGGTCGTCCCTCCTTATGGCTTTTAATTTGAGATTTTCTTTGCCTAAATGCAGGTCAACCCTCTAAATGGGAGACTAAACTTGGTGTATAGAGGCACTCTCCTCCCTCCATTCCCTCATCTCATTCACCTCTCATCTCCTTTGAGGCAGTGAACTTGGCAAAGAGGAGCAGTGACTTTGATAAAGCAACAATTCTAATCTATAGGGCAGCAAAAATTCTAAGCATGGGAGGGCAACGACAGTAAGGAGCATAAAACTTGTGAAGAGGACCTGTTGTTTGATTGCCCAAGCAGTGAAAGTTTTAGGGCAGATTGATGACTTGCGAAAAATGTCTCAAGAGGAGCAAAATTGAGAAGAAGGGTGAGCTGTCAAGAGCTTGAGAGAAGGGCAAACTATCAAGGATTGGAGGAGCAAATTTGATTTTGGTGAAGGCAACCATGGTGATTGATGGTAGACTTGCTATCGAATTGATGAGGCTATGATTATATTGAGGAGGCCACCAATTTTGAAGGAGAAGAGTTTGTTGGAGAGCCACAAATTTGTCTAAAGAGACCACGGATTGATAAATCCTGCTATTTAGAGAGGCTATGAATTGATAAGAAGAGTTTAGAGGAGGCCACAGTTTGTGCATGGGCCTACCAATTTGAGGCAGAAGTTTTCCAAAAAAAATTCAGTGAGTGGCCTATGCTCTTAATTGTTATCTTTTTTCTTTGGTGTTGATTGTTTGGTGTAGAAGATAATCTTCATATTTGAGGGTAAAGACTGGTTCATAAAGTAGATTTCTTTCATGTTCTTGATTGGTTCTTCCCTCCATTTCTTGCTTGCATCATCCATCCATCACCTCATCATCTCATATAGGGCTTGAAGTTGGGAGATATAAGTGTAGTTTTCGTTTAGGATTTGGAGAAAGGTGATATAAGTGGTAGTCTCACCCCTAGGAAAGAAGTTGGGAGATATAAGTGTAGTCCATCTCATAAGTAATGAAGAGGCAGAAATAAGTGGTAGTCTCATCCTTAGGCGGAGAGGCAAAGATAAGTGTAGTGTGATAGGCATTGGTGAGGTAGAAATATGTTTGATCATCCCTAGGCGAAAGGGCAAAGATAAGTGTAGTCTCACCTCACTGTAGAAAGAAGGGGCAGAACTAAGTGTTAGGATGGTAGATGCTAGTGCAAGAAAGAACTCAAAGGGAATGAATACCAAGAAAGACAAGGAAGACATGATGCCCAAGACCACCTTCTTCTCAAAATTGAAGCAATTCAGTGACACCAACATCGACACCATGGATATGATACAATTGAGAGATAGGTTGAAAGCAGGCCACTCCTCTATGGAAAAGAAGATCTACAAGTGTGGAATTGTACAAGCTGCCACCTTCCCTGCTACCTTGCCTTGTCTGGAGTTGGTGATGGAGTGTGCATCTCGGCTAGATATTGTGACTAAGTCCATCATCATTGATGAAGGAGAGAGAGTGTTGGCTAACATTAGCAGGTAGGTGATAGAGGAAGTGTTCAATATACCCCAGTAGAAGGGCATGATAGTAATGTTGATGGATCAAGCGACTAGGTTCTTTCAAGATAGTCAGGATGCCTACTTTGCTCTACTAAAGTAGAATTGGTTGCATGAAGGCAAGAAGGGAGTCACTAAGTCATTAAGGCTCACCAGTCAAATTTCAAATCAGAGTATGGTGACCTTATTGTGCTTCTCAACCGAGTCATGGGCTCTGCTCATGGTATGCAATTTGAAACTTGGATGTACTATTTTATTGAAGGAATTTAAAATGGAAAAAGAAAGTTTGATTGGGCTAGAATTATAAGTGAAAATTTAGAGTTGCAACTTAGGATAGTACAAAATCAAAAACAATTCTACATGGGGTCCTACCTTTTCTATTTAGTTGCAAGACTATATGAACATCTTGGACTTAAGCATAGAGCGGTGATTGGTAATGGGCTCAGACAATGCTTGGTGCATGAGTGCTATCCACAACTTCATTTGCACGACACCAAGGATTACAAGATATTTTATGATGCCTTTGCCATGAAGACAGTAAGGATACTGCAAAGGACACTTGCTAGGAGGCTCTCACCAGAAGTAGAGACAAAAGTCAAGAAGTTTGGGATTTGGTTCATCCAATTTTCACAATTCACTTATATAAGAGTGGCTAGATGCACGGCTTGTCCCAAGAGGCTTCCAAGGTACCCACCCAATAGGATAGTTTTGATGGAATTGGCTAGGCAACTTGAGCAATATGATAAAATGATGAAGCTCAAAGGTGAGAGAGGGGTTACCTTCTCACTCATGATAGGCAATGATAGTTGCCCCAATCCTATCACCTTTGTAGCTGTGGCGAAGGAGTTAGAACAATATCATCTAGCATGGTATAAGGCAAGGAAAGGATTCGATCCTAATGGTATAATCAAGGCAACTCATGGAGTTCCATTCAAGCATATTCCTACTTTGGAGGATTTTTGGGCTAATGCACAAGATGACTTTCATGCGGGCAAGTTGGCTTTCTCAAGGTTATCGGTGGGCATGATGAGGGCCTTTAGATGGAAAAGTCTTAATATTCTGGACCAACTGGAAGAGGATGAAGATGCACTAAGGGAAGATTACAGTACAATAGATGGGATAGAATTGAATCCAATCAAGTGGGATGATCATCAAGATCCATCCTTAGAAGCAGTTACAAGAGCAGTCAAGCTACACACTGAGTGGTGGTATAATAGAAAATTTAGGCAATTGCAAAGTCAGATGGTGCACCTTACCTACGAGAAGATGAAACCAGAGGAGGAGACTCCAGCCAAGTTAGTTGGATAGCAAGGTGGCTAGCAGCAACAACAAACAATTAAGAGTAAGAAGAGGAGTTTGGAGGTGGAGAAAGATAAAGAACATCAAGAGCCTCCAGCAAAAAAATAGAGTACAATACCATCAAGAGAGAGCATAGTTGAGGCTAGGAGCCAAGAAGTTGGTACAAGTGAGCAGTGGGCAGTGGTGGAGGTGAGATCTCGTGTAGAATCAAGTGGTTATAGTAATAGTACAGAGTACTCTCCTCTTTCAAAAAACCAAGCTAAGGAGGATATGATAGTCACTAGTGGTGAAGGAGATAGGCCAATTGATATCGAGGCTCTATCAGTTCAGGAAGGAAGCCAAGCGCCTAAGGCCATTGGTGATTCTTTTCTAGTTGAACCAAATCTAGATTTGGGGAGATGCATTGCACCACTATGGTTGAGACAAATGCTTATGGTAAGGCGCGAGGTTGTGGCAATCCGAACGGTCAAGGATATTCAAGGGTTAATGGAAAAGGAAGATGATGCCAGACATAAACAAATTGCAAGAACAGTGGCAAAGGTAATTAGGGATGGTGATGATGGTCACTGGAAGGTTCAGATTGTTGTGCCAAATGTTAACAAGGCAATGGGTGAAATTGTGGCCCAAGACTATGAGATAATAGAGCATAAAATGGGAAGAATCACAGATGACATGGAGTGTGAGGAGATTCAAGAAGGCATAGCTTCAATTAGAGAAAGGTTGAGAAAGGCAAACAAAAGGATTGCGGAGTTGGAGAATGAAAATAGGTATTAGAAAGATAGCTGTCATGGAGTGTGTCGGCCTATCCAACAGTTGCCTCAGGTAGCCCTTTCACATGATAGTGGGAACAATATGGAAGAGATATTAACTCGAGAGCAAGGAACTAAAAATTGGATCAGTAATACAATTGAAGAAGGGTGAAAGTTCTTGCCTTCCTTTATCTCAACATTCAGGTAATTTGTGTCTCTTAGGGACAAATTCAGAGCATTTGAAGGGAAGTGGAAGGATTTCCTTCCAATCTATGACTTAGCCATTCCCAGATTACAGGCCGCCATAAAGCTATCAGAGGGATCCTTGGTGAGGGCCAAGTTAGTCAATAAAGGAGGAAAGAGTATTGTTTAGTCTTGGTATGTTTCCTTGACTACCAGATCAAAGTCACTTGATGAAATACAGAATGAGATTGCACAATATAGTCCAAGCATCGACACTTTCATTTCAAACATGCTGAGCAATGCGAGGGTTGCACTTTATTTTGAAGAAATAAAAGAGGAGAGTTTTACTGGGACAGAGTTTGGATCGAGATTGGATGAGTTAGGAAAGGTTGCCACCAGGGAGAAACATTTGGGCATCCTTGCCTCTCTCAGGGCCCTTATAGAGTTTGCAAGAGATGATGAGAAGGAGAGTGAGAAGACACTTCAAGCAGAAAATAACATGATGAATGAAGCTGAGCTCAGGATGAGGCATACACCTTGCCTTCCCATGGAAGAAGTCAACAACATGTTAGCCAGATTCACTGCTTTGGCTAAGAAGATTAAAGAAAAGTGTAGAATTATATTAGAAGATCATTTAATGTAAGCCCTAAGTGGAAAATTCTCCTTTCTTCTTGGGTAGGATAGGTGTCTGATTCTGATTGGCTATCATTTTGGTGCCTTCTCATTGGTTGCCACTTTTCCTTTTTTTTTCATTGGTCCATTGATGAGGTGGCATCTTCTCATTGGCCGATGGGGTGGAAACCCTAATTAGGGTTTCGAGGATTTAATATGGATTGTTGATTTTGCCTCTTAATCTCTGTCATTGGTTGTAATTTTGAGCCTCTATATAAGGCCATGTACTCTCATTTGTAAAGGGTTGAAGAAAATTGTTTCTTATATAATACCAAAATTGCTTCTCTTGCCATTGTTGTGTCTTACATGGTGATTAAGAACACTTGGTGTTATTGCATGGTTTCTACTTCCAATTGTTAAAGTTAGATTTCATGGAGTTGTTAAAGTAAATTTCACTTCAAGAAAGTGTTAAAGTAATAGTAGAAGTAAATGGCTAGTTGTATGGTGATATTGGTAAATGTTTGATAGGGATCTATATACTAGGCCACTAGCATCTTAGCGGCTTGTTAAGGAGCCTTGTGTTGTAATCTAGTCTCATTCCCCTTGAATCATTGCATCTATGGAGGTAGTGTCATTGGCAAGCTTTCATTAGATTTGATCCCTGTCCATTTGCTAATCTTTACATTCCATAGGAGTAGTAGTAAAGCAGTGAGTAGTTTAGTAATTAAAGTTTGAAGAGAAAAGTTGGAAGTGATATAAAATAAGAAAGTCATTGAGTATACATTGCAAAGCTAAATCCCATCATCATCATAGCAAGAATTTGACACCCTCAAGTGAACAACGTAAGCCCACCGAAGTGATTAACCAGCAAATCACATTAATATAACTGAGTTAGTATCCATAGGTGTAAGGAACCTTGGAGTTTTGCTCATGTTATTCATAAGTATATACTTTTCAAGAGAGGGTTGAGTGTTTCATATGCTTTATCAAGTATTCAATTGCTATATGTTATGTAGTGGTACAAAATTGACATCAACATTATTTGGTGCTAGAAGGAGGGCTGATAGTGTTTTTTTGAGGATTTTTTGGCATTCAACTATGATGAAAGATGGTGCTTCCACATAGAGACATCATACCTGTCTTACAACCTAACCTCAGATTTGAAGATGACCAAGAGGATATCATCTCAGGATTGAACTCACTCACCTAGAGAGTTAAGAGAAGTACACCTGAATATATGTGAGTAAGCTTTGTGTTAGAAGAAGAAGAAGAAAAGGCTCAAAGAATTGATAGAGAAATTCAAAAAAGATTGGAACGCCAAGGAGAGCTAGAAAGGAAACTTGAAAGAGAAAGGAAAGCATGAAGGTTATCCCTATCTAGTGGTGAGAGTGAAATTGAAGAGATGAACTAAAATGGTGCTGCCTTCTTATGCTCATTTCCTAGTTGTGTAACCAAGACTAGGTATTAGCTAGACACAAGGAGACATCATTTCTGATTTGGGATAGTTCATTTGGAATAATTAAGAAGAAAATACACATTACCAATTTGCTAGAATTATCTTAGACCAAGAAGAACAAGTTGGCATTGCTTTCCAAAGAGAATGACAAAGGATTGAAATTGAGATTCGACAAAGGTGGGAAAGAGAACAAATAGAAAGGACCTGAAGAGAGAGAGAAGCTCATAGACTAGCTCAGCTCACCCTTGAGGAAGAACCAACTTGGGACGGTCAATCAAACTGAACTATAATCAAGCTAGATAGAAGAATTGGATCTTTCTTTGCCAAAAGGTTTGATAAACTACAATCAAATAGGAAGCAAAGGTTACTGAGGTCAACACCACACCAAGAGGAGGACCTAGTTGAGTTGCAATTTCACAAGAAAGGAAGGAATCATTGGGTAGCCAATACTACAAGTTTGGCAAGCTCCTCAAGTAGTCTTGTTCAAGTTCCAAAGGTTTCAAGCTTACAAACCCCAGTAGGTCAGTCAGCTCAGGCTCAAGCTAGTCAAGTTTCAATGGCACAACAAAAACCTCCATGGATCTAAAACAATGCCTCACCCATCTCATTTCAATAGTACCATGACCTACCAAAGAATCCATCAGGATTTTTCTCCAAGTTCTTTGTCAATGACCCCAACCATACAGTTGAGGAGCATATCAAAGTATTTGAGGAAGCATTGTGCAACAGAAGGATTCAACATGAGGATGTAGTGTGTAGGCTCTTCCCTTACTCATTAGCAGAAGAAACCTATTATTGGTTTGTCAATCTGCCAGTGTCATCTATAACAGGATGGATTCAGCTCAGAGATGCTTTTATAGGAAAATTTGGCATGCCCACCACACCATTGGAGTTGCATAGGCTATTTTTGGACATCAGAAGACAAGATAAAGAATCAATAAGTTCCTTCAACAATCATTTCCACAAACCTTACACAAGATTGCAAGCCCCTTATACAATTCAAGAGGCGGGTGCTTTGGAGGCATACTACAATGCCTTAGATAGTCAGACGGCTATGTTTACAAGGATGGAAAACCCCTCCCCTACAATGCTAAATGAGGCTTATGCTAAGGAAATCGAAATAGGGAAGCAATTAGGCCAACAAGGACTGGAAACCTTGAGCATTCGGTATCCGAACAATCCAGTTCCACAACTTACATACCAAGCACCTACAAATCAGCTTGTGGTTCATCCAGGACCTCTGTTGTCTCAGGAACCACCACCAATACCAATCTATTTGCAAGGTGCAAGTACATCAATGAGAACACAAGAGGAAAAGGATGAAATAAAGGAATCGATTGAGCAAGTCAAAAAGCTTTCTACGGAGGTCACTTATTTGAGAAATCAAAACAATCAACTCCAAGCTACTCAGAGGAATAATCAAGGAGGTTATCAAGGAAATAATTATCAGGGTGGAAATTATCAAGGGGGATATCAAAGGAATAATTAGAAAGGTGGATACCAAAGGAACTATCAGAACAAAGATTATCAAAGAAACAACCAAGGTGGTGGTTATCAGAGAAACAATCAAAATAATAATCATCAAGGTGGTAACCAGTCACAAGATCAAGGATACAAAAATCAGTCTAACCAAAAGAGGACATGGAACATAGGCCCAAACAATGGAAATGCGGTGTCACCACTTGATAATCAAGCTCCAACAGATAGTAGGCTAGTGGAGAGAATATTTCTAGCTGAGTCTGCCTTGTCTCAATATTGCAGATTCCATGAGACTAATCAACATTTAGAGTTAGGATGTGCTGAGTTCAAGATGGAATCTAACCTATTTCAGAAAGTGGTGGATGAGTCGATGAATCAAGAATATGTTAAGGTCACAGGGTATGAAATTGTCCCATCCCCAAGTTATGCTCAATGCTTGACTTTTGAAGAGGTTTCATTTCCACTAGAATTAGAGGCATATGAGGAACATCAAGGGAGATTCCTTCCTGAGTCAGCCAATGGACTAGTTAGCAAACTAATAGATCAAAATGGGTATAGCAATGGGTCAAATTTTTCCTTCCCACCATTGGGTGACCCTGTTCTAGTTCAAGGAACAGGTGGGAACCAGACATTTCAACAACCGGCTAGCAATGCGAGGTTTTATCAGAGGAACAATAATAGTAAGAGGAATGATGGACCTTTCACATCCTCCATACCTCTGAATAATTACAATATGCCTCCACATCCCAATGCGAGTAATGTACCAAATCCTCCAAGGGATGCACCTAAATATAGACAAGGTAACCACAACCATGGTAATGGACAACAGAGTTCTCAGCAGAACACACAACAAAGTAATAAAGGTGTTCTAGGGTCACAAAGTGTCATGACAACACAAGAAGAAAACAAAGGAAGGATGGTAAAAAATTTTGTGAATAATGATGAGTTGAAAAGACTAGGACAAAGTGTGACAAAGGATATGAAGAAGATCAAAATTAGTCTCCCTTTGTTTGAATTGTTGAAGGTAACAAAAATTAGGGATACATTCCTCAACAATGTGAAGGACAACAAATCACAAGGGTCTCACACTCAAAGTGCAACGGTACCTACCCAAGCGACTCCTGTGGCAGGGAGGCCTCTTCCCAACCCAATACATGTGATCCAAGATGTTCCATGTGGGAACACAAAAATATCATCTCAAGGGATTTCATATGGTGAGATGGAGAACTCTACACAAGAGGTTGCATATGGCGACATCAAAGATTTCAACAAATAGCCAGAGCCTGAACGAGTTTATGTGGCTCAAGGATCAATGCCAGTGGCACAACAGACTCAAAAGAGTTAAGATCCAGTAAAGAACAAAGAAACAATGAAAGTAGAAGAGATAGTCCAACCAATAGATTTTGGGACAAAGCCTAAGCAAGTACACAAGACACCAATAGTATTTTATCAGGGGAAAGATGAACTAGCCCCATTCTTGCTCTCAATAAGAATATTTGGAAAGCTTCTTCATAATTGTTTGATAGATTTAGGAGCTTCAATTAATGATGCCTTTGGCCATTTGTAGTAAATTGGGAATCACACCTTTAGGATCAAACAAGAAGGTTACCCAATTGGACAAGACTGAAGTGCTAGTAGTAGGTGAACTACATAACATACACATGCAGTTGGCATCAAATCCAAGAATGTAACACATGGTTGATATTTCAGTAGTAGATGTGGTCGATTCCTATGGTTTGATTCTAGGTAGGGATTGGTCTAGAAGGTTGAATGGATACATGGCAACTGACTTTTCCCAAATGTGGCTCCCATGGAGAGGGCTTTCCAATCAAATTAAAATTGATAGCACCCCAAGATTGAGATTGACAATTACTGAGTATGGGGAATCAAATGAAGTATTGTTTGCAGAGACAAGTATGGGCACCTATAGACCTAAGAAGGTAGAAGTGTTGACATTGAATATCATAAGTGAAGCAAAAGAATCCATGTAAATGCTAATTGAGTTGGATCCCAACACTTCATCCGATGAGGGTGAAGGCATGTTCAAAAATTTTAGAAACTTTGTGATTAGAGCTGTACAATAAGGTATAGAGTTGGGTAATAGAACATTAGTGAGAGACTTATTATTGCCAAACTCATGCAAAATTCACAATACCTTCCATTCAGAATTATCTTTCTCCTTGTGCAAGGTTGCATTGGAGCAAGTAGAGAAGAGAGTCCCGAGGGCGCTGAAACAAGATGATCGACATGGAAAACAAAAGGTTGAAGTTTCACAAGTTAATGAAGTAGAAAGTAGCATGATGGGTGAAACAAAGAATCAAATTGCACCACCCAATATCAAAGTGAGGAAGAATGATGAATCAGATGAGTCCAAGGATTCCCAAGCTATTCATCAAAAGAGTGATGGAGTATGGACACTAAGGTTCGATGGTTCTAAGACTAAGCAAGGAGCTAGAGCCGGATTTGAGATAGTCAGCCCGACAAGGGAAACATATTTGGCAGCATGTAGATTACAATTTCCATGCATCAACAACATGGCGAAGTATGAAGCTTTGATTCTAGGCTTGTTGTGTGCTATCAAGAAAGGTGCTAGGATACTCCATGTGCTTGGAGATTCATATTTGGTAATTGAGAAAGTGAAGTAGAAGTCTGCTTGCCATGACAAGAGACTAAAAAGGTATAGGAATAGAGTATGGGATCTGATAGAAGACTTTGATGCCTTCAATATCAAGTTTAGCTATAGAGCAAGTAACCAGGTGGCTAATGCCCTCGCATAGCCTGCAAGCTCACTAGCACCAATCAAGTTGGAAGGTTTGAAGAAATTTAAAGTTGAGTTAGCTTCGGTCCCATCAGTGCCTGATAATGTCAAGAACTTCCAAGTGTTCAAAGATGACAAACATATCCTCAAGTTCTTGATCAATTCAGACGTATTCACAACACAAATCATTGATGGAGAAGTAGACGAAGAAGTGGAGATCAATCTAGAAGAGATTATGAACTTAAAGACAAATAATATTCCAAAGGGAATGATTGAATTAGAAAGAATATTTGACATGGACCAATTCAACAAAGTGCCATATCAACCCATAGGGGGTGATGAGTGTGAAAAGGTAAATTTGGGAACAAAGGAAAGTCCTAAAATAGTTCACATTGGCAAAGTTTGCACACCTAAGGAGAAGGAAGATATACTTGGTTTGATGAGGGAATTCCCAGATGTGATTGCTTGGGGATATGAAGATTTGAAAACATATGATCCTTCCATCATCACACATATAATCCCACTTAATGAGGGAAGCAAGCCATTCAAGAAGCAACAGAGGCTAGTTAATCCTTTGTTAGAACCATTGATTTTCCAAGAGGTGAAGAAGCTGCTAAATGCATAGATCATCTTCCTAGTGAGGCATTCAATGTGGGTTGCCAATCTTGTCCCAGTTAGAAAGAAAAATGGAGAAATAAGGCTATGTGTTGATTTCAGGAATCTGAACAGAGCATTAGAAAAGGATAACTATCCATTTCCATCACTAGATAAGGTTTTGCAAGTTGTGAATGGAGCACAAATGATGACATTTATGGATGGGTATTCGGCATACAACCAAGTTATAGTAGAAGAAGAAGATAGACTAAAAATAGCTTTCACCACGAAGTGGGGAACATTTACATACATGAGGATGCCTTTTGGCCTGATCAACACAGGTGCAACATCTCAAAGGTTCATGGATTATGCCTTTAAGGACTTAAAAGACAAGTGTATCATCATCTACATGGATGATATCACAGTATTTTCAAAAAATAGAGAAGATCACATTTTGGATCTAAGGAAAGTTTTCATGAGATGCAGGAAGTTCAGAGTTTCTTTGAATCCAAAAAAATGTATGTTCGGAGTGACCAAAGGGAAACTCCTGGGACATGTAATTTCAAAAAAGGGAATCATGACAGATCCAGAGAGAGTGGAGGCAATTTCCAAGCTTGGCCTACCAGCTAGCAAGAAAGAGCTCAAGTCATTATTTGGAAAGATCAACTTCGTGAGAAAGTTCATATCTGCATTTGCAGAAATAGTGAAGCCAATGAATGACATGTTGAAGAAACATGCCAAGATGGATTGGACTCCAACAACAAAGAAGGCATTTGAAGAGATAAAACAAGCTATTATCAATGCATCAGTTTTAGTTAGTCCAGATTATGAGAGGCCATTCAATACATATTCTTTCACCTCTGATCATGCATGCACTACCATCTTAACACAAAAGAATGAGGAAGGTGAAGAGCATCCGATAGCATTCATGAGTGCACCTTTCAGAGAGGCTAAATTGATCTACCCAAATGTGGAAAAGCAAGCTTATGCTTTGGTGAAGGCAATGAAGAAGTTCAGGCATTACATCTTGAGAAGCAAAGTCCATGCAATTGTGTCTGACATAGTAGTAAAGACCTTTTTAATGCAAAACAAACTTGGAGAGAGAAGAGGAAAGTGGGTCGCCACTATCTAGGAATATGATGTAGAAATTCAACTAATGAAGTTGGTCAAAGGTCAATAGGTAGCATAGACCATGGCGTCAAAAGGACCTGGACTTGTACAACAAGTATATGAGTTGGAGGATGTGTATCCCGATGAATGGTACTAGGACATAATCAATTATTTGCTAAATCATCGGTGCCCTTCACATTTGAATCCATTACAGAAGTAGGCATTGAAATTCAAGAGCAAAAGGTACATGTTGCAGGGAGCAGTGTTATACAAACAAAATCATGAGGGGATATATCTGAGATGTGTTGGAAAAGATGAAGCTAGAAATATTTTGGAACATTTTCATGATAAATGGGGAATGAGACATGGATCAGATTTGGACACAACACATTGGATACTAAGAGTAGGATACTATTGGCCAACCTTGTTCAGGGATACTCACGACCATGTGAAGACTTGTCATGTTTTCCAGACTTCAGAAAAGAGGGAGAGGAACCCAGCGATGCCTTTACATCCGGTCACTGAGGTGAGACCTTTCACAATGTGGGGACATGACTTCAGTGGTCCCATTAATCTACCTTCCTCAGTGCAACACAGGTATATTCTAACCGCGACTGACTGCTGTACTTGGTGGTCAGAAGCTCAAGCTTTCAAGAATTGCATTGCTGATATTGTCATCAAGTTTTTTAGAGGAAAGAATCACTACAAGGTTTGGATGTCCTTATGCTTTTGTATGTGATAATGGTTCTGCTTTCATTTCACTGAAGTTTCATAATTGGGTATTTGATCATGGGATCATTTTGAAATTTTCATCAGGATACTATCCCTAGGGAAATGGCCTAGCAGAGTCTACAAACAAGAACCTTTTGACCGTGATTAAAAAGATTTTACATAGGAACCCAAGGGATTGGCAAACTCAGCTGAGATATGCTTTGTGGGTAGATAGAACAAGAGTTAAAGAGTCCATAGGAATTACTCCTTACCATCTGGTTTATGGACATGATACTGTGTTTCTCATCCAATTTAAAATCCCAACTTTGAGGTTCATACAAGACTACTATGATGAGAATGACGACATAGTCCAAGTCAGGTTGGCTCAACTGATGCAGTTAGATGAGAGAAGAGATGAAGCCCTAGAAAAATTTGCTAAACATCAAGGGGTAGTAAAATATTGGTTTGATAGAAGAACACAAAACAAGGCCTTCAGGATCTCTGATTTGGTCTTATATTGGGATAAAGCCCATGAAAAGAAAGGACAACATGATAAATTTGACAAACTATGGAAAGGTCCTTTTTAGATTGCAGAAATTGTCAGAGATAATGCATTTAGGCTTAAGACACTCACTGGTAGGGATGTCTCGATGCCTATCAATGGGCAATTCCTCAAGCATTATTTCCAAGCCTAGGACTTCGTCCAAAGCCCTTTTGTACATAGTATTTTAGCTTGCTTTCGGTGCAATAGTAAGTTTTCTTTCTGTTCTTAGAGTAGAGTTTGTCTTGGACCATTTGGCCCAAGGGCTAGAATAGTTTTCCTTTTAGTTGGTTAGAGTAGATTTCCTTCAGTTGTTTATTTTTAGTGTGGTGAGGAAGCTCGGTGGTTATTTTGCACCAAGTCAGTTGACTTGGGATCTTTTAGCTTCTCTTAGTCAGTTGGGTAATTTTGGCTTTGGAGCTTTGCAAGTGCAAAGGGGGTCCAAGTTATCACTCGTGGGTGGGGTGTGTAGATTTTACACTTTTGGCGACAAAACAAGAGTCTGTCTTGTTCATTTCTTGAATATATTTGACAAGGTTCAAAGATTTTAGGGTGTTCTTAGTCATTGGTCTATGGTAGGACTTGTACTAAATTTGGGTCAGGCTTGATAGAGGTTCTTGAGTTACCTCTGACATGGTTACAATATTTTACTCACACTTAATTGCTCCAAGTTCTTGGTGCTTTGAAGTGAAGTTGGACTTAGTGAGAATCATACACCTGCTTCAACATCACTATGGTCTTCCAAACCCTCTGCAAGATTCATTGCCTACAAGCCAAATAAAAGATTGAAAAGAGAAAGAAATATCATGAGAAAATAAAAAATGAGAATCAATGCAAAATGAAAGATAGTATCAAAGTGAAAATAGAGATGAAAATTGCCTTTAAAGGGCATGCAATCATCTCTACTAGTGCTACTAAGCAGTCACTAAAGATAGAACCATGATTGTGGTGCTACAATGATAACTCTATCGGGGCTATGGATGTCTGACTGGCAGCGGGGCTCTCTCCAAGATGCTTTTGAAGTAAGGATATTGTAGACTATGATTTTGAACCTGTTACCTGTCTTGAAAGGCTGAAACATTCAAACATTAGACTAATCTAACATATTCATGAACTAAAAAAATAGCATAAGACATGAAAACAAAACCAAAGCCACCTCAAGATTGTTGCTAAAAAAACAAGTGCTATAGAGCAAATGTTTGATTCGCTTCAATTAGAGGGATGTGGGTGTGCTCTCTAAGCACTTGGAGCATATTCTAATGCATACTAAGATTGATTTTAGACCAAATATAGGTGTGATATGATGCTATATGCTATGCAAAACAATAAAAGAAACTATGTTAATCCATTATTGCTAAGCTATGATGTTCTTTAAGAAAGCTTGAAGATGATAAAAAGAAACTAACAATTAGTATTGCTTATGCTAAGTCTAGAGCTAAATGGACATGATAACAATGCATAAAATGAAAGGTGAATGGATATTTTGCTCTTGGAAATGAGGACTATTTATAGACTTTTGGGAGGATGAATGAGTGGCTAGGATCAAAATCCTTAAGAGAGGCCAAGATTCATTCAAAGGGGAGCACATGGATTGTGCTAGTTCAAGGCCACCTCCTTGTGACAAGTGTCACAAGGGCATTGGGTTGAAAGATGGGAGGAATGTGCACAATTTGGGAAATGTGCCTAAGGTCAAAGGGTGTAAGAAAGGGGTGAGGGGCTTCTTAAATGCATCATAAATGCATGTAAGAGGGATAAGGAGGCTTTAAATGCACTTAATGCATGTAAGAGAAGCCTCTAGAAGTTTGTTGACTTTGGGTCAAGCTTAGGAGTTGGCTAACCTTGTTTAGGGAATGTGACAAGGTTAGGGGGAGGATTAGGATTAGGATTAGGGGATTTTAGGATTAGGATGGGTGAAGAGGTTGGGTTGAGAAGATTCTAGAAGAGTCTAGAATTCTCCTTGGTTTTATGGAATAAAAGTTTATTCATTCCAAAAGCTTAAGTTTTGGGAATATTTATTGAAATATTTTCAATAAATATGAAAATTAAATATTTAATCTTAATTAAATATTTTGAGTTGAGATTAGGGTTAGAAAAGGTGGGATTAGCCTTTTAATCGAAATTAAGAAGGGATTAGAAGATTTTGGAAGAGGTTAGTGGTTTTAGGAAAAAAGGCTAACTTTTGGTCAAAAAATAAATTAATTATTTTTTGGGGGATTTTTGGTCAATTTATTAATTAAAATAATTAATAAATAGGAGATTAATGTTTAAATAAGATTTAAACATTTTTGGGAGGGATTTCTTAATTAAATATTTTTAATTAAGATAAAGGGATTTAATGACATAAAAATAAATAAATTAATTAAATAAATAATTAATTAATAAATGATGATGTCATCAGGGATTTTTCAGAAAATAAAAATAATTTATTTTCTAAAGGATTTTTAGGTGTCTACATTTTGCCCCTCTTTGATGCGATGTCGCAAGTGGCATGGCGTCAAAGACAAGAAAATAAGATGCCCAAGGCTAGAATTTAGAGGAATAAGGGATTGTGCCCCCTCGAGAAAATAACGCAAGGAGCAAACATTGTGAAATTTTCTCGAAAGGAAACAGAGAAGGAAGGACCTAGGAAGAAGGGGAGATAAATAACCAAGCTTCCAAGAGCAAAGATGAGTGAATGCAAGATGAGATGGAATGCAAAATGCAGGATGCAGCTACATGAGGATGCAAGATTAATCTATATGATGCAGGATGCAGGGGAGATGAGGAAGCTCCAAGTGCAAATGTGGAGAGCACATCCTAGTTTAATATAGCAATGCTAGAGACCTGCCAAAGATACTGGGATCACGAGGCCTTGTCACCAGTGTTGCATAGGACTGACGTGAAAAAGACACGCAGGGTTGCCCCAGCATCGCACATGAAACCTGAAGGAGGCATGGTGGAAATGATGCTGAAGAAACCACAAACACACGACTGACTCACAGGCAGAAGCAAAAGATCAAAAGACCTTGCCCCAGATTATCCTCATTCGCAGCACACCATGATATAAAGGATCGTGGTGACGTTGAGTAGAGAACAATGAGAGGCTGTAAAAGATTAACAAGACCCAAAGGACAAAATCCAAGGTCAAAATGAAAACTCCAAAAAGACATCCTTTGCCAAGGAGAGAGATTTGATGTGATTGATGGTGGGAAGATTGGTCAGACAGGAGGAGATATATCCTCAAGGACCAGGATGGAAGAATAGGTCAGACAGGAGGAACGATATATCCTCAAAGACCCATGGGTTGGTGAGAGAATAAGTGTAGTTGTTCGCTGGCAAAAGCTGAAGTTCAAGGAATAATCAGGATGAGCAAGGATAAGTCGACAATTGATGTTGCTGAAGCACAAGGCCTGAGTGGGACTAAAAGTTTTCTGAGGCTGGGGATGGGATAAGATATTTGATCAAATGCTGCTGCAGGACGGACAAAGGTTATGTACAACAAGGAGGAACGATATGCACAAGGGATATGTACAGAAGCTCAGGATTGGGGATAGGAAGATCACACTCGGCGGGACTCTCACTAGGACGGAGACAAGAAGGATATTTACAGAAAGGATTGCGCTGTATAGGAAAGGGATAAGGATATGGTACAAGATATGGTACAAAGCTTTGGAATAGGATATGGATTGCAGATGGGTTGGAGGAAGATGGAAGCCGAATGCTTGGAGGATAGGGGAGATGGAACTGCTGGGAGATCTGTTATGGATGGAGGAAGAGGACGGTAGCTGAAAGGACAACTGAATAGATAAATAGCCCAGTTTACTATGTTGGCGCCTGTTTACCAGGTTTTCACCAACATACTTGTCCAAGGCGCTTGAATTGCCAAGTTTTCACCGTTTGGACGATCATTTTCTCTTTCTCTTTTCTTTTTTGCTTTTTTTGCTTTTTTGAATGTTTTTGGATTTTCTGATATATGCAGGATCAGGTTCAGGCATAGAACCTCTTCAGATGGATGATGTTGATAGGATCATTCAAGGGCTCACCTTCTGGTGTTGATAGCTGATAGGCTCCTGAGCCGAAGGATGCGGTGACAACATAGGGGCCCAACCAAGTAGGCTCAAACTTGCCTTTCTTTTCTCTATTTGCTAGGACCTTCTGATTTTCTTTAAGGACCATGTCACCGACCTGGAATTGTCTAGGATGGACCTTTTTGTTATAACTCCTTTTGAGTCGATTTTGGTATGCCACCAGGTGATCATATGCTTGCTGTCTCTTTTCATCTAACAGGTCTAGCTATGTGAGACGGGCTACACGATAATCTTCATCAGTGGTGTAGTTCTTCATGGAGACTCGCAATGAGGGGAGCTCAACCTCGATCGGTAGAACAACTTCAGCACCATATACAAGGGAGTATGGGGTGGTGCCTGTGGGAGTGTGATAAGAAGTGCGGTAGGCCCAAAGGGCGGGATTGATTTGGAGGTGCCAGTCACGACCAGAATCATTGACAACCTTCTTGAGGATTTTCAAGATAGTTTTGTTAGTTGCCTTAGCTTGGCCATTTCCTTGAGGGAAATATGGACTGGAGAAACGGTGATGGATGTGGAGTCTGGCACATAGATCATCCACATGCTGGTTTTCAAAAGGTGTGCCATGGTCTGTGAAGATGGTAGATGGTATGCCGAAGCGACAAATGATATGATAGAGGATGAACTTGGATATTTGGATGCCAGTAGTAAGGGTGAGTGGAATCGCTTCAACCCATTTGGTAAAGTACTCTGTGGCTGTTATGATATACTTGTGTCCATCCGAAGAGAGGGGGGTGATCAAGCCAACGAGGTCGAGGCCCCAACATGAAAAAGGCCATGGTGGTGCAATAGGCTGTAGATCTTGTGCTGGTGCATGTATCAAATTGGCATGCTGTTGACATGGGAGACATTTCTTGACAAAATCACATGCATCATGTTCCATTGTTGGCCAATAATATCCAACTCTAAGCAGCTACTTTGCTAGAACCATGCCACTCGTGTGGGCACTGCAAATTCCAGCGTGAACTTCTTGTAAGGCCAGGACGGCCTCGTTTGAATCTAAACATCTAGATAGGACATTGTGATACCCACGACGATATAGGGTGTTGGCTACAAGAGTGTAGCGGGAAGCTCTGTGAATAAGGTTTTGGCATTGGTTATTGGTGAGATGGGGAGATATGATACCATTTTTTAGATATGCATGGATGTCGTGGTACCATGGGGATTGGGGACCAACCAAGACACATACCATTTCTGCATCAGCGTTCTCATAAGCTGGCGTATGTAGCTGCTCGACTAGGAATTCATATTGTGATGCGTCGCGTGGGATTTCTAACAAGGATCCAATGGTTGCCATTGCATCCGCTGCTTTGTTCTGAAGTCTTGGGATCTATGTGAACTATAGATGTAGGAAATGCTCTTGCAGTTTGTCCACCAGCTCTTTGTAAGGTAGCAACTTGTCATCCTTTGTTTGATATTCATCTAGGACTTGTTTGATAATCAGCTGTGAATCTCCAAATACTTGTAATTCTATGATATTCCACTGAATGGCTGTTCTGAGACCTAAGATGAGTGCCTCATATTCTGCAATGTTGTTGGTACATGGGAATCCCAATTTGAATGATTTTGGGATGTAGTCACCTTGAGGTGTGATGAATAGGATTCCTGCCCCTGATCCATGTGATGTGTAGGAGCCATC
Organism: Chamaecyparis obtusa; assembly: GCA_027943335.1. Lineage (NCBI taxonomy): Eukaryota > Viridiplantae > Streptophyta > Pinopsida > Cupressales > Cupressaceae > Chamaecyparis > Chamaecyparis obtusa. The sequence goes on along the minus strand of BSBK01001464.1, from coordinate 156,880 downwards.
AAAGTATAGTTTCCACATGGGCTGCTCTTCAATCATGCATAAGTGTTCATCAGGGAATTCCATGATTAGTGGATAGGCATCCACCAGTGGTGCTTCTGCTAGTTGATCGGCAATGACTTGCCCTTTGATTGCTTTGCGATCAATATACTGGATGTCAAACTCACTGAGTATCATGACCCATTTTGCCATACGGCCTGTGAGAGTTGTCTTTGATAGTAGATATTTGAGGGGGTCCACCTTTGAAATGAGCTTGATTGTGTGACTGAGCATGTAATGTCTAAGCTTTTGAGTGGTAAAGACCACTGCAAGGCATGCTTTTTCCATAGGTGAATAATTAAGCTCATATTCGACAAGAGTGCGACTGATGTAATAGATGGCTCTCTCCTTGTTGTCATCATCATGCTGAGCTAAGAGTGCCCCCAGTGCTGTAGTGGTTGCCGAGATGTAGAGTATGAGAGGGCATCCTGGAATTGGTGGTACTAGGATTGGAGAATTGGCAAGATACTCCTTGATCTTATCAAAGCTTCTTTGACATATGGGATCCCATTTGAAGCTTGTGTCTTTGCATAGGAGATGTGTAAAAGGTTGGCACTTGTCTGCTAACTGAGAAATGAACCAACGCACTGATTGAAGCTTTCCTTGTAGGCTTCTGAGCTGTTTGAGTGTTCTTGGTGGAGGCATCTCTGTTATTGCTTTGACCTTCTTGGGGTCTATCTCTATGCCTCGTCATGATACTATGAAACCTAGGAGCTTTCCAGATGTAACACCAAAGACACATTTCTTTGGATTAAGCTTTAAGCCATAATGATTCAGACGATCAAACACACGCTCTAAGATGTTGAGGTGTTCATCCCTTGTTTTGGATTTTGCAAGGATATCATCCACATAGTCTTCAAGGATCTTGTGGATCATGTCATGGAAGATCGCTGTCATTGCTCGCTGATATGTTGCTCCTGCATTCTTTAGCCCAAAGGGCATCATATTGTAGCAGAAGGTACCCCATGGGGTTGTGAATGCTATTTTATGTTGATCTGCTTCTGCTATATGAATCTGGTTGTAACCGGAAAAGCCATCCATGAGTGATAGCATTTCGTGACCCGCTGTGAGGTCTACAAGCATGTCTATGTTTGGCAATGGGAAATCATCCTTAGGGCATGCCTTGTTCAAGTCCCTGAAATCAGTACAGATTCTGATGTCGCCAGAAGGCTTTGTGACTGGCACCATGTTAGAGATCCATTCTGAGTAGTCAATTGCTCTGATGATTTTTGCTTGAAGGAGCTTCTCAAGCTCTGCTTTAACTAGTAATGCTACCTTTGGATGCATTTTCCTTAGCTTCTACTTCACTGGCTTAACGTTTGGATCTACTGATAGATGATGAACAACAAGGTTTGGATCAAGCCCAGGCATGTGGGCGTATGACCATGCAAAGTTGATAACTGATTCCTTGAGCAAGGTGCTGAGAGCCATTTCTTCTCCTTCTGTTAGGTTGACTGCAATGTAGGTGATCCTTGGACATTCTTCTGTTCCCAAGTTGATTGGCTTGGTCTCTTCTATGATGATTGGAGATTGCTCTGGTCTATAATCTTGGATAGGGGGAAGAGGCAAGGCTTCATCTTCTAGCGCTTGAATTGCCAAGTTTTCACTAGAAGATACGCCCTTTATTTTTATTGTTTTGGAGTCAGAATGTGCCCCAGAAGGGTTTTCACATAAAGAATCATGATGTTCTTTTGCTTTATCATTTTTGCGACTAAAGCTTGCCTCTTCCCCAAAATATCCTTCTGGGTGAAGCTGATAGACAGAGGTTGATGTTGGATCTTGATTGCTTGCTGGACCTGATGCCCCCATGAATTCTAGGAGTGCTTGTGCGCTTTGGAACTCATCGATGTGTGCAATGCTTGGTTGGTCCCAATCTATGAGGTCGGGGTTTGTGAGGGGAAGATCTATGAGGTTAATGGAGAGTTGTTGGAGAACAAAAGTCCCCAGGAGGGTGTCGTCGGCAAAGATATCGTCATAGGATCGGATGTCTTTCTCTTCAGGGATGTCTTTGATTTCCACGAGGTCATCCCGGCTATTTGAAAAGTTCACGTTGGTCATGTTAGTGCCCTCAGTTGTGGTATTGGGCTCTTGTTCAAGCAGGCGAGAGGTATTAAAGCCAAGTCCTTACTATTCTGGATTCTGGGATGGTATGATAGGAAATAAGTTTCCATCCTCTTGTGGTCCTAGACCACCACCTTGATAGTTATAGTGTTCTGTGACATTTTTGTAGGGGATTGGATATTTCTCTTTGAAGTACTCAAGAAGTTGTGTGTCACGTGATGGGGGATCTTTGTATAACCATTTGTTAATATCTGGATCCATTTCTTTGCTGTTGATGGTACCATGAGACTCAAAAGTCATGTTTCCGATTTGCTTGAGCTTATAATGTTCTTCAACAAGCTTGTTTTGACAACTTGGGCGCCCTTGAGTATGTGGATCACGTGGAAGAGCTCCTACAGCAAATGCATCACTGAGGCTGTATTCGCCACAACCCTGGTTGTTGATCTTGATGGATGATAAGGTGGAAGAGAGGATGGTCTCTGGATCGTGATGGGATCGGGATGAGCTAGCAATAGAAGTACCAATATCGGTTCCAGGACAATGAGTAGAATGAGGGAAAGATGTTTCCATCGCAAGGCAGTATGCGAAGGGGTTAGGGTCAGCGTGGATGGTAACCTCAGTGCCTTGATGTGGAAACTTGATGCACTGATGGTAAGTAGATGGTACGGCCTTAATGGAATGGATCCATGGACGACCGAGGAGGATATTGAATGGTAGGTCAAGATCAACAACGTGGCAGAGAGTATCTTGCGTTGCTGGGCCTAGCTGGATAGGCAAAGTCATAGTACCTTCAGAGGTACGCTCCAAGTTATCATATGCTTTAATAGTGATCATCTCATGTTGTATGTCGGCCTCCGTGAACCCGATCTTCTTGATGAATTTTAATGTGCACAAGTTGAGGGCTGAGCCATTATCCACCAGAACTCGTTTGATGGCGAAATCTCTGACCATGACGGCAATGCGGAGAGGAAGAATATGGTCAGGAGCGACATCTGGTATATCAGATTCTTTGAAGGATAAGGCACATGCTGCTGATAGGTGTCCCACAAGAGTTTCAAACTGAGTTGTGTTAATATTCGTGGGGACATGGCCTTCTTTTAGAGCTTTGTCCAGGATCTCCTGATGGATGGGTGATGTGCGGAGCAAATCCAAGATAGATATTTGGGCTGGCATGTTCCCAAGATGCTCTATGATATTGTATTGTGCACTTGGTGCATTATGCTATGTTGCACGTGCATTTGATGCTAACCTAGTGTTAGACTGCGCTGTGGATGCAGTAGATGTTGGCCTTGGAGGAGCAGCTGACTTTGGAGGAGCACCGGCAATAGTTATCTGACCACTGCAGGTAGTTGCAGCACATTGTCGATCCGACCCTTTGACGTGGATGGTATTGATGGTGGGCTCATCTTGGATGGGCTCAACTTGAGTTATGCATCCGACATACTTGTCATAGTTGATGTAGGCCGCTGTGTGATCTTCTTGCTTGCCTTTGCCACGATTTTGGGGCTGATTGGCGTTGGCTTGATTCTTCCCGGTATTGTGTTGAGGGAACACATTTTGATATATTTGTAAATTGGCATTTGGTGAGGCTTGAGCAGGTGTATCTACTTGAATCTCTTTTTGATCAATGAGATCTTGGATATAGTTCTTGAGTCTCATACACTTCAGAGTAGTGTGTCCTTTCACACGATGGTAATCACAGTATTCATGTTCTTTATACCAATCAGACTTTCGTGCGTTGTCATCCTTCTGTGGGATGGGCGGATATGTGATCATATTTGCCTTGGCTAGCCGATAAAAGATCTGATCCAGAGGCTCACCCAAAGGTGTGAAAGTCCTCTTTGGATTGTTTTGATTGTTGGGCTTGTTCTGCCTTGGGGCAACGTTAACTGCGTTAACAGGATTGCCTTGACGTGCTGGCTGTTCCTGTTGGTATTGCTGCTGATACTGTTGCACGGGTGGTTGATGAGCTTGAGGAGGCTGCTGATAAATAGGTGCTTGATATGCGGGAGCTGGGGGTTTCTGATAGATGGGCGCTTGTGGCGGTTGGTATGTTTGAGCTGGTGTAGGACTAGCCACAATGAATTGTACATTTTTAGTGTCAGTGGCTCCATCTGTAACAACATTCTTGTTACGATTCCAGTAACGGGATTTATCATTGTTGGGTTTGTTCTTGGAATCATCCTTGAAGTGACGAATAGTGCCTTCGTCTAGGAGAGCTTTCTCGATGCCTATGCCTTTGCTCTTGATGTCTTGATATGTCTGGAGACAGTTCATTCGTATGTGATGGGATAGCTTTGGATGCAGGTTATCAATGAAGATCTTTGTTAGATGCTTCTCTGGCGGCTGATATGATAACCTAGTTGTAAGATTCTGCCATCTTTGCAAGTATTCTGCAAGGCTTTCTCCGTCTTTCTGCTTTGAGTTGCATAGGTCTAGCAAGGACAACTCATTCTCCACATTATGGGCATAGTGTGTGATGAACTTCTCAGAGAGTTTAGTAAAGGTTTTTATTGTCCCATGTGGTATTTTGTAAAACCACTCAACAGCAGTTCCTCCCAAGCTTTTGGGAAATAGGCGCAGGAGATAGTTATCACTGTAAGCTACTTCTTGGCACGCCATGTAGAACTCTTTGATATGGTTTACTGGATCTCCTTTCCCCTGATACTTGTCGAACTTGGGCATCTCAAAATGCTTGGGGAAAGGGATAGTTGCTATGGACCGATCGAAGGGATATGAGCACACCTCTTCGAACTTGTATGTTTTATTCTCTGTTCCACTTTGTAGCTCCTTTAGAGCATTTTTCATTGCTTCCCACTCAGCATTGAGTGGCGAGGGAACTGGGACTTCTGCTTGTGATGGAAGCTGTGGAACTGGATATAGCGCTTGCTGTGGATAAATGGGTTGGAACTGATTCTGGGGCAATGGTTGCTGGGGATATTGCTGGTGTGGCATAGGGGGATATTGTGGTAAATGATATGGAACCGCTTGATGTTGTTGGGCTACTTGCTGTTGTTGAACTGGCGGTTGTTGTGGGACTACTTGCTGATATTGGACATTTGGAACTTCCTGTTGTAACTGATGGGTGGGAACTTGTTGTTGCTGGGGGATGATAGGGATTTGTTGCTGAGGTTGATAGCAAGAGACTTGCTATTGTTGAGGAATGATGGGTGTTTACTGAAAGGGGACATGTGGTTGCTATGGAGGAGGCTGTTGGAATGATGCTGCTTGCGGGTATGATGGTGGTAGTTGCTGAGGTTGGCTTTGGGTTTGGCTGATATAAGCTGGGTGCATGCCTGCGTTACTTAGAGGTGGAACAGATGTGGGGAAGCTAGAAGCAAAGGGTGATGGGGTAAGATAGCTGGGGAAAGTTGGCTGTTGAGGTGGTGGAACTTGCTGGAAGGTATTTGGGATTTGGGATGAATAGCTTGAAGCCGGCGGTGCTTGGGGTAGTTGCTGCTGTGCTGCTTGGGTGAAGGCGGTTTGTTGACTTGCAACCATAGATGTAGGGGATTGAGATGGGATCCCCCATGCCTTCATTTCTTCTTGCGTAAGGCCCCATTGAGAGCTTGTGTTAGGGTGCACTGCAGTGGATGATGGAATGGTAGGAGCAACAGGAGCTTGGGACACGAATGATGGTTGAGAGAGAGGAGCTTGTTGAGGTTGTGGTTGAGCGGATGCTTGTGAGGAAGAAAATGAAGGAAACACCCAAGAGAAAGATGAGGTTGGAATGGGGAGCGATTGCGCTAACCCCAAAGAAGAAGGTACGGGTGCTTGGGGGGTGAAGGGTGACGGTGCTCCTTTGATGGTGAAAGGCATTGCTTGACTTGTGAATGGTGGTGGTGTAAAAGCTTGTGTGAGAGGTGGAAGCTGACTTTGGGTTTGGATTTGGGCTTGGGCAGCCATAGCAGATGATGAAGCAAAAGGGGTATGAGATGGAGCGGATGGTGCTGCAGCTTGTGTTGCGGGACTGGCGAGGCTTCCTTGCAAGAAAAGGGGAGTGGTGGAAAGCTCTTGGGGTGTTTGCATGATAGGATCGGGAAATGATTGGACAAACGGAGAATACGCTTGTGCTGGAACTTGGATAGTTTTGATGGGGATGCGTGGATAGAGAGATGGTGGGATGGAGGTATTTTCTAGTAGGTAGTGAACAAATGTGCTTTGCTGATGTTGTGCTACAAGGGCATTGGTTGCTGATGGGCTTTCTGGAGGATTTACAAATGCTTGGTTTGCCAAGGGGGATGAAGGGATGTTTGGATCTTCACATGGGTTACTAGCTTGGATGTGGGGATTATAGGTCATCATGGCGTTGGTGAAAAGTTTGGGATCGGATGAGGTTGTTGGTGGATAAGGATTCATGCTTCTTCTTTTTCGAGATCTGGTCTCAACAGGCATGGAGATGCAAGTGCTAAATGGATGCAAGATGTTTGGCTAAAAGATGTTGATGGATGCAAAGTTGATGAACTTCTAAAGATGATGACTTTCTAGAATGCAATGCAAGGATGGATGAACTGCTCGGATTTGGATCAAGGATGGTGGAAGATTGGTGGGAGATGGTGGCAAATTGGTAAAAAAGCTTGGTGATGATGGAGGATTGGTGGGATGCTCTAATTTGGGTCAAGATTAGGTGGAGGAAAGATAGGTTACTGGTGGAGAGCTGGTGAAAGATTACTGAGTGGTCAACAAATGAGCTGCTATTTTTCCCAAATGGAGGATCAGACATATAATGGGGTCAACCTAAGATAGACTGATGATCTTCGGTCAACAAGTTTCTTATCAATACACTCCAATCTCTTGCTCGAGATGATGGCTATGCAAGGACAAGGTTTGATTTCTTTATGACAACACGTTGTGTCAAAAAGAGGATGATGGTCTCTGATCTTGGATATGGGATAGGAACAACTCAAAAGGGTAAACACTAAGTGTTGGTGGATCTCTGGATTTGGAACAAAGGATGATGGATCTGCCGGAAAGATATGGAAAGCTGATGGGGGGATGCTGGTGGAAAAGGTATTGAAGGGTGAAGGGACAATGCTCTATCTAAAGGGATAATGCAAATGACAAGGATTGTTTCTAGAATGCTGGTAGGAAGATGAATGCAACTTTTATGATGTTCTTGAGATGCAACTAGAGTTTTGATGCTGATGCAAAGGGTGAAACTAGGATGAAACTAAGATGCAAGGTTGTTTGAGACAAGATTTCAAGATCTGAAGATGGAACAAGACATGAACAAGGAATTGGCTAATCTTCTGGCTCAAGGTTGACAAAGTGATGGTTAACTCGGAAACGGAAGGCGAACTGTTTGATGCGAGCGTTATGGGAAATGTTCTCAAATCTGGCTTGGGACTTCTCCTCTGCTTGGGTTGCTTGGATAGTGGATTGATAGGTCTTGAGTTTCTTCTTGGTAACTTTTCGCTCTTGATAGGCTTGGGATTTGGGCAACTTCACTTTAGGATGTTTGCTCTTGCTGGGCATCACTTTGGAAAAGAGGCTTCTGATTTTGAGGCAAAGGTTTCCAATGGAAAAAGTTAAAGTCAAAGCAATCTCCACAAGGGACAAAGCAACCCTGCGGGATACAAACAAAGACAACTGACTCTGACAAAGCTTTGAAAGTGTATGTTTCAACAAGTGTTTTCACGAAGTCTTTGACTGTCAAGCACTTCAAACAGATCTACCTAAGGAAGGTGAGTATCAAAATCGCTTGCCCACAGCTTGGTATCCCCTAGAAGGGAATACAAATGGTGAGTAATCTTGAGGCGACCCGGTAAACCCCTTGGAATCGGTCCTTGCACAAGGATTTTGATACTTTCAGATGTAGATAGGGTAGCTTCTATTTTATTAAGTTTTTAATAGTTCCGTGGAGTCTCCATACCCGATTTTGCTGATCATTCGTGACTCACCTAAGAGCCTTGCCAATTATGCTGGGGGAGAGGAATGTTTACCATCCCCAGTCACGTGTTTGGCACGAACGCCCGACGATTAGGAGATGTAAGTGATTATTTTGTTCTTCACTTGTTTGTATACCGGTCGGAGGGGCTACCGGTTTGAGGTCGTTCTCCAAAGAGGAAGCGCTTCTCCCTGGACAGGCCTCGCTAAAAGTAGAAGAAGTGGACTTGTTCGAGTCCAAGTGTTCTACGTTGCTTAAGTTTAACAGGATTTTGCAAAAAGTAAAACTCCTAAATGCACATCAAGCAGTTGTTCATTTTTCCAAATTTGATTAAGTGTGTTTGAACCTTTGAAATTGAAGACACAAGTGTTTAAGATTTTGACTTTTTCTTTCTCCAAAAAGTAAATCGAGCGTTTGCAAGTTTTTTGACTTGGGCATTCAAGATTGAGTGTGCGTGTTGATTAAGAACTTTTAAAAAAGCTTTGTTTTGATCTTTAAGGCATTCAAGATTGTGTTTGCTTTTCAAATGGAAAATGACGCTTTAGGACCTAAGTTCTTCCTTTTAGCTTCATTCAAGATTTTGTTTTGACTCGTTTGAATGCAGATTTGATGTTCTTTTTATGCCCAAAAAGATATGATCATTCCTACTTTGCATGAATGCATTGTTAAAAATCCTTGATGTTGCAAGGATGCAAATGCCTTGATTAATTTTTTTGTTTTGTTTGTTAGAACAAATTTTGCAAATTTTAGTCCTTAATGCATTCAAGAATGATTTGGGGGTTCATTTTAAGCACTAAAATAAGGTGTGTATGATTTTGCTTCCTTATGGATTTTATTATTATTTTTGAAAAAAAATGGCCATGACCTCCTTGCTAGAAGAAGAAGAAGAAGGAGACGGAATAGAAGAAGAATATAGACAAGAAGAGGAAGAAGAATATAGACAAGAAGAGGAAGAAGAATATAGACAAGAAGAAGAAGAAGGGATCGAAGTGCTCCGTCCACCTATAAGCTTGAAAAATCTGAAAATGGTCTAAAACCCATCAGAATGTTTGCAAAGAACCCGTGAAGTGGGTCCCACCGGGCGTGCCAGAATGTAGACTATGATTTTGAACCTATTACCTATCTTGAAAGGCTGAAACATTCAAACATTAGACTAATCTAACATATTCATGAACTAAAAAAATAGCATAAGACATGAAAACAAAACCAAAGCCACCTCAAGATTGTTGCTAAAAAAACAAGTGCTATAGAGAAAATGTTTGATTCGCTTCAATTAGAGGGATGTGGGTGTGCTCTCTAAGCACTTGGAGCATATTCTAATGCATACTAAGATTGATTTTAGACCAAATATAGGTGTGATATGATGCTATATGCTATGAAAAACAATAAAAGAAACTATGTTAATCCATTATTGCTAAGCTATGATGTTCTTTAAGAAAGCTTGAAGATGATAAAAAGAAACTAACAATTAGTATTGCTTATGCTAAGTCTAGAGCTAAATGGACATGATAACAATGCATAAAATGAAAGGTGAATAGATATTTTGCTCTTGGAAATGAGGACTATTTATAGACTTTTGGGAGGATGAATGAGTGGCTAGGATCAAAATCCTTAAGAGAGGCCAAGATTCATTCAAAGGGGAGCACATGGATTGTGCTAGTTCAAGGCCACCTCCTTGTGACAAGTGTCACAAGGGCATTGGGTTGAAAGATGGGAGGAATGTGCACAATTTGGGAAATGTGCCTAAGGTCAAAGGGTGTAAAAAAGGGGCGAGGGGCTTCTTAAATGCATCATAAATGCATGTAAGAGGGATAAGGAGGCTTTAAATGCACTTAATGCATGTAAGAGAAGCCTCTAGAAGTTTGTTGACTTTGGGTCAAGCTTAGGAGTTGGCTAACCTTGTTTAGGGAATGTGACAAGGTTAGGGGGAGGATTAGGATTAGGATTAGGGGATTTTAGGATTAGGATGGGTGAAGAGGTTGGGTTGAGAAGATTCTAGAAGAGTCTAGAATTCTCCTTGGTTTTATGGAATAAAAGTTTATTCATTCCAAAAGCTTAAGTTTTGGGAATATTTATTGAAATATTTTCAATAAATATAAAAATTAAATATTTAATCTTAATTAAATATTTTGAGTTGAGATTAGGGTTAGAAAAGGTGGGATTAGCCTTTTAATCGAAATTAAGAAGGGATTAGAAGATTTTGGAAGAGGTTAGTGGTTTTAGGAAAAAAGGCTAACTTTTGGTCAAAAAATAAATTAATTATTTTTTGGGGGATTTTTGGTCAATTTATTAATTAAAATAATTAATAAATAGGGGATTAATGTTTAAATAAGATTTAAACATTTTTGGGAGGGATTTCTTAATTAAATATTTTTAATTAAGATAAAGGGATTTAATGACATAAAAATAAATTAATTAATTAATTAATAAATGATGATGTCATCAGGGATTTTTCAGAAAATAAAAATAATTTATTTTCTAAAGGATTTTTAGGTGTCTACAGATATTATAATAATTAAGTCTAGTGGATCTGAGAGATTATCAAGTTCTTGTCAACCGGGGAATAAATCATTTGCACACACATGAGTAACTTATGGTTAGGGTGCTTAGGTTCAACTTGAGGATTCTTTCCGGGGTTGAGTGCTTGTCCTTAAGTAGATTTTTGGATAGGTCATCTTGAGATTTTTGTTCTAAGTTATTTTGTTCTTGAAATGTTCAAGAATATTTCACCAATGGAGTCACCAGATGTTGTGAGGTCTCACATCATCACCCCAAAGAATTTGGGGACCCCCTAATTCGAAAAACATTGGCATTTTCTTTAGGCTCTGGTATCCCGTTGCCTTGACAAACTTTTTGGACTTAGATGGATGATATATTGAAATTGGAGGGCTTGTGATTTTTTTGGAAATCTTGCGGATTTTGGATATGAAATAGATTAAATGAATGAATTTAAATGGCCAAAATGGATTTGATTTGCCAAATAAAATTGTAAGTTGCAAAGGATAATTGGAAGAAAATAAAAAATTTAGCCTCTTATGTACACTTAAATGTAAATTTTGCTTTGCAAATCGAAAGCCTTGGCTATTAAATTCTAAAATCTGAGATCAAATTTGAAAACATTGCCAATTAAATTACAAAATCTGGGCATTTATTCAAAGTCTTGGCAATTAAAATCTAAAAGATTGAGCTTTTAATTCAAAATCTGCACTAATAAATTAAAAATTTGGGCTAATAAATATGAGATTAGAGCCAATTAAAAATGAAACCTATCTAATAAATTTGAAATCTACTTTGTAATACATAAATTTGGGCATTAATTTCAAAAATCTAGACCCTTTGATGAGAGGCGTGTGGCCTTGGGATACAAATTGGGGCCTCCTTTAGAGGTGTGGCCATCTCACCCCAATGTATTTCAAAAAATCTATGCTTGATTTTAAAATTTCAATGCAAATTCATTATTGTATGCAAGGTCGTCCATCCTTATGGCTTTTAATTTGAGATTTTGTTTGCCTAAATGCAGGTCGGCCCTCTAAATGGGAGACTAAACTTGGTATATAGAGGCACTCTCCTCCCTCCATTCCCTCATCTCATTCACCTCTCATGTCCTTTGAGGCAGCGAACTTGGAAAAGAGGAGCAACAACTTTGATAAAGCAGTGATTCTGATCTATAGGGCAGCAAAAATTCTAAGCATGTGAGGGCAGTGACAGTAAGGAGCATAAAACTTGTGAAGACGACCTGCTATTTGATTGCCCAGGTAGTGAAAGTTCTAGGGCAGATTGATGACTTGTGAAAATTGTCTCAAGAGGAGAAGAATTGAAAAGAAGGCTGAGCTGTCAAGGGCTTGAGAGAAGGGAAAACTATCAAGGATTGGAGGAGTGAATTTGAGTTTGGTGAAGGCAGCCATGGTGATTGATAGTAGACCTGCTATAGAATTGATGAGACTACGAAAATATTAAGGAGGCCATGAATTTTGAAGGAGAAGAGTTTGTTGGAGAGCCACAAATTTGTCTAAAGAGACCACGGATTGCTAAAACCTCCTATTTAGAGAGGCTATGAATTGATAAGAATAGTTTAGAGGAGGCCACAGTTTGTGCACAGGTGTGCCAATTTGAGGAAGAAGTTTTCCAAAAAAAATTTGGTGAGTGGCCTATGCTCTTGATTGTTATCTTTTTTCTTTGGTGTTGATTGTTTGGTGTAGAAGATAATCTTCATATTTGAGGGTGAAGACTAGTTCATAAAGAAAATTTCTTTCATGTTCTTGATTAGTTCTTCCCTCCATTTCTTGCTTGCATCATCCATCCATCACCTCATCATCTCATCTAGGGCTTGAAGTTGGGAGATATCAGTGTATTTTCGATTTAGGATTTGGAGAAAGGTGATATAAGTGGTAGTTCCACCCCTAGGAAATAAGTTGGGAGATATAAGTTTAGTCAATCTCATAAGTAACGAAGAGGCAAAAATAAGGGGTAGTCCCATCCCTAGGCAAAGAGGCAGAGATAAGTGTAGTGTGATAGGTATTGGTGAGGCAGAAATATGTTTAATCATCCCTAGGTGAAGGGGCAGAGATAAGTGTAGTCCCACCTCACTATAGAAAGAAGGGGCAGAACTAAGTGTTAGGATGGTGGATGCTAGGGCAAGCAAGAACCCAAAAGGAATGAATACCAAGAAAGACAAGGAAGACATGTTGCCCAAGACAAGCTTCTTCTAAAAATTGAAGGGAGTCGGTGACACCAACATCGACACCATGGATATAATACAATTGAGAGATAGGTTGAAAGGAGGCCAATCCTCTATGGCAAAGAAGATGTGAAATTGTACAAGCTGTCACCTTCTCTACTACCTTGCCTTGTCCAGAGTTGGTGATGGAGTGTGCATCTTGGCTAGATATTGTGACTAAATCCATCATCTTTGATGAAGGAGAGAGAGTGTTGGCTAACATCAGCGGGTAGGTGATAGAGGAAGTGTTCAATATACCCCAGCAAAAGGGCATGATAGTATTATTGATGAATCAAGCAGCCAGATTCTTTCAAGATAGTTAGGATGCCTACAAAGCTCTACTAAAGCAGAATTGGTTACATGAAGGAAAGAAGGGAGTTACCAAGTCATCAAGGCTCACCAAGTCAGATTTCAAATCAAAGTATGGTGACCTTATTGTGCTTCTCAACCGAGTCATGGGCTTTGCTCAAGGTATGTAGTTTGAAACTTGGATGTACTATTTTATTGAAGGAATTGAAAATGGAAAAATAAATTTTGATTGGGCTAGAATTATAAGCAAAAATTTAGAGTTGCAACTTAGGACAGTACAAAATTAGAAATAATTCTACATGGGGTCCTACCTTTTGTATATAGTTACGAGACTATATGAACATCCTAGACTTAAGGATAGAGGGGTGATTGGTAATGGGCTCGAACAATGCTTGGTGCATGAGTGCTATCCACAACTTCAATTGCACAACACCAAGGATTAAAAGATATTTTGTGATGCCTTTTCCATGAAGACAGCAAGGATACTACAAGGGACACCTGCTAGGAGGCTCTCACCGGAAGCAAAGAAAAAATTCAAGAAGTTTGGGAGTTGGTTCATCTAATTTTCACAATTCACTTATATAAGAGTGGCTAGATGCATAGCTTGTCCCTAGAGGCTTCCAAGGTACCCACTCGATAGGATAGTTTTGATGGAATTGGCTAGGCAACTTGAGCAATATGATAAAATGATGAAGCTCAAAGGTGAGAGAGGGGTTACCTTCTCACTCATGATAGGAAATGATAGTTGCCCCAATCTTGTCACCTTTTCCGCTGCGGGGTAGGAGTTAGAACAATATCATCTAGCATGGTATAAGGCAAGGCAAGGATTCGATCCTAATCGTCTAATCAAGGCAGCTCATGGAGATCCATTCAAGCATATTCCTACTTTGGATGATTTTTGGGCTAATGCACAAGATGACTTTCATGTGATGAAGTTGGCTTTCTCAAGGTTATCAGTTGGCATGATGAGGGCCATCAGATGGAAAAATTTTAATATTCCAGACCAACTGGAAGAGGATGAAGAGGAGTTTGGAGGTGGAGAAAGATAAAGAACATCAAGAGCCTCCAGCAAAGAAACAAAGTATAGTACCATCAAGAGAGAGCATAGTTGAAGCTAGTAGCCAAGAAGATGATACAAGTGAGAAGAGGGCAGCGATGGAGGTGAACTCTAGTTTAGAATCAAGTGGTTATAGTAATAGTACAGAGTACTCTCCTCTTTCAAAAAACCAAGATAAGGAAGATATGACAATCACTAGTGGTGAAGGAGATAGGCCAATTGATATCAAGGCTCTATGAGTTGAGGAAGGAAGCCAAGCACCTAAGGCCATTGGTGATGCTTTTCTAGTCAAACCAAATCTAGACTTGGGGAGATGCATTACACCACTATGGTTGAGATAGATACTTATTGCAGGGCACGAGGTTGTGGCCATCCGAACAGTCGAGGATATTCAAGGGTTAGTGGAAAAGGAAGATGATGCCAGACATAAACAAATTTCAGGAATAGTGGAAAAGGTAATAGGGATGGTGATGATGGTCACCGGAAGGTTGAGATTGTTGTGCCAAATGTTAACAAGGTAGTGGGTGAAATTGTGGCCCAAGACTATGAGATAATAGAGCATAAAATGGGAAGAATCACAGATGACATGGAGTGTGAGGAGGTTCAAGAAGGCATGGCTTCAATTAGAGAAAGGTTGAGAAAGGAAAACAAAAGGATTGGGAAGTTGGAGAATGAAAATAGGTATTGGAAAGATAGCTATCATGGAGTGTGTCGGCGTAGCCAACAGCTGCCTCAGGCAGCCCTTTGATAGGATAGTGGGAACAATATGGAAGAGATATTAGCGAGAGAGCAAGGAACTAAAAATTAGATCAATAATACAATTGAAGAAGGGAAAAATTTCTTGCCTTCCTTTATCTCGACATTCAGGTCATTTGTGTCTCTTAGGGACAAATTCAAAGCATTTGAAGGGAAGTGGAAGGACTTCCTTCCAATCCATGACTTAGCCATTCCCAGATTATAGGCAGCCATAAAGCTATCAGAGGGATCCTTGGTGAGGGCCAAGTTGGTCAATGAAAGGGGAAAGAGTATTGTTTAGTCTTGGTATATTGCCTTAACTACCAGATTGAAGGCACTTGAAGAAATATAGAATGAGATTGTACAATACATTCCAAACATCAACACTTTCATTTCAAACACGCTGAGTGATGCGAGGGTTGCACTTGATTTTGAAGAAATAAAAGAGGAGAGTTTTAGTGAGACAGAGTTTGGATCAAGATTGGATGAGTTAGGAAAGGTTTCCACCATGGAGAAATATTTGGGCATCCTTGCCTCTCTCAAGGCACTTATAGAGTTTGCAAGAGATGATGAGAAGGAGAGTGAGAAGACACTTCAAGCAGCAAAGAACATGAGGAATGAAGCTGAGCTCAAGATGAGGCATACAACTTGCCCTCCCATGGAAGAAGTCAACAACATGTTAGCCAGATTCATTGCTTTGGCTAAGAAGATGAAAGAAAAGTGTAGAATTATATTAGAAGATCATTTAATGTAATCCCTAAGTGGAAAATTCTCCTTTCTTCTTGGGTAGGATAGGTGTCTGATTCTGATTGTCTACCATTTTGGTGCCTTCTCATTGGTTGCCACTTTTCCTTTTTTTTTTCATTGGTCCATTGATGAGGTAGCATCTTCTCATTAGTCAATGGGATGGAAACCCTAATTAGGGTTTTTGGGATTTAATCTGGATCATTGATTTTTCCTCTTAATCTCTATTGTTGGTTGTAATTTTGAGCCTCTATATAAGGCCATGTACTCTCATTTGTAAAGGGTTGAAGAAAATTGTTGCTTATATAATACCAAAATTTCTTCTCTTGGCATTGTTGTGTCTTGCATGGTGATTAAGAATAGTTGGTGTTATTACATGGTTTCCACTTCCAATTGTTAAAGTTAGATTTCATTGAGTTGTTAAAGTAAATTTCATTTCAAGAAAGTGTTAAAGTAAGAGTAGAAGTAAATGGCTAGTTGTATGGTGATATTGGTAAATGTTTGATAGGGATCTATATACTAGGCCACTAGCATCTTAGCGGCTTGTTAAGGAGCCTTGTGTGGTAATCTAGTCTCATTCCCCTTGAATCATTGCATCTATGGAGGTAGCGCCACTGACAAGCTTTCATTAGATTTGATCCCCGTCCATTTTCTAATCTTTCCATTCCATAGGAGTAGTAGTAAATCTATGAGTAGTTTAGTAATTGAAGTTTGAAGAGCAAAGTTGGAAGTGATATAAAATAAGAAAGTCATTGAGTATACATTGCAAAGCTAAATCCCATCATCATCATAGCAAGAATTTGACACCCTCAAGTGAACAACGTAAGCATGCCTAAGTGATTAACCAACAAATCACATTAATATAACTGAGTTAGTATCCACAGGTGTAAGGAACCTTGGATTTTTTGTCATGTTCTTCATGAATATATACTTTTCAAGAGAGGATTGAGTGTTTGGTATGCTTTATCAAGTATTCAATTGCTATATGTTATGTAATGGTACAAAATTTACATCAACAAGTTGTCCAAATTCTTTGTGTTATCAGTGTATTTGATTTCTCTCATTTTCTATTGCAATTCTCATTTGGTGCTCACTAACTTGCTGCATATATTTAGGAACTCTCATTTTCCGCTGCAATTTTCATTTGGTGCTAACTTGTTGTGTATAGTTAGGAATAATATTAGGTTGATAGCACCTTCTAGATAGAGTAAATTCACACAAAACATGTGGATTCTTCTTTTATGATCCTTATGTATCAGGTTAATGCTTACCTTTTTGAGAATACAACATTTATGTCAAGGAGTCTTTGTTTCAAAAAATTTATGTAACATAAAACATCTTTCTGTAACATAAATTGACAACATAATTATAAATTTTCATTCAAGATTGATGAGTATGATTAAGGCCCAAGTTTTCTTAAAACCCTTGTGGGGTTTTGGTGGCCATTTTGTTATCTCAGTTTAAACTATTACATGCTTTTATTGAGTTAGTCTAAATTTTAAAAACACTTACAACAGGATATCAAATTAAATACTATGCTCCATGATTAAAAGTGGAAAAATGGAATTGGCAAAGGTTGATATGATTAGCATTATACTTGATTAATTACTGTGATCCATGGTTAAAATAATGAAATTTGCATAGGTTGATATGGTTAGCGCTATACTGATAAGATTGCTCGATCGTAATGAAGATTACAGAATTTCTCTATGCCAAATTGTTTGTTTTATTTTACCATGTTTGTATGTAACTGAATGATATGTGATGACAACATGCTTCAGCTATTTTACCCTTGATGTTTTGATTGGCGTATTGAGTATGCAAATCAAGTAGGGAAATAAGAAGTGAATCGAAACCACTTAGTCTCAATGTAAATTTGATGATATTCACACTCAACTATGCCCTCCCTCAGCTTTTTTCACCATATAAAATTGAATCACATATTTCTCATAAATATGCTCATCAAACCAAACCCAAACACAAAATATAATTTATGGCTAGACCTAAACTTTTATTCCTTCAACTTGTCATACCCATAATATTTCACTCAAAATCACACCAAATTTTTTTTGAAAGGAATATAAATTTAAGTTTAACAGTTGTCTAAAGTTTGTACGGTTAAACTCAAGAGGGTGTTGGTTGACATTCGGTTGAGGGGTAGCATGATGAGTGGTCATTGACAACGCTCACCCCTAAGTGTACAAGTGTCTTACCTAATACCTGGGTTGATTATTAAGTTTAAGTCTCATTCCATTTAAATATACATGTAATAAATGGGTTGAAAGCTTAAGCTCTAATGTCCTCTTGAGCATTGCATAGACAAGTTCATATGCAGGGTACACTAACTCAATAAGTATACTAGGTACATTAACTTTAATTAACCGCCCAATGAATTGTGTAAAAATTAAATACTTAGAAATTTCACTATAGACCATAAAAGATTATCGAACTACTTTAATAATCAACTAAACTAAAGGGTTGAATTCTACACCTAATATAATTAGACTTACAAAACTATATTTTTTTAAAAAAAAAATCCTCACTAATAACTTTTGTTAACGTTCTCCATAAGAAAATAATTTTCTGAATGAAAAGAAAAATAAATCTTTCAACTTTCAATTAATTAATATATATTAATTAATGGCATTCATTAATTAATAATATATTAATTTTTAATTTATTATTTTGGAAGAGATAAAGATAAAAATAAATAAACATATTAATTAATTAATATATATTAATTAAATATATATTAGAAATTAATATATTTTAATTAATATTATAGTTATTAAGAAATAAAATAAATATTTAAATATATATTAATTAAGTATTATATATATATATATATTAATTAATAATGTAACATTTAATAATGTTCATTAATTAATATTATAACAAACATAAAAAATATTTATTAAATAAAATAAATTTTAATTAAAAAGTTTTTTAAAAAAACAACTTAAAAAAATTTGTTTAACCACCGCATATGGTGGAGTCCCCAAGGGACTGGGCGACAGGTCCCACGTGGGCCCACCGCCCACGGCAGGGTGGGTCACCTGCGTGGCAGGCCTGTACCTGCCATCGCAGGTGGAACCCGCGGTCCCCTACAATGTCGTGGGCTAAAGGGGTGTGGGGACCACGGGGTCCCCCCCCCCCCCCCAATATATAATTTTTTTATATTTTCTTTTTAATTTTAAATTTTGTGATAAAGGTACTTTTTTTTCCTTTGACACTACATAAGAATAGTTTTATTTATTGATACTAGGGTATATTTTGACATGTATAGTTCTTTTAAATTTCTCTTAATCCGAGAAGTATCATATACATATATTTTTTTGTCATGCCTTTTAAAAGGCAACTTGTGATTTGACAAGTTATATATATATATATATATATATATATATATATATATATATATATATATATATATATTGTTGTAGTATATATTTATATACTATTTTTTTTTAAAGGCATTTGAGTGCCTTTTTGGGGTGTCCACCCAGGTGGGTCCCCCAGAATGACTTGGCTTCCACTAGGCCAAGGAAAATATTAATTCATTCACTGTGGTATTGGAAAATGTATGGGAAATTTTCCCATACATTTTCCAAAGCCCTGTAGGTCTCTATTTGACAACTTTTGCTTGTTTTTTTTCTTTTTTGACTTGCTTTTTTTTAAAATTGATTTCTTCACACTTTTATTTACTCTTTCTTTACTAATAGCTTAAAGTTGTTTGATAAGGATAAATGAAAATAACTATAACTTAGAATCAAATTATTTCAAGGAGCACTATAGTATGATATTTGATCTTAATAAATTAGCTAAACATTTCCAAGCTTACATTTTCCAACTTGAAATTTCTTTCATGGGACTATTAAGAAACATGTTTCAAGATACTAAATCTTCCTTTCACTACATGAAATTACGATTGCAATGTAAACTTAATTTTCTTCCTTTCATAGAGATCATCATCCTAACATTTACAAGAATAGAATACATTATTCATTTTTCTATTGATTACATAATACAATACAAGATCATTACTTTCCTTCAACTTGATATGGAAAGAAAAACATAAGTTCAATACAAAAGTTCACTTCAAGATTCAACAACACAATATTGAACAAGATGAACTATTACAAGGAGAGATATGTTCACCCTTTCAAGACTCAAAAATGAATTTAATACCAAGTTACAAACATTCAAGTTTTGGGTGATAGCAAGCTTTAAATCCACACAATGCTATTGCTTCAATATGACATCAAAGAAGTCCTCTCCAAGAGCCTTTTCCCACATGAACATAGCCTCAATAATCCTGTAAATAAAATTTATGGATAGACCATGTGAAGCTCACCTCCTATCCTAGGCTTCTAAGAAGCCACTCTAGAGCTTGGGGAACAATCACATAGACAAGGTTTCATACTCAACAAACCACAATCACATTAACACAAAAACCTCATTTAAACTCCCATCCAAGGCTAAAACAAGAATCTCCAAATGACTCAAAATTAGGGTGAGGGTGGAACCAAACTGATGTAGGAGCATCTTGGGTGTAAGAGCAATCTTGCATCACCCAAAAAAAATATTTCTATTTTTGTATTCAATAAGGGCTATCTTGTGCAGAGCTGCTATTTATGGAAATTTTCTATTTTTAGTAAGTTGGTTTTACGATCTCGGAATGTTCTGATTTTACATGTGAAGGTTCATCTCAGTCACATCAGCCTGCCAGCAAAGTTTCATGGCTAGATCAGGTTTAGTTTTGAAGATATTGAAGATTTTCGTTATTGGTAGTAGGGTATAGAAACTTTGAACTCAGTTTTGAAGGCTTTAGAGGCCTTGGATGAGGTCAAAAATTTGGATGATGGGTGCTCGTTCTAGTCAAGCCTGTAGAGTGCTTTGTGGCGTTTCTGAAATAGGGTTATAATAGTCAATCATGTCAACTGGTGATGACTTATGGATTCCAGAAGTCGGGCCACCTAAAATGGCAGAAAATAATTTTCCTTCAAAATTTCTGTTTGGGTTTCAAAAGTTATTTTGAGCCGACTTTAATGTAATAAATTGAAAAATAAAATAATTATAAGTTTGGTCGGCCCTTAGGGCTGAATTTCTAGAACCTTCTCAGGCGGTGGAAAATGCCTATATAAAGAAGGCCCATCATGTTGTCTAGGGCAGTTCTGGGTAGTAGATCTAGGTATTGATTCGAGGCTTTGTCCTACAAAATATTGTAAGGGAATGCCCATGTGGCTTTGCATATTGTAATTCTGAAAGTTTGTAATTCCACATTTGTAGAGATAATAATTAGCCAATTTTTTATTTTTGCATATTGTTGTTGTTTCTCTATTTCTGTTGTGTTTGTGGTATTAAGCGGAGCACCCTTCATCAAGTGGTATCAGAGCAGGAGTTCTTGAGTGTGTAAATAGATCACCGACTATGAGGTAGTTTGCACCAGGACCGCGGTTAGGGTTTCAGCGCGCATTGCGAAAATGTCTCCATGAAGGGAACGTGCCGGAAGAGCTGGTATTGTAACACCTGAGGTTAGAGTGCTCCAGAGACAAGTGCGAGCATTGCAAGAGGAGATTCATAGAGGAATGAATCTTAATGTCAGGGACGAAAGTGAGGATGAAGCCGAAGAAGAAGATCAAGAAGGACAATTCGAAGTTGTGAACTAGGAGGAAGAAAGACTTTTTTGAGCCATTTTCAAGATCGAAAAAAGACCTAAGATTGAGGTTCTTGCATTTTCAAGAAATCTTAACCCAGAAGAATTGATCGACTGGATCAATGAATGTGAAGAATATTTTAAGTATGAAGATATTGAGGATCCTAATAGGGTAAAATTCGCAAAGGCTAGACTAAAAGGTCATGCGAAGATCTGGTGGCAAGAGATTCAATTGGAGTGAAATAGAAGAGGGAAAGATAAAATCACAAGATAGGATCAGATAGTAGATAAATTGAAGTGATAGTTTATCCCTGTTGAATATGAGCTTGACCTACTAAAGAAAATGCAAAGTTTGAAGCAGGCAGGATGATCTCTTCAAGAGTATACAGAGGAGTTCTATCGAATCCTCATTAGAACAGGCCATGCGGAAGCTGATAAGGAGAAAGTTGCTCATTACCTTAATGGGTTGAGGCCCAACATTTAGGAGGAGCTGAATCTGGTTCGAATGAACAGTATTGAAGAGGCATACCAGTTTGTCCTAAAAGTAGACAAGTTGAACAAGAAGTTTGAGAGCAGACAAAATGGAAGAGGTCGCGGTGGATGATCTGGTGGACAGTCATATGGAGGCTGAAATGAAGATTTGAAAAAGAAAGATGAGGCTAGTAGTAGTCAAAATCAAAGAGGAAACAATTCCAATCATTTCCAAGATCAGAACAATAGAGATCAGAGAGGAAGAGGAAGAGGACAACGTTCAAGAAGAGGAGGCTTCTGTGGAACATGTTTTCATTGTGGAGAAGAAGGTCATAGGGCATTTGAATATACTCAATGCCAAGGAAGGATAGATAGGAGGAATGAAGGCCAAGCCAGAGTTTCACATGTAGATGAAGATGCCAGATCATCAAATTCAAAAGATAATGAAAGAGGAGAAACGTTGATTAACAAAAGAGTCATGCTGAGTGGTGAGAATGAACCTGAATAAAGGAGGAGCCTATTTCACACTAGATGCAAGTGTGAGGGTAAATGATGTGATGTGATTATCGATAGTGGAAGCACTGACAATTTGGTGTCAGAAGAGATGGTGACAAAGTTAAACCTCAAGAGACAGAAACACCCAAATCCATATCGAATTGCCTGGGTGTAGGATGACCACAAGGTCATGGTCAGTGAACAGTGCCTGGTAAAGTTCAAGATTGGCAGGTACCAAGATGAGGTACTATGTGATATCATATCTATGGATGCATTTCATATGTTGTTGGGTAGACCGTGGCAGTTTGATAGATGTGCTATACACGATGGTCGTGTGAATACTTATTCCCTAACAAAGGATGGAGTGTGACATAAGTTAAAGCCATTGAAGGAGACCGAAGAAAAGGTATGTGGTAATGCAAGAATAACATTTTTTGATGCAAGAAAATTCCTAGATGGTATGAGGCATGAGCATGTGTGTTTTTCTTTAATTTCAAAAGATGGTAAAGAAGAAGTAGAAGATGTACCTATAGAGGTTGCAAATTTGTTGAATGAGTTTCAGGATATTGTATCTGATAATGTACCTAATGGATTACCACTGGTAAGGAAGATTAGTCATCAGATAGATTTGATTCCAAGAGCTAATTTTCCAAATAAGGAAGTACACAGAATGACACTAGAGGAAAGTGAAGAGTTGAATAGACAAGTACATGAGTTATTGTAGAAGGGATTGATTTGAGAGAGTTTGAGTCCCTGTGCTATACCAGTGGTATTAGCACCAAAGAAGAATAGAGAATGGAGGATGTGTATAGATTTCAGAGTAATAAATAAGATAACAATCAAGTATAGGTTTCCATTGCCATGAATGAATGATATTATGGATTGTTTGAGTGGAGCTGTGTATTTTTCAAAGATAGATCTGAAGAGTGGATATCACTAGATTCGGATCAGAGAAGGAGATGAATGGAAGACTGCCTTCAAGATAAAGGAAGGACTCTATGAGTGGTTAGTCATGCCTTTTGGGCTAACCAATACACTAAGAACATTCATGTGGCTCATGAACAAGGCTCTGAAAGAATTTATGGGTAAGTTTGTCATTGTTTACCTAGATGATATTTTTATCTTTAGCAAGACATTGGAGGAACATATGATGCATATTCGTATGGTGTTTGAGAAGCTAAGAGATGAGAAATTATTGATTAATTTGAAGAAGTGCATTTTTGTGAAGAAAGAGTTAGTGTATTTGGGATTTGTAGTTTCAGCAAAAGGTCTAAAAATGGACCTAGAGAAAGTACAGGCTATCCTTGAATGGCCTACTCCAAAGAGTGCTATTGAGGAATTTTATGCAATAATTTAGGAATTGAAGAAGTGGAGACACTATCTACTTCCTAAGGAGTTTGTTTTGTATACTGATCATCAAGCTTTGCAATATTTGAATAGTCAAGGAAAATTGAATCAAAGGCATTTGAAATGGGTTGAGTTTTTGCAGAGTTATACATTTGTTTTGAAACACAAAAGTGGAAAGTCTAACAGAGTTGCAGATGCGCTTAACAGAAGGCAACTATTGCTGACAGAGATGCAGATTGAGGTGGTTGGGTTCAAGGAACTCAAGAATTTGTATCTAGAGGATCCTGATTTTGGTGAAGCCTGGAAAGCTTGTAAAGAACCTGTTACTCTAGACAGGATGAAATGGCTAGATTTTATCATCCAGGATGATATGCTATTCAGAGGGAGTCAGTTGTGCATTCCATGAAGTTCTATGAAGGAGAATCTCATCAAGGAGAAGCATAGCAAAGGATTGGCTGGACATTTTGGTTCGAGATAAAACCTTTGCTTTGGTTAGTGAAAATTATTATTGGCCACAGTTGCAGTAAAATGTCAAGACATTTGTATAGAGTTGCAGAGTATGTCAGATGGCGAAAGGAGTGAAGCAGAATACAAGGTTGTATCAGCCATTACCTGTACCAGAGAAGCCTTGGGAGGATATCAGTATGGACTTTGTTCCTGGTTTACCAAGGACACGTGGGGACATGATTCAATTTTTGTATTAGTTGATAGATTTTTTAAGATGGCACATTTCATTCCCTGCAGAAGACTAATGATGTTGTTGATATAGCAGAATTGTTTTTCAGAGAAGTAGTGAGACTACATGGTTTGCCAAAGACCAAAGTTTTAGACAGAGACACTAAGTTTGTTGGATATTTCTGGCGTACGTTGTGAAAGAAGTTGAAGATAGATTTGAAGTTTAGTTCATCACATCATCAACAGACTAATTGACAAACAGAGGTGGTGAATAATAGTTTGGGAAATTTGTTGAGATGTTTGGTTGGAGATAAGCCAATAGGATGAGATTTTATTTTACCACAGGTAGAATTTGCATATAATAATTCTATCAACAAGAGCACTGTTAAATTACCATTCCAAATTGTATATGGGAGTAGTCCTAGAAATGCATCTGAGTTGAGAAAGATAGATAAAGGAGAAATAAGTAGTGCTAAAGCTAAAGATTTTGCAGAACATTTGAAGAGCATGCATGAGAAGGTGAGGAAGCACATTACCAAGATGAATGCACAACATAAGGCTAAGGCAAATGAGAAAAGGAGGCATAAAGAATTTTTGGTTGGAGATGAAGTCATAGTTCATTTGCGGAAGGAGTAATTTCCAGTTGGTACATATAACAAGATGAAAATAAAAAAGTTTGGGCCATGTAAGATACTGAAGAAGCATGATTTAGGAAATGCATATGAGGTAGGATTGCCTACTGAGCTAAATATTTCACCAGTGTTTAACATTTTGAATTTGATAGACTATCATGAAGGAGGTGTTGAAGATAAGGTTACAGCAACACAGTGGAGTATTCCAACAACTAGTTCAGATATCAAGCAGATTGAAGACATACTAGATAGTCGTGTTGGTAGAAGCACAAGGAATAAGACATATGAAGAGTATTTGGTCAAATGGAAAGGATGACTTGTTGAAGATTCATCATGGCTAACAAAGGAGGAGGTTAACCGTCTTGGTTTTCCTTTGCACACCTAAGTCATGATGAGGTTACTTCTCAAATTACCTTGGGTGTCTGATGTAGGGGCATCTTGGGTGTAAGAGCAATCTTGCATCACTCAAAAAAAAATATTTCTATTTTTGTATTCAATAAGGGCTATCTTGTGTAAAGCTGCTATTTATGAAAACTTTCTATTTTTAGTTAGTTGGTCTTACAATCTCTGAATTTTTTGATTTTACATGTGGAGGTTCATCTCAGTCACATCAGCCTGCCAGCAAAGTTTCATGGCTAGATCAAGTCTAGTTTTGAAGATATTGAAAATTTTCGGTATTGGCAGCAAGGTACAGAAACTTTGAACTCAATTTTGATGGTTTTAGAGGCCCCAGATGAGGTCAAAAATTTGGATGATGAGCACTTATGTTGGTCAAGCATGTAGAGCGCTTCGTGGCATTTCTGAAATGGGGTTATAATAGTCAATCAGATCAACTGGTGATGACTTATGGTCTTCGTAAGTCACACCACCTAAAATGGCAGAAAAATATTTTGCTTCAAAATTTTTGTTCGGGTTTCAAAAGTTATTTTGAGCTAACTTTGATGTAATAAATTTAAAAATAAAATAATTCTAAGTTTGGTTGGCCCTTAGGGCTAAATTTCTGGAACCTTCTCGGGCAGTGGAAAATACCTATATAAAGAAGGCTCGTAGTGTTGTCTAGGGCAGTTCTGAGTATTGATTCAAGGCATTGTCCTATAGAATATTGTAATGGAATGCCCATGTGACTTTGCATATTGTAATTCTGAAAGTTTTTAATTCCACATTTGTGGAGATAATAAGAAGCCAATTTTTTGTTCTTGCATATTGTTGTCATTTCTCTATTTTTGTTATTTGTTTGTGGTATTAAGGGGAGAACCCTTCATCAGGTGGTATCAGAGCTAGAGTTCTTGAGTGTGTAAACAGATCACCGACTGTGAGGTAGTTTGCACCAGGACCATGGTTACGATTTCAACGTGCATCACAAATATATCACCATGAAGGGAACGTGGCGGAAGAGCCGGTGTTGTAACACCTGAGGTTAGAGCACTCCAGAGACAAGTGCGAGCATTGCAAGAGGAGATTCGTAGAGGAATGAATCTTAATGTCAGAGATGAAAGAGAGGATGAAGCTGAAGAAGAAGATCAAGAAGGACAATTCAAAGTTGTGAACCAGGAGGAAGAAAGACTTTTTGAGCCATTTCCAAGATCGAAAAAAGACCTAAGATTGAGGTTCCTACATTTTCAAAAAATATTAACCCAGAAGAATTGATCGACTAGATCAATGAATGTGAAGAATATTTTGAATATGAAGATATTGAGGATCCTGATAGGGTCAAATTCATGAAGGCCAGACTAAAAGGTGATGCAAAGATCTGGTGGCAAGAGATTCAATTGGAGGGAAATAGAAGAGGGAAAGATAAAATCACAAAATGGGATCAAATGGTGGATAAATAGAAGCGACAGTTCATCCCTGTTGATTATGAGCTTGACCTACTAAAGAAAATGCAAAGTTTGAAGCCAGCGAGATGTTCTGTTTAGTAGTATACAAAGGAGTTCTATCGAATCCTCATCAGAACAGGCCATGCGAAAGCTGATAAGAAGAAAGTTTCTCATTACATTATTGGGTTGAGGCCCAAACTTCAGGAGGAGCTAAATCTGGTTCGAATGAATAGTATTGAAGAGGCATACCAGTTTTCCCTAAAAGTAGAGGAAAAGTTGAACAAGAAGTTTGAGAACAGACAAAATAAAAGAGGTCATTATGCATGATCTGGTGGATGGTCATATGGAGGTCAAAATTAAGATCAAAAAAAGAAGGATGAGGCCAGTAGCAGTCAAAATCAGAGAGGAAACAATTCCAATCATTTCTAAGATCAGAACAATAGAGACTAGAGATGAAGAGGAAGAGGACAAGGTTCAGGAAGAGGAGGCTTCCATGGAACATGTTTTCACTGTGGAGATGAAGGTCATAGGGCATTTGAATGTCTTGAATGCCAAGGAAGGATGGATAGGAGGAATGAAGGCCAAGCCAGAGTTGCACATGTAGATGAAGATGCTAGATCATGAAATTCAAAAGATGCTGAAAGAGGAGAAACGCTGATTAATAGAAGAGTCCTACTGAGTGGTGAGAATGAACCTGAACAAAGGAGGAGCCTATTTCACACTAGATGCAAGTGTGAGGGTAAATGCTATGATGTGATTATGGATAGTGGAAGTAATGAAAATTTGGTGTCAGAAAAGATGGTGACAAAGTTGAAGCTCAATAGATAGAAACACCCACATCCATATCAGATTTTCTGAGTGCAGGATGACCACAAGGTCATCGTCAGTGAACAGTACCTAGTAAAGTTCAAGATCGATGGGTACCAAGATGAGGTACTATGTGATATCATATATATGGATGCATGTCATATGTTTTTGGGTAGATCGTGGAAGTTTGACAAATGTGTTGTACATGATGGTTGTGCGAATACCTATTCCATGACAAAGGATGGAGTGTGACATAAGCTAAAGCCATTGAAGGAGACCGAAGAAAAGGTATGTGGTAATGCAAAAATAACATTTGTTGATGGAAGAAAATTCCTAGATGGTATGAGGCATGAGCATGTGTATTTTTTTTTAATTCCAAAAGATGGTAAAGAAGAAGTAGAGGATGTACTTGTAGAGGTTGCAAATTTATTGAATGAGTTTCAGGATATTGTATCTGATAATGTACCTAATGGATTACCACTGGTAAGGAAGATCATTCATCAAATAGATTTGATTCCAAGAGCCAGTTTTTCAAACAAGGCAGCACACACAATGACACAAACAAAAAGTGAAGAGTTGAACAGATAAGTACATGAGTTATTGTAGAAGGGGTTGATTCGAGAGAGTCTGAGTCCTTATGCTGTATCAGTGGTATTAACACCAAAGAAGAATGGAGAATGGAGGATGTGTATAGATTCTAAAGAAATAAACAAGATCACAATCAAGTATAGGTTTCCATTGCCATGAATGGATGATATTATGGATTGTTTGAGTGGAGCTGTGTATTTCTCAAAGACAGATATGAAGAGTGGATAGCACTAGATTTGGATCAGAGAAGGAGATGAATGGAAGACTATTTTCAAGACAAAGGAAGGAATGTATGAGTGGTTATTCATGCCTTTTGGGCTAACCAATGCACCGAGCACTTTCATGCGGCTCATGAATGAGGTTTTGAAAAAATTTTTAGGTAAGTTTGTCATTGTTTACCTAGATGATATTTTTATCTTTAGCAAGACATTGGAGGAACATATGATGCATATTCATATAGTGTTTGAGAAGCCGAGAGATGATAAATTTTTGGTTAATTTGAAGAAGTGCAATTTTGTGAAGAAAGAGTTAGTGTATTTGAGATTTGTAGTTTTAGTAGAAGGTCTAAAAATGGACCTAGAGAAAGTACAGGCTATCCTTGAATGGCCTACTCCAAGGAGTGCTACTGAAGAATTTTATACTATAATTCAGGCACTGAAGAAGTGGAGACACTATCTGCTTCCTAAGGAGCTTGTTTTGTATACTGATCATCAAGCTTTGCAATATTTGAATAGTCAAGGAAAGTTGAATCAAAGGCATTTGAAATGGATTGAGTTTATGCAGAGTTATACATTTGTTTTGAAACACAAAAGTGGAAAGTCTAATAGGGTTGTAGATGTGCTTAGCAGAAGAATACTATTGCTGACAGAGATGCAGATTGAGGTGGTTTCGTTCAAGGAACTCAAGAATTTGTATCCAGAGGATCTTGATTTTGGTGAAGTTTGGAAAGCTTGTAAAGAACCTGTTACTCTAGACAGGACGAAATGGCTAGATTTTATCATCCAAGATGATATGCTATTCAGAGGGAGTCAGTTGTGCATTCCATAAAGTTCTATGAGGGAGAATCTCATCAAGGAGTAGCATAGCATAGGATTGGCTGGACATTTTTGTCGATTTAAAACCCTTGCTTTGGTCAGTGAAAATTATTATTGGCCACAGTTGCAGCAAGATGTCAAGAAGTTTGTATAGAGTTGCAAAGTATGTCAAATGGTGAAAGGAGTGAAGTAGAATATAGGGTTGTATCAACCATTACCTATACCAGAGAAGCTTTGGGAGGATATCAGTATGGACTTTGTTCTTGGTTTACCAAGGACACACTGGGGACATGATTCAATTTTTGTAGTAGTTGACAGATTTTTGAAGATAGCATATTTCATTCCCTGCAGAAGACTAATGATGTTGTTGATATAGCAGAATTATTTTTCAGAGAAGTAGTGAGACTACATAGTTTTCCAAAGACCATAATTTTAGATAGAGACACTAAGTTTGTTGGATATTTCTGGCGTACATTATGGAAGAAGTTGAAGATATATTTGAAGTTCAATTCATCACATCATCCACATACTGATGGACAGACAGAGGTGGTGAATAGGAGTTTGGGAATATTACTAAGATGTTTGGTTGGAGATAAGCCAACAGGATGGGATTTGATTTTACCACAAGCAGAATTCACATATAATAATTCTATCAATAGGAGCACTGGTAAATCACCATTCCAGATTGTATATGGGAGTAGTCCTAGAAATGCATCTAAATTGAGAAAGATAGATAAAGGAAAAATAAGTAGTCCTAAAGCTGAGGATTTTGTAGAACATTTGAAGAACATCCATGAGGAGGTGATGACGCACATTACCAAGATAAATGCATAGTATAAGCTAAAGCAAATGAGAAAAGGAGGCATAAGGAATTTTAGGTTGGAGATGAAGTCATGGTTCATTTGTGGAAGGAGCAATTTTCAGTTGGTACATATAACAAGTTAAAAATGAAAAATTTTGGGCTATGTAAGATACTGAAGAAGCATGATTCAGGAAATGCATATGAGGTAGAATTGCCTACTGAGCTGAATATTTCACCAGTGTTTAACTTTTCAGATTTGACAGAGTATCATGAAGGAAGTGTTGAAGATGAGGTTACAATAGCACAGTAGAGTATTCCAGCAACCAGTTCAAATATCAAGGTGATTGAAGACATACTGGATAGTGATGTTGGCAGAAGCATAAGGAACAGGACATATGAAGAGTATTTGGTGAAATGGAAAAGATGACTTGTTGAAGATTCATCATGGCTAACAAAGGAGGAGGTTAACCGTCTTGGTTTTCCTCTACACACTTGAGTCATGACGAGGTCACTTCTCAAATTACCCCCTGTGTCTGATGCAGGAGCATCCTGGGTGTAAGAGCAATCTTGCATCACCCAAAAAAAAATATTTCTATTTTTATATTCAATAAGGGCTATCTTGTGTAGAGCTGCTATTTATGGAAACTTTCTATTTTTAGTAAGTTGGTCTGACGATTTTGGAATGTTCTGATTTTAGATGTGGAGGTTCATCTCAGTCACATCAGCCTACCAGCAAAGTTTCATGGCTAGATTAGGTTTAGTTTTGAAGATATTGAAGATTTTCGGTATTGGCAGCAGGGTACAGAAACTTTGAACTCAGTTTTGAAGGTTTTAGAGGCACCGAATGAGGTTGAAAATTTGGGTGATGGGTACTAGTGATGGTCACGCTTGTAGAGCGCTTCGTGGCATTTTTGAAATGGGCTTATAATAGTCAATCTAGTCAACTGGTGATGACTTATGGTCTTCGAAAGTCAGGCCACCTGAAATGGCAGAAAATAATTTTCTTTCAAAAATTTTGTTCAAGTTTCAAAATTTATTTTGAGCTAACTTTGATGTAATAAATTTAAAAATAAAATAATTCTAAGTTTGGTCGGCCCTTAGGGATAAATTTTTGGAACCTTCTCGGGCGGTGGAAAATGCCTATATAAAGAAGGCCTGTAGTGTTGTCTAGGACAGTTCTGGGTAGTAGATCTGGGTATTGATTCGAGGCTTTGTCCTACAGAATATTGTAAGGGAATGCCCATGTGGCTTTGCATATTGTAATTCTGAAAGTTTGTAATTCCACATTTGTGGAGATAATAAGAAGCCAATTTTCTATTCTTGTGTATTGTTGTTGTTTTTCTATTTTTGTTATGTGTTTTTGGTATTAAGGGGAGCACCCTTCATCACAAACTCAAGGGGAGAAAGCACATTTCATAGGAATACAAGACAAGCCTACTCTTGGCTTTCTCAACACACATTTTGCCACAAAATCTCAACCCAACAAAAAAATTCCTTATGACCCCCAAGGCTTCAAGTCATAAAATCCCTTATGACCCCCAAAAGAAATAGCTATATGGAGCCCATACATTCATGTTTCTTCCCTCTCCATAACAAGGAGATACTCTACACCTATGGTTGTCCCAAATTCCCTTCACCCCTAAGGCTACTCTTCCCTCCCAAGGGTGAGTGTGGCTTTGAGAAAACTCCCTTAACAATACAAAACAACAAGAAATCTTCAAGAGAAACAAAGCTTTACATTTACATAACAAAGAATTCATACACTATAACAAGCTCAAGAATTTACATAAAATATACTCACATACAATAACAAGATTCACAAACAATAAGCACATAATAACACAAAACTAGTTTCTCCATGCAAGAATGGAAATATTCTTGAGAGCTCATTCACATGAAAACATAACAAGTAGAAAGATGAATGCCACCAACCTAGAATCCAAGCTTAAGGAAGAAAGTTTATGAAGAGCCTCCTCTAAGTCTTCCTTCTCCAAACTAGCAAAGTCTCCAAATCTAGAGAGGGGGTGTCAAACTCTTCCAAAAAAAGAGTCCCCTCTAAAAAGGCATCCACACACTCTTCTAGGGATAGGATCTCATTCTAATTGGATGGTCTTTCCAAGATTCTTACATGGTTTCCAAATAAAGATTCCTAAAAAGGTAGTCCAAAAAGGTGGACCAAAGACTTACCACTTTATTGGTTGGAAGTCTAACCAAGACCATGCTTCAAAAGTGGATTTTCGGCCATTTTAAAAATCCAATTTTTGGAGGGGTCTTTTGGTCAACTATGAGTTTTTCTATGGTTAAAAATGCCCCTTACCCATAGGTATATCAAGTGGGCTTACTAAAAATGGCCTAAACACACCCCTAGGCACCTTTTAAGCCCCCCAAAAACCCATACAAAGCTCAAATTCGAAATTCATGAAATGACTCCACCTCAAGCTCTCTAACCAAGGGGATTCTCATGGGGATCCTAAACAGGTAATATCCTAGGTTGATAGGTATCCAATCCCTAAGTGGACATGTCATGGCCACAAGTACACACACATGTGTCAAGTGATACAAACAAAAATGACACATCACAAGTCATGTGGCATATCCACTTAGGCATTCACACATAAATCACATTTACAATAAACATATAAGTAAAATACATTCATGCACCATACTTTTATGAATTAAATACAATACAATGAGGTTTTGGGCTTCTCAATAGAAGCAACCTTGGCTCGAATTGATGTACACAAAAGTCTATGCTCTGGTTCCCCGAATTTACCATGGTCTAATTCCCTGCACACTAAAGCCCAACATCAGTAGTCTAAGAAAATATATACATGTAAATTCATAACATTAACGATCAAGATAATTCATTTGAAATATCATAATTCACATGGCATAATCATTCATCTATAACATACATACAACTCATCATGAAATATTCAATTCATCACTAAATTAAGCTTGTAGCATAATCATTGCATATATAATTCAATTGCAATTAAATGTCATCATGACACTCATAAACTTCACCTAAGTAATTAACATTTTAATTCATAATAGAAATCTCATCATATCATAATCAAATCAAATCTCCATTTCCTAGTTACTTACGTAAGCGTATAAAATGCATCACCTCATCCCAACATTCATAAATCAAAATAACCATAAATTAGAATTCATATTTATATCATAAAATAGTCATCAATAATTCATCACCTAACATTTAAACCAAAATGAAATACACATCTTGACCTTATTCATTTCTTGATTTTCATTTTCCTAACAACTCATATCGACATAATTTTCCTAATTGCACATCTTAGTATTTCATCTAAATCAATCATCATAATGTCAGTTATAATGTATCATAAAGTCAACATTGTGAGTATAGAAAGCATCATAAAATGTAATATATTATCATCTACTGTAATCAAATCTTTGTCTAAAAGAGTAAAATCTACTAAGCTAATCAAAACATTAAGCCAATTACTAGGGCTACCATAACGATAATGGAAAAGCCATGGCGGGTCTAGGGTGAGGCCTCACATTCAAGTCACACTTCTTATCCCACCTAATGAAATAAAATTCTATCTCTCGATTCAATTGTAATCTCACATTTTGGATCATCATGCATTCCCTTGTGCACTATCATATTTTCAAGATGACTTGTACATAGATGCATGCCCAATAATTTTGCTTCATGAGTAGTCATGAAACCTTCAATAGTTGTTTATACATAACAATGCAAGCTCTAATACTTCCTAGTGCTATGATCATGTCCATTCTTATTCAAACTTTACCATTAGGGTTTATCAACATCATTGTTCATGATTGTTCATGAATATCTTTTTCAAATACCTAAGACATCCTATTGACTTTTTAAATCCTTGGAATTCCTAGCACTCACTAATAATCAGCCCTCTTAACTGCACCTGGGGAACCACAAAAAATTCTCAATGAGATCGATTGAATCTGGAAAATAATAAAGCATATGAAATCAAAGATTTAAAATGTATCTTATTAAAAGAAGATACTCACATTGGTGTTAGTCTCCCATAGTTCTTTTAAGTGATATCCTATTTCCACAAAGTTCTAAAACATTTCATTTTTTCAATGACCCTAATGACTGATATTTTCTCTACTCGATCCCATGCTAGTAAAGCCATATAAATTATCTTGATAGATCATCAATTACTTGATTGAAATCATTTTCTCGAGCATGAAATTTGTGTAGTCCAAACGAAGAGGGTTCAAGGCTATAGTTTACTCCACTTGCCTTAACAATAAGCTTTCCATCTTGGGATCATTGAGGAAACCCCTCATTCTCACTTGTGGTTTCAACTATTTTCGCCATTATTCCTCGAATTGTAATTCCCTCCCTTTTGTACAAAAACAAGAATGGTGTCAAATAGTTATGGAAATGTGAAACTTCATGGAAACAAGAATCAAATAAAGTACAAATGGACAAAGAAAAGTATTAACCTTACCAGTACTTCATTACCAAAATTAATGATCTATAGGAGAGAGAAAAGATGGAAGGGTGACTAACGATTTGTGATATCTCTTCCCAAATCACATAAATGGTCATGTATTCTCATGCAGTCACAATTGAACTCAGTATGTATGTATTTTCATGCAGTCACCATTGAACTCAACATGTCAAGCCACTCAACATTTATAACATG
Source organism: Chamaecyparis obtusa (assembly GCA_027943335.1). Classification (NCBI taxonomy): domain Eukaryota; kingdom Viridiplantae; phylum Streptophyta; class Pinopsida; order Cupressales; family Cupressaceae; genus Chamaecyparis; species Chamaecyparis obtusa. Next base: position 122,331 of record BSBK01001464.1, on the reverse strand, counting down.
TGAAGCCACAAATTGTTTTCAGAAATTAATGAAAGTTGGCTACAAGATACATTCAATGCCATCATATATTTAAAACAATATTCTAATATCATTCCAGCTTAATGTTCATTCAATATAAAACCAAAATAGTATATTACTCTGAAATTTGAGCATGATTTTTTTTTGTCAAGCATGACTCTCTTTTATCTAATTAATAAAAGATATCAAACATGCGAGAATTTGTAAAGGAAAATAAGAGATCATATAGAATCATCAACCAAATTCTCAATTAATTATAATAATAATAAATATTCATATGTAATTCTTATTTTTTTCACTTTACTTTTAACCAATTTTTTGTTAACATCCCTAGTTCTCTAAATTTATTTTATAAAGACTTAAAAGAAAAAAAAAAGAAAAAATATATTTCTAAATTTATTTTATTTAGATTTTTGAACCTTTCTTAATTGTAAGGTGTTGTTTCATTATATAAAATTATTTTTCTAAAAGTAAGGTTAGTTTTTTATTATAAGAATTAATTAAGCTAATCAAATAAACCTAACAAATAAGTATATTTTAGAAAAAATTATTGTTTAATTTTTAGAAAATTAAGTGCAAGAGGTAAGGAAATTAGTTTCAAGAGTAAGGATGAATTTGTGTTGATTTCATATACAATCTTATTTTGTAATAAAAAAATTCAATGTTGTGAATGGGACAAAGTATAAACGGTCTTAAAATTATAGATAGTTCAATCATAGGTTCTTTGGTTAGAACTTGTGACACATAGATATAATATGAGGCGTGGATATGAACAATGATCCATGGGAATGATTTGATAAATAAAATTAATAGAGATCTATTCAATGATATTGTACTCCCTTTGTACCTTAGTTGTAAGTTTTGAATTAAGAGGCAATCACTCATTTTTCTCCTCCTTACATATGTTTTACTTATGTTGTACCAACTAATAAAAAATTGTATTGTCATCCACTTAAGCACTAAAACATTTATCACAAGTGAATTAGATGCTCATTGAAAAACAAAAGGATAGGTTTAAGATTATTTCAATTACAAACATGAGTATTAGATGCCCATTCATGAACACACGATCTAAAGGACAAGGATATGGAAGAATAAAATACCTCGTTGGGAGGTCTATAGGCATTTAAAGCTTTTAATATAAGTGGAGAAACAATTGTTACTATGTATATAGTTTTAGAATTCTTACTAAGACCTATCAAAATGAAATCTAAATGATTTTGGACATATTGCTTCACCACTTAAGTCATGTTCCAATGTCATATTAATGACTAACTAAAGGTTATTAGGAATGGCCAAGGATGGTGTCTCATAATATATAAATAATGGGTTCCATAACAAGACTAGGAAGATATGAAAACTAAAGGTTAAAATATTAACATCATCACTTACGTGTACACTAGAAAATAAATAGTGAAACTTAAATGATAAAATGGAACGGAGTATAGTGAAAATTAAACTAATCAAATCATTGTAATACTTTATCAAATTACCTCTTTCTAAATGAACTCACGTTAATAAATTATCATGTTCATGTGCTTATAATACAAATAAATGGATCTAATATTTCTCATAGAAGCACATATATTCATATTAACTTCTTGCAACAATTATTGGTATGTTAACATTATGTTTATTATAAGAACTACGAACTAATACCATGTGGTACAAGGGTAAAAGTACAAACCTGTGTCACACTTTTATAAAAGAAAAAGTTAAGAGCACCAAAACTATTCAACTTAAATGACATAAAGTGGTGTTTTTGTTTAGAACTTGAAGATGATGTAAACTGATGAAATGTGTAAAATTCGATGAAGTATATGCCTATTATTTATAATAATTTTTTTGAACAAGAATTGATATGTTTTTTCAAATTTAAAGCCAATTTTTTATTTGTTGAAAAATACTAAAAATCAAGAGGTCTAATTCCCACAAAAAAACTATATGTAAATAATATTTTTTTCTTCTAATTTCAAATATGTTATAGATGACATTTATAGCCACTGCATGAAGAAAGAAACATTAATTTTTGATGTATATTTTCTCTGTTATAACAATTCAAAGTCTAACTTACCCAAAATCGACAGTTTTCATCTCCCACATATTTTCCCTATAAAATGTATCTCAATCAAAAAATAAATTGCATATTCTTGAAGAGAAATATCTCCTCTAGTGAACCATATATTTTAAAAAAATTTCAAATATGATTTAGTATTTTTATCCTTTTTTTGAATTAACATCTTCTCGAATATTAAAATACCTACATGTAGTTTTTTTAAATTATAATATATTATATGTAACCAAAATACTATACAACTTATATGAGCATATTCTTGACTCCGAGCTCTACAAAAGGGTATTTTTAGTTTTTTTTGAAAGTTAGGTTTTGATAGAGAAATTATTTGCAAACGTCAAAAGTTCTACAATCCTAAAAAAATTGCTTATTTAGCTGCCACATAGGATGCCACATAAGCGACTTCGGTCAGAATCAGTCCAGTCTAGACTGGTTAAGTCGAACTGTTGGTGTAATTAATTATTCCTAATTACACTTTACTTAATCTTACTTAGGTTAATGCATTGCATAGTAATTTGTGATTGAGACACCTAGGAGTGTGGACATCTATTAAGCACATGGTGTGGGAGAAATTCCACTTTTGGTGTGATAGTTGTCTTCACATACCTTGTTGTGTGTGAGATTCACCTTTCGTGCTCTTATCACATTATCATCCTAATCCATTGCACATACTTTATTGCACAATGGAGGATGATCCACATTTGGTGGACATGTGATTACACCTAGCATAGGCGATAGCTTATCAGCTCCTTATCATTCTCTCTTATTGCCTTTCCTATATAAGGAGGCCTATTATGTAATCATTGATAATAATATTGATTCATTCATCAATCAATCATTCAAGGTGAATTCATTGGATCTATTTAATCCATCTTTGCATTCATATTTTCTCTTTTGTGCTTTTCTTCAACCTCTAGATCCTTGGTTCAATATTTGCTATTTGCAAATTCTTACATGGTATCAGAGCCATTAGAGCATTTAGATCAACTAATTTGAAGAGATCTTGATGCAAGTTTTGAAAGTCCACATCTTAGATCTGAGAACCAGCGTGCAATAGAAGCATCTTGGAGCAGATCTGACTTCACCATTGCGTCTAGGAGGTTGTTTTGGTTAAAATTGATTATAAATTCACCTATATTTGGTGAAAGTCCAATCTGAGGCAAAAAAATTTTGCAAATCAGACCGTATGACCTGATTTGCCCTCACTGGTATGATTTTTGATAAAAAAATAAATTAATTTTTTTATTCTGATATTTTTCAAAAAAAAATTATTTTTATATTTTCTGCAAAATTTAGGCCTGGTACGTGCCCTAGCTTTTATCTATACCAGCACCCATCAGAGCATGACATCAGCAGACAAATCAGAGCACAAGCGAGTGGGAGCCCAAACTCAACTGCAGGCTTTTCTTTTGATTTACATATTGGGCATCGACATTGATAAAGGGTTTAAAACCTTTTCCCACATCGCATGTGGGACTAAACATTAGTCCAAGCAGTGCTCTACCGATCCAGGCAGCGCTCTGCTCCTCTGTGAAATCCCGCCCCTGCTCCCCGACCGCTGATCCCTCCGCTCCTCTACGGAATCCCACCTCTGTGGATAGCCCACTGCTCCTCTCTGGGGAATCCTGCCACTGCTCACTAGTGGCCACTCCTCCGTGGTTGCTCTTCCAGCATGACCTCCTCTACCACCCTTCCCACCACTTGGCACCCCTTCAGCGACATAGTATGGGACAACCCAGTCACCACGTCACCCAGTCAAAAGACCCCGCGACATCAGTGATGATGTAGCCACCTAGATCCACTACTGACATAGCTCAGCCACCTAGATCTGCCATCTTAGACGCCATGTGGCCCTAAGCAGATCCCTCGTGGAAGGCCACGGGCCACCTCTAGAAGGTCCAGTCAGCAATGACCTCCGCCACATGGGTTGCCAACAAACCGCCACGTCGGATGCCCAATGAACAACAAGCTACCATGTGGCAAGAAGACTGCCCACCACCTCATCATGTCACCAGCTCAGTACAACATCACCACATCACCCGTTTGTACTATACAGACCTGACACATCAATCAGTGGAGCATATTTTTTTTCTGACGTTATCTTTTGCCTATCTTAAATTTGACGGTTGTCCAACTATCAAAATAGGGAAAATTGGGTTTTCTGCAATGCCCATATGACCGTCAAATTTAACTTAGTGTTTTGCTGATGTAAGCAGGGTTTGAAAATTTGAATGCCTTCACCATATGCATTTTTTATTTGACAGTCCAACTTTGAGAGGCCATAACTTGGTCATCCGGGCTCCAAATCGGGTGCAATTTTTTTTTAAATTGGGTAGAATTTTCTGAAATTTCTAGTAGTGGCATTGATTTTTCATTTTGGTAGCCAGATCTATCAAAAATTGTAGATCTTGTTGACTATTCCTATCTATTTCTAATTTCTGCAACTTCTAGGGTTTCATTTGGGCACATACGGTAACATTTTGAGGTGATTTTTTTTTTGAAAGTGCATGATTTTTCATCTACTTTCCAGATCTACTATCATATTTGAGTCATTTTGGGTAGACATATCACTTTCAGAAATAGGTCCTTTTGGGGCTATAATAGCACTTGGTTAATCCTTGGATTTCAATTTTTTGATTTGCATCAGTCATTTGAAGGAGTTATCAGTAGTTATGAGTCATTATTTGGTTGAAAAATGGATAATTCAAAGGTTAAAATCCTCACTCCATATAACTACCATGAATGGAAAGTATCTTTAAGTGATCATTTGTTGAGTCTTGGATTGCTTAGAATGACTCATGGGCAGGATCAAGAACCTCAAATAGGTGTTGCAAAAAGGTGTAAATGGTTTGATCGAAGGGATAAAGCACTTGGCTCTCTTAGATCATCCATCTCTTGCAACTTGCTCTTTCATATTGCATCTTGCACACATCCTCATGATGCTTGGGTCACATTGGAAGGACTCTTTGGTAAACCTAATAGAATTAGGAAATTCAGATTAGAGAATGATCTCATAGGTCTCAATCCTAGTGATTTTGACAATATTCAAGATTTTTTCTCTAATTTCAATACTATTAGATTAGAGCTTTCTTCATGTGGCATTGTTAAAGGGGATAAACAATTGATCTTTTCTATTCTTTCCAAGCTTGGTCCTGATTATTCTATCTTTGTTTCTACATTCTATGCTACTATGGATGCCCTTGGTAGTGCATACAAATTGCCCTCTCTTGATGAATTTGTAGTGCAGCTCACAACGGAACAAGCAAAGTTGGCACACATGGGTCAGTTGAAGCCTTCCACACATCAAGCATTGATTGCAAGTGAGTCTACTTCAAAGGCTTCTAATGGCAAAGGAAAGAAACATAATAAGGATCCTAACCCTCATGACAAAGGTAATGAATCTTCTTCACCAAAAAGTCATGAATCCAAGTCCTCTTCAAGAGAGGAATCATCTAGAAGAAAGAGAGATAAATGTGCATATTGTCAAAAGTTAGGACATGATGAGCATAAGAGTTTTCAAAAGAAGATTGATGAGAAAACTCACATTATTCAGAAACACAACATTAAGGTTCCCTCATCAGTGTCTGCTCCTTCTTCTACACAATCGATAGCTTCTACATCTCCATCATCATCCAAAGATAAAGGTAAAGGACAAGCACTCATGGCCTCCACACATCCTGAGCAAGGTAAATGGCTTCTTGATTCATGTGCATCACATCATATGGCATCTTCTATGGATATGTTTTCTTCTATTGAGCCTTGTAATTCTCCTAATATTTTGATGGGTAAAAACTGATGCAGTGCAAGGTAGGAGAATCCCCAATGGAGATGTCCTAGCCCCCAAAAAATAACCACATAATAGAATATAATAAAAATACAAAGATTTAGAACCACACAATGCCAAAACTCATAATAGAATTATCATATTTTCATCCAACATGCCCGGCTGTAAGGCCTTCCAGGTTACGGCCAAATACAATGCAATTCCAATAGTAACTTTGCAAGATCCCTCAAGATCCAATCCAAACCCTAGCCACACTATGGTAGAAACCCCTAGGAAGATCTAAACTTATGCCCGCAAGCCCTCCAAGAAATCTCCTTGTTTCCCAAGCCACAGCTACTAGTTCTCCTCAAAATTTTCTCCTCTACCTCTTCCTCTTCTCCAAGATGGATGAATGATCCTAAAGACTTCCCCCACAACCCCTACTTATACCAATCTAAGCCATAGGTCATCCCTAAACATAAATTAAATACAAACACATAAATTAAATGCCACAAGCTGGCCAACAACAACAATTAAATGCCCAAAATTGATGTCTTAGTAAAATCATGATATCTCCTAGCTCCAAATGAATTAGAGCTTGTGCTTTGAACCGTAGGTAGAAATATAGGCCCTCTTCAATCCCTAAAATTTTCATCCTCTAACTCTTTGTGTAAAATTACTTATATGGCCTGTACTAGGCACCAAATTCCTAAGCAAGGCCGAGCTCCTCCTAGGCCACGCTGAGCAACCAAGACCATGCCAAGTTCCATTAAATACATCAAAACCAATTACCCAAGACCCAAGTAGGTTTATCCAACTCTACCAAACCCCTCACATATGAAAATAATTCCACACGACTCCATCAAATCTTCCAAACATGTAGGATAGCCAACTACCCTGGGATGCTCCTGCATCAACAACACATTCATGAGAGTTTGTGGGAAAGGTTCTATTCCTATGGGAAAAGGGACATTTAATGATGTTCTTTGTGTACCATCCTTGACCACTAGTCTTCTTTCTATTTACCAAATTACACATGGGGCACAAGGTAAAATTGTTGAGTTCACTCCTGATTATGTCTACATTAGGGACATGGAGACTAGAGATGTCATAGCTATGGGAGTTGTTGATCATACATGCCACTTGTATTCTTTTTCTAATTTTGTTGATAGTGATGATGATATCCATGATGTACCCATCACTTTGCCAAGTGATAATTATGAGGAGAATTTTGGGCACTTGAATCATTTTTTTGTTCAGACAAGTGTTGATCTTCCTACTCCTCCACTTCCTGCTTCTTCAGACATGGGCTCTACTATTCAGCAGGATGTTCATAGTGTTTCAAATCTTGTAGAGTGTGATGACTACTTGGATGCATCATCAGCATTTGTTGATTCTCATGATGCAAATTTGGAAGACATACATGAGGGAGTTTCTCTTTCCCTTGTTGACAGTTTCATCATAGATGGGGATACTTCTTCACCTTCTTTGGAGATTGGTGTACTTGATTCTTCTCCTTCTTCACTTGATTTGTCACATGAAGTGATAGATTCCTTGAGCTTGGAGATTTCTACTTAGTCTTCATAGATTCCTTCATGGAGACCTACATCTTCTTCCTCCTTCCATTTGCACAAGGATTGGCTTCTTCGTCATTTGATGTATCTATTTCTTCCTAAGGGGAGACATGTTTCTTGTAAGCATTGGTTGATCTATTGTTTGCAGGTACTCTTCATCAACATGGGAGCTTCTACATTATGGGGGGGATATCATGTCCCCAACTATCCTTCTTATGGGGGGATACTTCTTTGTATATACATGATGTATGTAGTTCTTGGGAGGTCTTGAGCACTCCATCCATCCATGCATCTTGTTTTCTTCTCTCTTTTTGGGGGAGGGTTTTTCCCATGAGGTTTTCCCTCTTTCTCCACTTTATGAGAGTTTTGCATTTCATGCATTTGTACATGGGTACCTAACATGGCCTAGTAGCTAGGACCCATCTTGCATTGTGAGTTTAAGTGCATTCCCCTAAGTTGCACTTAAGGGGGGTGTTGGTGTAATTAATTATTCCTAATTACATTTTACTTAATCTTACCTAGGTTAATGCATTGCATAGTAATTTTTGATTGAGACACCTAGGAGTGTGCACATCTATTAAGCACATGGTGTAGGAGAAATTCCACTTTTGGTGTGATAGTTTTCTTCACATACCTCATTGTGTGTGAGATCCACCTTTCGTGCTCTTATCACATTATCATCCTAATCCATTGCACATACTTTATTGCATAATGGAGGATGATCCACATTTGGTGGACATGTGATTACACCTAGCATAGGTGATAGCTTATCAGCTCCTTATCATTCTTTCTTATTGCCTTTCCTATATAAGGAGGCCTATTATGTAATCATTGATAATAACATTGATTCATTCATCAATCAATCATTCAAGGTGAATTCATTGGATCTATTCAATCCATCTTTGCATTCATATTTTCTCTCTTGTGCTTTTCTTCAACCTCTATATCCTTGGGTCAATATTTTCTATTTGCAAATTCTTACACAAACCAATTCCAACCGAAACCCTTGGCCGATTGCCAAGGTTGTATGAGCAACCATGTCTCTTGAGCCTTGCATATTAGAGGGTTTTTTTTTGGAATTTTTAATTCAAACAAAAATGCAAAATTATGTAAATTAATTTTTTGGTGAATAAAGAAATTTTTTGGCATTCAAGGGTGTTTTCTCAAATAAATCATAAAAAAGGTTAGATTTGTTTATAGTAAGTTAATTTTATACTTTATTTTTTCTTATTTTTCAATTATTTTTTAGTTTTTAAATTAAAATGATTGAATTAGTGAGATTTATGAGCTTATAAATATTATATATGAGTTTTTTATTTGGTATATCTAGTTTTCTGTATGTAAGTGAATTGAAGTTATCAATTTGAATAATTTATGAAATGGGAAATAAAAGGACAAGATCAAGACTATATGATAAAAAAAGGGGATGACAAAATGAAAGGTCATACAAAACCTAGTCAAAAGAAACCTGTTGTGTTCAAGAATAACTTGTTGATGTTCAAGAAGCTAAAAATAAGGTACGGGAACAAATTGGTAGTAGTCAAGTTAGAAACATTTCTACTCGCATGGCAGATTTGATGGAGATGGAGATGGACAAAGATTCTCTTTTCAGTCAAATTTCATCTGAACACATGGTACCTGAAAGCACAATTAAATTGCATTGTAGAAAAATTTGGGATGAATATTTTCAAAATAAAACTTTGTTTGGAATAGTACAATTATTTGCTAGGTTATTTAGGAAAACTTAAATAAATCATGTTTTAGAGTTGTTGGGTGTTTATAATAGGAAATGCTCAACAGATGTAAAAGAAATAATAGTTGAAAAATTGCAAGAAGTATTGGGCGTTATAGATAACACAAGTCAAGGAGTTGATTCAAGTGTTGCATGTAGAGCATTGATGACTACGATTTCTAGTAAGAAATTATCTCAAAAAAATAAGTTCAAGTAATTTTTGAATTACTGAATGTATATAAAAGAATTATTTAAAGATATATTAGGAGGAGAAATATGTTAGATGAAAACATTGAAAATAATTGGGTAAATATTTGTAGACTTCCTCGAAAAGATAGAATTTTTGAAGATATAAAAACATAGGTCAATGAATATTGGACCAACCACTCCTATTTTTCTTCCAATAGAAGGGACACTATATACAGATGAAAGATGAAGAGTCTGGTATGCAAATTTTACATCCAAAACATTTTGTAGACACAACACAAAGTGAATTGTTTGAAGCATTCAACCAAGAATTTTTAGATGTAAAAATATGATAGTCTTTGAGAGGTTGCACTGGCAAATGAAACTTTGAAATCCTGGTGGGAAGAGGTCAAGATCAAGGTTGACCCTGACCTAGTTAGGGTTGAGGTCGACTTTGACCTCAAACCCTAACTTTGTCAAGATTTGTAGTAGAGGTACTAGGAGATGCCAGAAACTTAGAAATTGATATCCAAACAGGACCCAGTGTCAGGAAGAGACAGAAAATCCTCTGTTTGATGTGATGATGGACTAGGAGGTCTCATTTCTAAATCCTACATAGAAAATAGAGCCATAGAAGAAGGAAAATCAAGAAAGTCCTTAAGACCTTAACCCTAATTTCACCTAGAATGAAGAAATCAAGTGCGAAGAAGTGGAAAGATGGGGAGAAAGCCAAATATATGCAAAGACCCAATCAAGGTGCTTAACATGACCCCAAACCACTTACTCAGAGGGCTAAATACTCTTATCATGGAAGTGCTTCCATTTTAAGATGATACATTAAGCCCCCACTTTAGCAAGAGTATGGACTCGATGCAAACTCTTGGTAAAGGAGATAAAAATAGCAAGATAATATTATCGTAATCTAAGGGACAAAGAGAAATCCCAAGCCCCCAGGGACTCAAGTCTTCATCAACTCTTAAATCACAGATAAGAGAGACATCTCTAAAGAGAGAAAGAAAAAGTGTGATTACCTCGCCCAATGAGAACTTATGTCCCATTGTGAACCACACAGGAAAAAGGTGCAACTAGAAAGATGGAATTGAACTGCCTAGTGAATGTGGCTACTCACTAGTCAACCCATCAAGGATTTATCCTTAGGAATATCCTATTCCATAAGAATAAATAAAAAACAAAAAGAGATCCAGTCTTAAGGACACTTTCGACCTTAAGGGATCACAATATATGTGTATTTGAAGCTAAAGGGATCAAGAGATCCTAATATAAATTCATACTTTAAGGATTAGTTCTTAATCAAAAAAGAAAGATTGAAAAGTAAATTTAAAGTGCGTGTCTTCCTCAGGATTTAGCAACTTATGTGCATTACCTTTAGAAGATTTAGCATGTTTTGAATTTTTCATAAGTGCATGTGTGTAAAAAGTGAGTAGAGCGTATGCCCCCATGTTAAAGTCATTGCTGACACTTTAACAGGAGCAATGGCTTTAACGGAAACATAAACAACTCCACTGATTATGTTTACATGTCGAGATGCCCCCAGATGAAGACAAATCAAGGGAAATATCACAGAAACATATAGAGAACACAGAAGGGATCTACCTACCATGGGGTAAATATGATCATAAGATTATATATATATATATATATATATATATATATATATATATATATATATATATATATATATATATATATATATATATATATATATATATATATATATATATATATATATATATATATATATATATATATATATATATATATATGATATTATTACAAATGAATTGACATCATTCCCCAAAGGAAGTATAACTACAATCACAAAGGATGAAAGATTACATAAGATATACGAAGAAGAATCTTTTTAGACCATGACATGGAGACCAAAAAGAATTAGTGCTACCATATCTCGAATCCAAGCAGATTACACAAGGAAACATTTACGAACAATAGCACAGTTACAACATAACATTGAACAATGCATAGAAGAATAGAGATACATATAGAGGAATTTGAACAATAGTTTCAATTCCTTCATCACCTTGTACCAACTGAGTAACAAGGATCATATAAAAGAATCTAACAATATTTAGCAAACACATTATGGGAGAAGCATAGTGTAACAGGAAAACACACAACAAAGCTACCACAAAAGACAAGCTGATCAAGCATGCCGCCTACTTTCCCCATCTCATTGTATATCATTTAGGGTAGGTGGGTAACTTGCAAGAGGGACCATATCAAATATAGTAGGAATGATAGCTAGTTCCAAACAAGGATCCTCTTTAGAATCACTATGTTTGATACTAGGTGTAAGAGTTAATTGAGATGAAAGCGTATTCGGAAAATCAATGTCAATGTCAATAGTCTCATATTCATCATTAACATTATCAGTATCATCAAGAGTATCTTCGTCATCCAAATTAATCAAAATAGGATCTAAAATACAAATAGAATCATCATAATCATGCATGTGAACATCATTATTAGTAGCAACATTATGCATAGGTGTATCTACAGAAAGTAGAGATCTTTTAGCTCTAGCATGAGCATGATGCTTTTTATCACATTCATTAGTAGATCGGTTACGTTTTGATTTATTTGAAATAGGTTGAGAACTAGGAGGAACAATCGTAGGATCCTTCATAGGTTCTGTAGGAAGATCAATAGGATTATCAACCATAGGAGGAGCAATCATAGGATCTTTGATAGATTTAGTAGGAGGAACTTGATTAACAGAACAAGAAGCCATAGTTGAAGGAGGTATCAAAGGTGTAGGTAAAAGACCATGATTAAGATCCATAGGAGGTATGCTTAATTGAAGGATCTTATGATGTTTATAAGCTTGATATGATTCAAAAAGATTATCAGGGCGAGGAGGACATGAATTAGGTAAGGAAGGCCAAAAGAAATCCAGAGCAGCACAATCTCTGGGCCTAGAGGGTTGATATAGACTATGATTGATCATCTTCACTTCACCATTATGAATGAACTTAAGACACTTATGTATAGGTGAAGCAACAATGTGCATTGCAGTCAACCAAGGAAAACCTAGCTTAACTTGAAATTGATCAAAAGTAGGAACCACAACAAAGGTAGTGTTCACAAGTTTTCCAAAAAGTTCAACTGGTAAAGTAATAGAACCAAATGAGGGATAAAGAAAACCATTACAAGTTTGAATCCACACATCCGATGTATCATAGAAGTCACGTTGTAATCTTTTCATAAAAAGATTTTCTTCAATGATAACATTGACTAAGGAGGTAGGATCAACAAGACAACCATGAGTAGGTATCTGAGCAACCCTAGCAGCAATGTAAAGGGGACCATCAGGAGCCTTAACAATCTCAAAGTCATCAAAGGTCATCAAAAGTTCCTGAGGTCTTTTATCCTTAAACTGTTGTCGAGGTTTAGGTTGAGGTTTCACTTTAGGTTTAGGTTTAACTAGAGGTTGAGATTGAACTTGAAGTGAAGGTTGAGGTGGAGATATAGACTTAGCAACATGCTCCACTTGATTAACAACATGATTAAGATCATCCATCTTTGAATCATATACAATTTCCATAGCAGATGGTTAAGCAATAGTATTAGTATCATGCGTAGGTAAAGGATTCATATAGATTTGAAGGTTTTGATTAGGAGGAGAGACAGATTGATTCCCACTACTATCCAGATTATCCATAGATAAGGCTTTAGCATCAATGAGATATTGGACCTTATGTTTTAAAGAATAACATCTCTCAGTATCATGACCATTCTGATGATGATATTGACAAAAAGCATTGTGATCAAAAGATTTAGATGCAATCGTAGTAGGTAAAAGAGGTTGAATAGGAGGTAAAGTAATCATATTAGTAGCTAACAACCTATTCATAATAGCATGTAAAGTTTTAGAAAGAGGAGTAAATGTATGATTTAATCAAAAACCAGTGGATGCAAAAGTGGCATTATGAGATGCAACAGCAACCTGATCAGCAACTGCATTTTCTTGTTTGTTTATCTTGACATAATTATTGAATTTTTGAAACTTGTTTGGATTAGGAGCAGCATCACTCTTATCAACTGGAACAGGAGCCATTGGAGTGTTTCTCTCAAACTGACTCACTTGTAATTGATAATGATGAAGCACTGCACAAAGTTTTTGAAAAGAGGTAAATTTAGTAAGCAGAATCTTATCTCTAATATCCTTTTGTAAATTTGAAATAAACATACATTGAATATCAATATTAGGAACAAGATAGGAAATCTGAGCATGCAAATGCTTAAATCTACTAATAAATTTAGTCAATTTTTCTTTAGCACCTTGTTTACAATGCATTAAATCAGTCAAAGAAACTTGCGAGCCAATATTGTTTTGAAATTGTTGAATAAAGGCATTAGCAAGTTGTGGAAAGGAATCAATTGAATAAGGAGGCAAGGAATAATACCATTGTAATGCCTTGTCATGAAAGGTTTGAGAAAATAGTTTGGCTAAAATCCTATGGTCATGAGCATAATCACTACAAAGGATTTGGAATGTTTTAACATGATGAACAGGATCTCCCTTTCCATTATAATTCTCAAGATGAGGCATATCGACTTGCTGAGGAACAGGAGTTCGGATAATATCCCTAGACAAAGGACTTCCCATGCCACATGTAGGAATACTGAACTTGTTTTGAGTTAAGGAAGAAAGTTGTTGTTGTAAGGATGATATAGTTTGAGCCAAACTGATGATGGTGGAATCATTAGAGGAAATAGGAGTAGCAACATTAGACAAACTAGGTAAAGTGTAAGAAGCTGCAGGAATAGAAGACACAACTAGAGGAACACTAGGAACTATAGTTGGAAGAGAGTGGAATAAGTGAAAGGAACACTATGATATGAAGGTTGTGATGTAGTAAGGGACACGGGAGGAATACTCATAGGAATAGAGGGAACCGTCATAGTCACCAAAGGAGGAGTATAGATAGGAATACTAGGTAAAGGATTAGAAGGAGGTTCAACACTAGTGATAGGAGCAGTGAAACCTAAATCTTGAGCCTCTTGAGTTAAAGGTTTAACATTGGAATGCACAAGATGAGTAATACCATGCAAGAGATTAACACCTTGATCAGTATCATGGAGAACTTTCTTAAGAGCCACTATAGCTTGAATGGAATCTTGACCATGATTTTCTTGAAGAAGCCAATTACCCATTTTATCAAGTTTAGTGGAAATTTTTTGGACTTGTTCAAGAGGAACCCTTAAAGCATCATCCTCATCATGAGATGAGTGAGAAGAGTTCTTCTCCATAGTAGGATTGGAATCATGAAGAATCAAGTTATCATTGGGGATCCTAAGGAAAGGAGAAGATTCAGGCTCAAATGCACCCATGAGTCGATGACTTCTTCTAACCAAAATGTTATAAGTAGAACTAGTGGTAGTAAAGCTCATAAACCAATATGATGCAAATGAACTAAACTAAGAACACATAAAGCATGAATATGAAATCTAATTAGCATGCAAGATCAATCACAAAGGACAAATCTAATACTAACAAGATAAAAGGAAATCTAACACCAAAAAGAAAGAGAGTAAGCTAGTCGGGTTCACCAAGATGAATAAATGTAATTTGGAATCACCTCTATTTGTGTAAGTGTGTGGGGAAAATGTAAGATTTACTCCTAAATCCAAATTCCCAAAGGAGAGATCCAGTTTGATCAACCAAGAGGTTAATACACAATTGAGTCAATCTATGAAGAATATGAAAAAGAGAGAGAAACCCTATACTTCCCTATAGTTGGATTAAGCTTGAAATATAAAATAATTGAAGTGCAAATACTAACCTTGAATTAGGGAAGATCTAGAAAATACTAAATTTTGGCTTATGTATGAACTTTCTAAAGATTTTGTCACCTATTTTGGAGTGGAAATGCTGAGGCAGACAAAACCTAGAAATCTTTTCTCCAAATTCACACAAGTCGACTTTGACCTTTTAAAAGGTCAAAGACCACATTATTTATTTGAAGTCCGATTTTGATTCTGTTCATAGATCCTGAAAGATTTCCAAAAAGGGTGTCTGAATTCTCTCTCAGATCCAAGATTTCACACCTGTACCTACAAGAAAATTGGATTTTTTGGTTGTATGGGGGGTTTGCCTTGGTCAAACCCTAGTTTAGGAATTAACCTTGAAATTGAATTGAAATATATTGTGCATAAAAAAAGTAATTGAAACCAATCACCTCGCTTATGTTGAAGTCCTTATAGAGGATTCGAATCCTCAAATCCATAAATAAGAATGCTTCAATGAATGTAGGATGTCTCCAATCAATGGTATTTTGATCTTCAACACCAATCTTGATTTGATCTTTGCATATGAGAAGGTTTGAATGAATGGAGAAGGATGGATCTTCAAGGGGGCTCCAAGGAGATTGAATCCTTCAATAGCTAACAATGGAACTCCTTGATGGATGAATTCTTGAACACTTGAATGCTTGAAGACTTGCTTGCACTTGAGAGCTTGCTCATGAAATTGCTTGAGTGTGTATGAGATGAGATATGAAAACTTGATGTGAAAATGAGAGAGGAAGGCCTCCTTTTATAGTGATCTAGGGCACATTCCTCTAGATGGGCCACCTTGAAGAATTAAATCTCAATTAGGTCCTCACCTTTAGAAAATATACCTTGATTAAATACTATTAAAGGATTTACCATTTCGGAGCTTAAAACAGCTAACCAGGAAGTGGGAAATAATTATCCCGAAAGATAAATTAATGGTAAATGAAACTTTTAAATCCTGGTGGGAAGAGGTCAAGGTTGAGGTTGACCCTGACCTGGTTAGGGTCGAGGTCGACTTTGACCTCAAACCCTAACTTTGTCAAGATTTGTAGCAGAGGTTCCAGGAGATGCCAGAAACTTAGAAATTGATATCCAAATAGGACCCAGTGTCAGGAACAGACAGAAAATCCTCTATTTGATGTGATGATGGACTAGGAGGTCTCATTTATGAATCCTACCTAGAAAATAGAACCATAGAAGAAGGAAAATCGGGAAAGTCCTTAAGACCTTAACCCTAATTTCACCTAAAATGAAGAAATCAAGTGCGGAGAAGAAGTGGAAAGACAGGGAGAAAGCCAAATATATGCAAAGACCCTATCAAGGTGCTTAACATGACCCCAAACCACTTACTCAGAGGGCTAAACACTCTTATCATGGAAGTGCTTCCATTTTAAGATGATAAAAAGACATACCTAACTAAGACAAGAGATGAATCCAAAAAAATTATACTTAAGGAGAGTGAATTTCCCTATATTGATTTTATGACTAGATTTTGTAGTATCATTTATCCATATATCCAACATTGTCATGGTGCAAGATGGAAAGCTAAACAGTCTAAACAGTTTCACGATTCAAAAAAATATTTTCCACTAGGTTGTATTCTTTCAATTGTAGATTTCTCTGAGAACTATACATTTTCCCCTCAAAAGTAAGATTCAAGCTCCATATTATCATTCTGATCGAGTTGAAATATTTGTACAAGTTATTTATAGACACATACAATTTGATTTGGATGGTGTAGAAATTACTAATCTATATGAACACATTATCATCAAGGAAGTTCATTTCTATATCAAGGATGATAAGGTTCACGATAGGAGCTATGTATCTCATTGTTTTGCAATGTATTTTTAAGATATGAAGCAATGTGGGATATGTGCTTCATAACATTGGATTTGGTGTGATGGATGTGCTGATGAGTACATCCTTTAATTAATTTTCATCCTCATTTAAATTATTCTTTACAATTGAATTGGTATATATAAATGAACAATATATGTTTTTGTATTTAACTTCATTTTTATTAAATGATTGCACAACTTTATCCCAGGATAATTTAAGTTTGCAAATTTTTTTAATTGGATATCCATTTACCATGCTAGACGCAACATAAAGTTTCTTTTGAAATTGAAAGAATTATTAAGTGATTTCAACACTAGAAGAGGGATGGTGGTTGTTATATACTTCTGGTGATTTTGATCTATGCTACTTTTATTAAAGTATGTTTGGAGTTATGATTGATGGAGAGATAGGTTTCATATTACAAATTGGGAATCTAATTTTGTAAATTGGCATGAGTTTGAATCTAATGTGAAGAATTAAGTATGGAATAACATAATAAACAAACCATGTTTATCCCTTGTAATAATTTTTGTACACAAACGTATAGGCCACTTTGTTTAGACAACATTAGAGACTTCCCCCATGTTGTTCCTGTTAAGATTAGGAAATGTTTACCAAAGTTTAGAGGGAAGAATATTGAATTAGAAAGTATGCATTTACAGAGGTTTTCAGATCTAATGAGTGACTATGAAGTGTTCCATGAAGATGTTTTCACTAAGTTGTTTGTGCAGACTTTAAAGGAAGATGCTAGTATTTGGTTCTCCTTTGTACCAACTTTTTCTGTTTCTTCTTGGGAAGACTTAGTTGCAGTTTTCATTGAAGAATTTGGTGAAAGGGTTGATCCACATGTATTTCTCAAAAGACTTATGAAGATTCACTTTGAGGAAAAGGAAATAGTTCCTTCTTTTAATATCAGATTTGCAAAGATATTGGGTGAAATCTCAGTCATCTATAGACCTAATGATGAGACATGCTTAGTGATTTATTTAGGAGCATTTGATAAAAAGATGAGCTTTTTGTTAAGAGATAAGGAACCTAATACTTTGCATCAAGCATTTATAACAGCAATGGATGTTGAGAAAAACATGAAATATGAAATCCCAAGGGGTTTCTTATCTGCTAACATCTGGTATAAAAAACAATTAAGTAATGTGTATGAATTAGGAAGTGAAGATAAAATTCAGAACATTTATGTCCCTACTAATCATATCAACCATATCTGTAGTTTTGATTCAAGTAATGTGAGTAAAGAAAATTGTTTATCAATGGTTTTTCCTCATGTTGTAAATAAAAAGGGTAATGAAGAAATGAGTATAGTAGACGCAGAGATAGAATCATTTTATGGATTCATTTCATATGATGGAGAAGTTCCTTGCTCCATGTCAAAGACTACATATGATATAGACCAACAATCATATTTTTTTATGGGTCATCTAGCTCACATAGTGAGGGTTGTACATTAGATTTTGATGGTGCAAGATTGCAAAGTGTTGATGAAGAAAATAGGTTACATGATGGTACATGCCTCTATGTCATAGGGATTTTGATGATGAAAAAAGTTCTTGTTTATTTTCTATTGATTTTTCTTCTTTAGATGATGTGAGTTGTGACAGTGTTGCGAACAACAGTTTTAATAAGATATTAAATGCATTATTTGATAATGATGATACTGAGAAGTTGATCTTATGTTACAATATCCATAAAGGAGGTTTGCATTTGGTTTCAAATCCATTATATGAATATTTTGAGGAACCAAATGGTTTGAAGGTTGACTCACCGTGTGAAATTGAAGGTATATATAAAGACAACTCCAATTGTTCAATTTCTTATCCACCTGATAAATGTGTGATAGTGCATGGTGAAGCATCACATAAAGAATTTTTCTTTTCTGATCCACTTATTGTTAAACCAAACAATGTTGCATAGTTTCTCAAGTATGATTCTGATATAGAGTACAATTATAGAAATAAGCTTATTTTTCAGCCCATAAATTTTTTTGAATGTGGACATTGATTGTGCAACAAAAATATTCGTTGGCTAATCACATATGAGGATGAAAATCAAATCTAGGATAAAGGAAGGAATGTATATCCCCTATATAATGGCCTAGGGATGCTAAATAGAGTTTAAAGTTTAATTTGGCAATACAAAATAAGCTCTTGGAAGGTGTTGTGTCTACTC
Source organism: Chamaecyparis obtusa (assembly GCA_027943335.1). NCBI lineage: Eukaryota > Viridiplantae > Streptophyta > Pinopsida > Cupressales > Cupressaceae > Chamaecyparis > Chamaecyparis obtusa. The sequence continues at coordinate 103,144 of BSBK01001464.1, read as the reverse complement.
ATACCATAGATTTGTGATCTTGCCATGCCTACAAGAGGCATGCATCCCTAGGTAGATCCACTATTGACACTCTCAGAATTTTGAGATTACCATGATTATTTAAATGTGGATCCCCTTTGAAGTTTTAATTTTGTTCCCTTTTCTGACTTATTATTCATCAGACTACCTTGTGATTTTCATATGATATATAAGGCTAAAGGGGTTGTTACCATGAAGAAAGACTTGTAAGAACCTAGTGTTCTAAATTTGAGTTTCCCTTTTTTTTCCCATACCCTATCTCTTATTTTCCTAAATTATTCTCTAAGCTCTCCTCTTTACATTTCACTATGTAATGAATTAATTATTCAGATATTGGGTGAGATCTATACTTTCCAAAATAATGGGCTACATGTTATTTTCCTATTAACCCTGCATTCTTATGATAATGTCATGTGAGGATCCCAACTGATTGTGGGATGACAAGGCTCTACCATCTATCAGTTTTCATTGATTAATGGACACAAAACATTATTTCTTGTTTGATCGAGGGTGCTCGACAGATATTTTTTGTTTTATGTGAATCTAGAAGCTTAAAGATTTTTTAGGATCAATGGTTCTCATGATCCTGCAATAAAAGGTGATCAAGTTTTATTTGACAAGGGATCATGAGATGATGCCACATGTTCTAGGCTTGTCGGTGGATAGTTAATTTGATGAACTACAACTGATTGAATATCTGAGATGAACTAAAGAACTGTGATTAGAGATCACCAAGTACTGAAATGATATGTAAGATGATTAAATTAGTCAATATGTTGTCATTGATGTCAACTAACGTTGACAATACTTATCATGTTAAGTTACAAATATATGAACATCTATTGGAGAAGAAAAGATGAAGAACATAGATATCTACATAAGGAAAAGATGATTATGATAGAGAAGAAGATAAACATTGGGTAACTTATTTGATGAGGCTATGACTATATATTGTTGACTTGAACATGTTGCATTAATCTATCTTGAAGAAGAGATTCAAACTTGGACAAGTTAATGTGGTTGGTAACTAAAGTTTTGTCTATACACCAAGCTAGTGTTGTGTATACCGAGTGATAGTATCAACCGAGATAGACTAACTAGTAGTCACCGAAACATTTCTATATTAACCGAGTATGGATGAAAACATTAAATGCTAAGGTTGGCTGACATAATATGATGAGCTGGATATTGTTATGATTTCAAGGTTAAGGATAAGGTTTGTTGAGAGATCCACGACTGAAAAAATTTAAAGATGATCTAAAGGATGAGATTGAAATGTGTTATGAAAACATCTACTGAGGAAGGTTTAAGCAAAAAAAATGGATGAAGGAGACTAAGCAGAAAAATCTGATGGTTGAAAAGAAAACATTTTACCTGTCTATTTAAGAGACATGAATTTCATTGTTGAAACATGTCAGAAGAAGGAAACTGCAAAGAATTCGCGTGAAGATAATTTTCATGCATGCCTCATCAAACTGGTTATTCAAGAACCAAGCTAAAAAGTTTTTACCAAGTGTCAGAGAACACCTTATCGAGTGAAATTAAGTTGAGATATGGAAGGAAGTGAATTGTCTAATGATCAAAGGATTATTTCTAAGGGCTTAGCATAGAACTGAATATTTGCAATTGAGTTGTAATTGAATTAGATTATTAATGTATCAATTTAACCATTGATTTAGAAAATCTCTTAATCGAGTGGACTTGACATTCTTATGTTCTACCCTATGACATTCTACCAAATGTAAAGTGTTATCTTGTTGACCCCATAGTGAATGCTAGTCAAAAGTTAATAGTTAGTGTTAAATCCTCTAACAAGGTCACACCTAACAATGTGTATTGTAACCTTTAACAGGGTTGGCTCTTCACCGAGCTCACTTCAGAAGAGTGAAATATTTTGGGTTACCGGTCCCAGGTGGTTTTTCCCTTAACAAAGTTTCCACGTTACAGCATTGTGTTGTGTGTTTCTTGTCATGATTATTTTTTTATCATACTTTACATACTACATAATTGATTTAGTCAATAATCACATTTGGATATTTACTGGTAATCAGTAAAAGTAGAAATACAAATTGAGTTTATATGTTACCGAGCTGCATAGTTTGGTTAAATTAATTTGTGAAGTACATCTTTGTATTCGGGACTGTAGGATAATTGATCTAACTGCTTCACCCCCCCCCCCCCCTCCCCTCCTCATTTATTCTAACAATTGGTATTAGAGCAATATTGGTTTCTTGGAAGAAAGTTTTAAGGACTTGAGCAGAAATATCACAAGATGTGTAAAAGGGAAGTGTCAAAGCTGAACAAGGGGAACTTTACTACATGGAAAAGCCAGATGAGACTTCATATATTTGGAATTGGAGATTTTGCAATATCTTTAATGGAAAATGGCTAGTTACAACCGCCAACTGGACCTTTAACTCTTGATCAGTTGAAAGATAGACATGAACACAACATGACTATGATAGAGATTGATGTTGCTCTATTTGATGCTGAATTTGAGGATGTCAAATATTGCACTACAATGAAGCATATTTGGGAAAAAATTGCATTAGTTCATGGTGGTGATGTGAATGTGATGAGAGCCAGAGCTGAAAGCTTGAGAAGCCGATTTGATGATATGAAGATGAAGGAAGGAGAAAACATCACTCAATACTCAAATTGAATCAAGGAGGTAGTCAATGCTATTCAAGGAGCTGGAGGAATTATTGATGAAGAAACTGTGATAAATAAGATATTGAGAACCTTCTTGCCTATCTATGTAATCAGAATATCTTCTATTCATGAAATGAGGTGTGCACCTAATAGAACTCTTACTCTTGATAGTCTGATTGGAAAGTTAACAACTTTTGAGCTGAATAATTTTGATAATAGTGTTGTACCGAATGTTGAATCTACATTTATGTCAACTCTTAAGATTGGTAAATCTAGCAACAAGCATAATATCAAGAATGAAAGTGATAGTGACACTAGTGATGAGATTGATGAACTTGAAGCACTAATGGCCCAGAGACTGTAGAAAGGTAAAGGAAGATATAAGGGAAAATTACCTTTAGCTTGTTTTAATTGTAAAGAAGTTGGCCATATTGCTGCTAGGTGTCCTAATGGGAAAGAAGAAGATAAAGACCGAGCTAGTGATGGAAAGTTTGGCAGAAAGAATAACAACTGGAATAATAGAGGAAACTGAAAGTATAACAGAGACAACTGAGATTACAGAGACAAAGGTAAAAAGGCTTGTTACTTGGTTGATGATGATGATGACACTGACACTGACATAGATGATGATGTTGAAGTAGTGTTTGTTGCAATGAAAGATGATTCAGAAGAAGAGGAAAGGTATGTAGAAACAACACTTATCTCTAAAGTTGGTAAGAATGACACTTGGATCATAGATAGTGGTTGTACACATCACATGATTGGTGATGAAGAAACGTTTGAATATCTTGAGCATTATAATGGAGGTTCAGTAAAAATGGGAAATGATACACCATGTATGGTAAAAGGAAAATGATCAATCTTGTTGAATGATAGAATTAAATGTGATAATGCATACTAGGTAAAAGGACTTAACTACAATTTGTTGAGTGTAGCACAACTGAATAACTCAGGTCACCGAGTTGCATTTGAGAGCAAGAAGGTGAAAATCTATGATGAAAATGGAACACTTGTTGGCACTGGAGGAGAATTAAAAAGTAATCTATTTTATCTTGACAATACTGAGACTTCTTGTTTATTGGTGAAAAATGAAGATGGATGGTTATGGCATAAGAGGTTATGTCATGTAAATTTTGATAACATGATTAATATCAGTAGAAAGAAAAAAGTTAGAGGATTGCCTAAACTTGCAAAACCTAATCATGTTATGTGCCATCAATGTCAAAAAGGAAAGATGACAAAATCTAGTTTCAAAAGTAAGGACTACTCGTCTAAAGGAATTTTGGATTTGGCTCACACCGACTTATGTGGTCCTATGAGAATTGAAAGCTACTATGGTGATATATACTTTATTTTATTTGTTGATGATTATACTAGATTGATGACTGTTATGTTCTTAAAATAAACATTAGAGGCATTCAAACTGTTCAAATGGTATAAGGCCAAAATTGAAAAAGAAACTGAGAAAGTATTGAAATGATTAAGTTTTGATAGAGGAGGTGAGTTTATCTTTGATGAATTCACTAACTACTGTAATGATCATGGAATCAAAAGGCAATTATCTACACTGAGAACACCACAACAGAATGGAATTGTTGAAAGAAGGATCCAATCAATTGTTGATTGTGCTAGAACCTTGATGATTGAGAAAAATGTTGCACAAATGTATTAGAGAGAAGTAGTTAGTACTACAATTTATGTCCTGAACCGAGTTCAATTGAAGGACACAAACAAGACACTTTATGAGTTATGGTTTGGATACACATCGAGTGTAAGTTATTTCATATTTTTTGGTAGCAAATGCTATATTCTAAAAGATGATAGAAATGGTAAATTTGATTCCAAAGGTGATGAAGGTTTATTCTTAGGTTATTCTACTAAGAGTAAAGCTTATAAATGTATGAATAAGGTTACTAATAAGATGATTGAAAGTGAAAATGTAAGAGTAGATGAATTTGCTAAAAAGAATGATGAAGAAAGCATGAAGGAACCAAAAGACTATGGTAGGTTTACTTATGTTAAAAATCTATAATATCTACCGAAGCCACAGGCTGAGTCTACCAAGCATCAAGAAAATGCTACCGATAGTCAGAAAATGCAAACTGAGAATCAGGAAGAAGCTACCAAGCAGGGAAATGAACCTGAACTAAATGATGAACAGAGGAGAGAACAAGTGCTAGCAAAATTTGTTAGAAGACACCATCAAGAGAATAAAATCATTGGAGATAAGAAAGATGGCATGATGACTCGAAGTAAGTTAAGACAAAACACATTCTTAGTTTGTGAGTTTGAACCAAAGAATGTTAAGGATGCACTTGAAAATGAGGAATGGATAAAGGCTATGAGTGAAGAAATTGAACAAATTGAAAAGAATGAAACATGGACATTGGTACCTAGACTAAAAGATAAAAATGTTATTGGCACAAAATGGATCTTCAGGAATAAGTTAAATGAGAATGGAGAAGTTATTAGGAATAAAGAAAGACTTGTTTGCAAGGGATATGCACAAGAAGAAGGTATAGATTATGGAGAAACCTTTGCACCTGTTGCAAGAATTAAAGGAGTTTGGATACTACTTGCTTATGCTACACATAAGGGATTCAAGGTATATCAAATGGATGTGAAATCATATTTTCTCAATGGAATTCTTGAAGAGGAGGTCTACATAGAACAACCAGAATGGTTTGTTGATCCAAATCAGAGAGACATGGTATGCAGACTGCACAAAGCTTTATATGGACTGAAGTAAGCATCGAGGGAATGGTATGAAAGACTACATGCTTATCTAATCATTATTGGCTTTGTAAGAACTAGTGAAAATAGTAACATGTATATGAAAGGAGATTCTGATGATAACATTTTGATTGCTACTATATTTGTTGATGATATAATCTTTGGTGGACAAGATTAGATCTGTAAATCTTTTGATGATGAAATGAGAAAGGAATTTGAGATGTCAATGTTTGGAGAGATTAAATTATGTCTAGGATTGTAGATTATACAAAAGAAAGATGGGATTTTCATCACACAATCAAAATACATTATAGAGGTATTGAAAAATTTTGGCATGGAGGATGCTAAACCAGTAGGAACACCGATAGTCACTGGATGCAAATTGACAAAGGATGATAAATCTACAAAGGTAAATCAAACATTGTACTGATCTATGATTGGGAAACTGATGTATGTTGTACATAGTAGGCCTAACATTGAACAAGTAGTTGGGATTGTGGCAATATTTTCTGCCAATCCTAAAAATTCACACATGGTTGCAGTTAAGAGAATTATGAGATACTTGAAGAAAACTAAAGAATATGGTTTATGGTATTCTAAGGAAGGCAAATTTGAACTGATAGTATACACCGATGCAAATTGGGATGGAAACATAGATGACCGAAAGAGCACAAATAGTGGAGCATTCTTTTTAGGAGATAGGCTTGTGACTTGGATAAGAAAGAAAAAAACATGTATCTCTCATTCTACTGCTGAAGTAGAATATGTTGTTGTCGAGGCAAACTATTCTAATATTGCTTGGATCAGACTAGTGTTGGAAGGAATGAATGAGGTAATCACTAAGCCAGTGATTATATATTGTGATAACACTAGTGCTATAAATATTTCAAAGAATCCTGTGATGCATTCTAAAACAAAGCACATATCTATTAAGTATCACTACTTGAGGGAACAAGTTCAAGAAAATCAAGTGAAACTAGAATTTGTAACATCTAATGAACAACTTGTTGATATCTTTACTAAACCATTACCAAAGGATACACTTGAATATTTGAGGACTAGACTTGGGGTTCGTCCCCTATCTATTGGTCACTAAGGTGATCAGAAGGTTGCATCAACCTATTCTTATCAGAAGATCATTCAAGTTGATGCACATAGCTCACACTTTGGATTTTGTCTAAGGTTGTGAAAGATTGAAGAGGCTAGAACACAAATCTATACATTGAAGGTACTGATATGCACTGAACAACATAGATCTACTTGGTTATTTAGAGTTGTTTTTATGTTTTCTTTGGCATTTTTGTCAAAGGGAGAGAATTTGCATATGAATCTGAAAAGAAGAGATCACTTCAATATGAAAAGAGAAAGTTGTGAGATTTGAGAAAGGGAGAGTTTTGAATATTTGTTGCTGAGAACAAGAATTTGAGAACTGAAAAGATCAAATCCATAGGGAGATCCTTCATGTAATGTTGTTATGTTTTGTAGTGATTAAACATATAAAATTTCAAGCTAGGGAGAGCTTACCGAGCTACAACATTCATTTACATAGTTGTAGAATATATGTTTGGTATGTGTATGGCATAATTTCACATTTCTTGTGTTGCCATCAATTCCAAAGGGAGAGATTGATGAACTACAACTGATTGAATATTTGAGTTGAACTAAAGAACTATGATTAGAGATCACCAAGTACTGAAATGAATGTAAGATGATTAAATCAATCAATATGTTGTCATTGATGTCAACTAATCTTGACAATACTTATCATGTTAAGTTACAAATATCTGAACATCTGTTGGAGAAGAAAAGATGAAGAACAAAGATATCTACATAAGGAGAAGATGATTATGAAAGAGAAGAAGAAGGTAAACAGTAGGTAACTTATTTGATGAGGCTATGATTGTATATTATTGACTTGATCATGTTGCATTAATATATCTTGAAGAAGAGATTCAAAATTGGACAAGTTAATGTGGTTAGTAACTAAAGTTCTTTGTATACACCAAGCCAGTGCTGTGTATACCGAGTGACAGTATTAACCGAGCTAGTATAACTAGTAGTCACCGACGCATTTCTATATTAATCAAGTATGGATGAAAACATTAAATGTGTGTGATGATGAATATCACCTTCATGAAATTAAGATCTAATAGAAATAATTCAAAGTAAATACAATGTAAATCTAATTTAAATTGAAACTAAGATCTATAGCATCTCATGGTTCTCTAGAAAGAGGTGGTAAGTGAAGCTCTTAGCTCAAATCCTCACTAGTGACACTTCTAAAATGAGAAATTATGCTTCTACTATGCTTCTAAAATGCTTATTCAATGCTTAATCTAGCTCAAGTTGATACAAAGATACTCAATTGCTCACAATGCTCTCAAAATGCCTATAATAACAATGCTTTGCAAATGAAGTTCTAAGATATGTTATGCTTCCAATTTGCCTCATACTTATAGTAAAATCCCAAGGGTAGGGGATGGAGTCGAGTAACCATGATCAACCCTTGGTTGAGTCAAATACTTTGCTTTGTTTATAAATGGGGGGACAATTTAAAGCCTTGTCTCAAAGCTTTGGACAAAAGGACAAAATTGAGTGGATGAGATTGAAACTTTAAAATGAGTGATTGAGATTCATCCTTTTTGAGTGATTTATGTCTTTTTGTTCTCAATTCTCATTGGTTGCTCAACTTTGTTGAAAGATATTATGATTAATTAAAGTCAATTAATTAATTAAATTTAGCCATGTAAGGAATGGGTTCATTTTGATTTTTTATTTTGTTGGTGTAATTAAGTATTTACTAATTACACTTTACTTAAGCTTACTTAGGATAATGCATTTGCATAATTAGTTGTCTTTGAGACACCTAGGACTTTGCATTTCTTTTTAGCACATGGTTAAGAGAATCTCCACTTTAGGTGTGATAGTTGTCATCACACACCTCTTTGTGTGTGAGATCCACCTTTAGTGCTCTTATCACATTATCATCCTCTCATTGTTGCACATGCTTCACATACTTTCATGTACAATGGAGGATGATCCACCTTTGGTGGACATGTGATTCCACCATGTCTAGTTGTGATCTTATCACTTGCATATCTTCTAGTTATCATGCATTGCCTATATATTGAGGCATTTCTACATTGTATGTAATCAATCTATTATCCATCATTTGATCATTATTGAATTCTTCATTTGATCATATTGCCTTGTCTCTCTTGTTTGTGCTCTCTTGAGCTTCTAGATCTTAGTTTCTACTCTTTGCCTTAGGCAAATTCTTACGTGGTATTAGAGCCAAAGGAGTCTTCATTGGATAGCCATTGGAGAGCGATTCATTGCTTCAACTTTTGGAGGGCCACGAACCAAATCTGGGATCAGCATTTTGTGGAAGCATTTTAAGCAAGATCAAACCTCACCATTGCATCCGAGTGGCTGTTTCCATAAATTTTGACTATAAATTTGCCTGCCTTGGGCAAAAGTCAAATCTGAGGCAAATTTTTTTTGCAAATCGGACCTCTAAAGCCCGATCAACAAAATTGGGTAATTATTCTATCAATTTGATTTTAGATCTAATTTTATTTCTATTTTCATCATTTATTGTATTAGATCTGGAAATAATTTTTCAGTTTGCATTTATTGTATCAGATCTAGAAATATTTTTCAGTCTATATTTATTTTCGGATCTGAAATAATATTTTATTTTTGGAAAGATATTTTTATGCAAAAAATTGGCCTTCAAGCCTGTGGTTTTGTTAGACAAAAAGAACGTGCTAGCCAAGATCTAACCAAAACAACTAGCACAATACACGGGTTAAACCGTCAAGAAGGCACACAACCCCGACAGCCTGGGCCAAAGTGCTCAAGCTTCTTTGTTTGCATAGCGGGTGCTCCGGTTAATAAACAACGAGGAGTTCATTTATGTGGTAAATGTGGGATTAAAAACCCACATTCCCACCACCCCCCACCCATCACACAACCTCCTCTCACTGCTACGGGTTTGCTCCACCGCACCTCCAATTGGATCTCCACCGCATGCCCTTTGTTGCTCTGTACCGCACCTCTGCTGAGCCACATCCTTAGGCCACTCCGATTGGCCCCTCTACCACTACGCCATCAGTGGCTGCTTGCTGGTCTGCGCTGCCACGCCACATGGGAGACATCCACAGCGCAACTCCAAACTTGCAGCACTCCCTCCACGGGCATCCATCTGCAGCACTCCCTCCGCGGGTAGCTTCAAACCCTCGCCAGCTCCACCACAGCCGCCTCCTTCCAATGCGGGTTCAACCACCATCGCAGCCAAGTTTTGCCTACTCTCCACATAGTCACCAATGTGGGTTCAAATGCCAGCTTGGTCAATGGGCCAATAACGTGCAGACACATGGCAGATAGTGAAATTTACTATTTTTTTAAAAAAATTTACATTTTTCACAAATTTCACTATGTTTAATTTGATGCCTATTTGGACATCATCGGGGGCATTTTTTCTTTTGAGTTGACGGTCTCCAAGACGTCAAATTTAACATAGTACTTGCATCATCTTTTACAAGGTATAATTTGACGCCCATTTGACCATCAAAACTAGGCACTTTAACACTATTGTGACAGTCATTTGAACGTCAAATTTAAGATAGGGAAACCGGTGATGTCAGTAGGTTTCAAAAATTTTCAGCCCTCACCAATTGCATTTTGGATTTAGCAGTCCGTCATTGCGAGGCCATAACTTGGTCATCTGGACTCCAAATTAAGTGCAATTTTTTAATATTTTGGCTAGAATTTCGTGAACTTTTCAATGGTGGTGTTCTTTTCTGGTTTTGGATCTCGGATTTTGCAAAAATTGTAGTTTTTGGTGATTGTACCTATTTGATCCCTATTTTAGCAACTTCAGAGGCTTCATACGGGCTCATACAAACACATTTTCAAGTGAAATTTTTTTTGAAAGTGCATAATTTTTTGTCTACTTTCCAGATTTGATATCAATTTGGAGAAATTTTGTGTAGATGTAGTACTTTCAGAAAGTGGTCTATTTTGGCCTATTGTGGCACTTGTAATTGATCAGATCCTTAAATGATCTATTGTCCTATCTTCTTGAGTCTACTATAGCTTCACATTTTCAGTTGTAAACATCAAAATTAGAAGTCCACTTTGACCAATTTTGTCAAGTGGCAATTGTACACGCACTAGCTATAAAGTGCCAAAATCATCATTTTGGGGGGGGTTCTTTGATTGAGTGAATTGGGGGGGTATCTTGTGTGTTGTTGTCTCTCTTTCTTGTGCTCTTTTCATTTTTGCATCATGGGTTCTATTGCAAAATTAACTCCACATAACTATGCTACATGGAAAGATAATGTATGGAGCAAGTTAATGGTTAGAGGTTTAAATCCTTATGTGGATGGCACAATTTAAAAACCCGTTGATGATGATATTGCTGCAATACAAATTTGGTCAAGAAAAAATTATAAAGCATTAGGAGTCTTAAGAGAGAATATGTCTCAAGCTGTCATGTATCACATCAAAACCATAAAAGATGCTAAAGATGCTTGGGATAAACTTGAAGATTTGTTTGGTAAAGTGGATGAGGACATGGGATTCAAAATTGAGACTGATCTCCTCAAATTAGATCCCAGGAACTTTGACACAATTCAAGATTATCTCAACAAAGTCAATGACTATAGAGCACAACTTGATGATTGTGGTAATCCCATGAAGGATGTGAAGTTGGTTAGTCACTTGTTGAATCATCTTCCTCCTGAATATGTAGCTTTTGTTTCAAGTTACAATACTCACAAGTTAACCATGGGTAGTGCCTTCACTAAGCCTTCATTTGAGTCATTTTTAGAAATGTTGGTCTTAGAACAAACAAAATTGATGAGTATGGGGATTCTCAAGTCTTCAAAGTCTAAGGCATTGGTGGCTAATAATGGGAATCAAGGGAATCAAGATGTTAAAGGTTCCGAAAAGAAGAAAAAGAAGTGGAAGGCCAAATCACAATCAGACACTCAACAATCTTCCTCCTCACAACAAGGAAAGTCTTCTCCCAACAACAACAACAACAAAAACAAGGGGGATAGTTCTAAGAAGGAGAATAAAATTTGTGCATATTGCAAGAAGCCAAATCATGATGAGCATCAATGCCACGAGAAACAAATTGATGAGTTGACAAACATAATCAAGAAGCATCACATTGATTTGCCAAATGCCTACAAGGGAAAGGATTCATCACCTTCCACTTCAAAGGGTAAAGGGAAAGCATTTGTGGAAACTACAACTAATTCAGAGGAATGGATCTTTGATTCAGGAGCCACACACCATATGGATGCAACCAAGGAGCAATTTTCTTCCTTGAAACCATCTATGGTACCTCACATCTATGTAGGAGATGATACTCAAGTGGAAGTTGAAGGAAAAGGGGAAGTTGAGATGGAAAATGGAGCTTTCAAAGATGTTCTCTATGTTCCAAACCTTAGCACAAACCTCCTTTCAATTTACCAAATCACTCACTATGGAGGTGGAAAGAAAGTTGAGTTCCTACTTGATTCAGTTGTAGTAAAAAATCTTAAGGATGATTCTATGGTGGCAATAGGAAAAGCAAATCATGACAAAAGGCTTTACTCACATTCTAATTTTTTACCTAAAACACCTTCACATGCCTTGTTGACACACTCAAATTCACAAAGTAAACTTTGGCATGAAAGATTTGGACATCTCAACTATAGATATCTTCAGTATCTTAGCAGCAAGGATATGGTCAAAGGTCTACCTCAAATCAAGTATTCAGAGGGTGTATGTTCAGGTTGTGAAATGGGAAAACATCCCAAAGAGAAGTTTGATAAGGGGAAGTCTTGGAGAGCAACATTTGTTCTTGAGTTGGTTCATAGTGATGTAATGGGCCCATTTCTAGTGCCTTCATTTGGCAAGGCTCATTATGTACTCACCTTCATTGATGACTTTTCACGCTACACTTTGGTCTACTTTCTTGGTCACAAGAGTGAAGTGTTTGATAAATTTCTCACCTTCAAGGCTCATGTTGAGAAGCAATCAAGTAAAGCCATCAAGATTCTTCAAACAGACAATGGAAGGGAATATGTGAACTCAAGGCTTATAGACTTTTTCACACTTGAGGGTATTGATCTTCAACATTCAGTTGCCTACACTCCATAGTAGAATGGTGTTGCAAAAAGGAAGAATAGGACCCTTAAGGAGATGGCCACTTGTATGATTCATGCTAAGTCTCTTGATCAAGCCTTTTGGGCTGAAGCTATATGTTGTGCCACTCACATACAAAATAGAACTCGTCATAAAGCCTTGGATGGAGTTACTCCTTTTGAAGCTTGGTGTGGAAGAAAACCAGTTGTGAAACACTTCAGAGTCTTTGGTTTTCCAGCTTGGGCATGCATACCTCCACAAAAATGTAAGGCATTGGAACCACAAAGCAAGCCTTTCATATTTGTTGGTTATCCTGAGACTCTTAAGGCATACAAGCTTATGGATCCTGAGACACATGAGATCTTCTTTGAGAGGAGTGTTCACTTTGAAGAGAATTGTCCTAGCTTGGATTCTTCAACTCCTCCTACTTCCTCCATTTCAGATAATGATAGTGATGATAGTGACTTGGAAGATAAAACTCCTTCAACCCCGACTCGTAGGCTTCCACCTTTGTAGGGTCAAGACATAGTTGAGGACATTCCTTCATCATCTTCTTCCTCCACTAGACCTCATTGGGCACAACAAACACTTGATTCAGTAGGTTCACTTGTGGGGAATCCTTTAGACACTAGGAGGACAAGGTCACAACACAACTCATTTCCACATGCTTATATTTCAATTGCTTCCGATCCACAATCATTCAAGGAAGCTTCAGGGGTTCTTGAGTGGGACAAAGCTATGGAGGAAGAGTATAACTCTTTGATGAGAAATAATACTTGGGACTTAGTTCCTCTTCCTAAGGGAAGAAAATTGGTTCGATGTAAGTGGATCTATCGGACCAATTTTGCAGTGGATGGAAGTGTGGATAAGTACAAGGAAAGACTTGTTGCAAAAGGTTTCTCTCAAGTTCCTGGTATTGACTACACTAAGACCTTTGCACCTGTAGCCAAGATGAAATCCATTCATTTGACACTTGCTATTGTTGCAGCTCATGGTTGGGTTGTACATCAGATGGATGTTAAGAGTGCATTTCTACATGGGGATCTTCATGAGGAGATATATATGGAGCAGCCACAGGGATTCATCCAGGATACTACTATGGTTTGCAAGTTAAGGAAGTCTATCTATGGCCTCAAACAGGCTCCTAGGGCTTGGTATGCCAAGATGGATTCCTTCCTTCTCTAAGTAGGTGATGAAGGGTGCTCCCCTTAATACCACAAACACATAACAGAAATAGAAAAACAACAACAATAATATGCAAGAACAGAAAATTGGCTTCTTATTATCTCCACAAATGTGGAATTACAAACTTTCAGAATTACAATATACAAAGCCACATGGGCATTCCCTTACAATATTCTGTAGGACAAAGCCTCAAATCAATACCCAGATCTACTACCTAGAACTGCCCTAGACAACACTACGAGCCTTCTTTATATAGGCAATTTCCACTGCTCGAGAAGGTTCTAGAAATTTAGCCCTTAGGGCCGACCAAACTTAGAATTATTTTATTTTATAATTTATTACATCAAAGTCAGCTCAAAATGAGTTTTGAAACCCAAATATAAATTTTGAAGAAAAATTATTTTCTGCCATTTCAGGTGGCCCAACTTCCGAAGACCATAAGTCATCACCCGTTGACCCGATTGGCTATTATAACCCCATTCTAGAAACACCACGAAGTGCTCTACAGGCTTGACTCATGCAAAGCACCCGTCACCCAAATTTTTGACCTCATCCAGAGCCTCTAAAGCCTTCAAAACTGAATTCAAAGTTTCTGTACCCTGCTGCCAATACCGAAAATCTTCAATATCTTCAAAACTAGACCTAATCTAGCCATGAAACTTTGTTGGCAGGCTGATATGACTGAGATGAACCTCCATATGTGAAATCAAAACATTCTGAGATCGTAAGACCAACTTACTAAAAATAGCAAGTTTCCATAAATAGTAGCTCTGCACAAGATAGCCCTTATTGAATATAAAAATAGAAATATTTTTGGGTGATGCAAGATTGCTCTTACACCCCGGATGCTCCTACATCAGACACCCGAGGTAATTTAAGAAGTGACCCTGTCACAACTCAGGTGTGCAGAGGAAAACCAAGATAGTTAACCTCCTCCTTTATTAGCCATGATGAATCTTCAACAGGTCATCCTTTCCATTTGACCAAATACTCTTCATATGTCATGTTCCTAGTGCTTCTACCAACATGACTGTCTAGTATGTCTTCAATCTTCTTGATATCAAAACTGGTTGCTAGAATACTCCACTGTGCTGCTGCAACCTCATCTTCAACACCTCCTTCATGATACTCTGTCAAATCTGAAATGTTAAACACTGGTGAAATATTCAGCTCAGTAGGTAATTCTACCTCATATGCATTTCCTGAATCATGCTTCTTCAGTATCTTACATAGCTCAAACTTCTTCATTTTCAACTTATTATATGTACCAACCGAAAATTGCTCCTTCCGCAAATGAACCATGACTTCATCTCCAACCTGAAATTCCTTATGCCTCCTTTTCTCATCTGCCTTAGCCTTATACTGCGCATTCATCTTGGTAATATGCTTCCTCACCTCCTCATGGACGTTCTTCAAATGTTCTGCAAAATCCTCAGCTTTAGCACTACTTATTTCTCCTTTATCTATCTTTCTTAATTCAGATGCATTTCTTGGACTATTTCCATATACAATCTGGAATGGTGATTTACCAGTGCTCCTATTGATAGAATTATTGTATGAAAATTCTGTCTGTGGTAAAATCAAATCCCATCCTATTGGCTTATCTCCAACCAAAAATCTCAGTAAATTTTCCAAACTCCTATTCACCACCTTTGTCTACCCATCAGTCTATGGATGATGTGATGAACTGAACTTCAAATCTGTCTTCAACTTCTTCCACAATGTCCACCAGAAATATCCAACAAACTTAGTATCTTGATCTGAAACTATGGTCTTTGGAAAACCATGTAGTCTCACCACTTCTCTGAAAAACAATTCTGCTACATGAACAACATCATTAGTCTTCTTGCAGGGAATGAAATGTGCCATCTTTGAAAATCTATCAACTACTACAAAAATTGAATCATGTCCCCGCTATGTCCTCGGTAAACCAAGAACAAAGTCCATACTAATATCCTCCCAAGGCTTCTCTGGTACAGGTAACGGCTGATACAACCCTGTATTCTACTTCACTCCTTTCGCCATCTGACATACTCTGCGACTCTATACAAACTTCTTCACATCTTGCTGATATTATGGCCAATAATAATTCTCGCCAACCAAAGCAAGGGTTTTATCACGACCAAAATGTCCAGCCAATCCTCCACTATGCTTCTCTTTGATGAGATTCTCCCTCATAGAACTTCTTGGAATGCACAACTGACTCCCTCTGAATAGCATATCATCCTGGATGATGAAATCTAGCCATTTCATCCTATCTAGAGTAACAGGCTCTTTACAAGCTTTCCAAGCTCCACCAAAATCAAGATCCTCTGGATACAAATTTTTGAGTTCCTTGAATCTAACCACTTCAATCTGCATCTCTCTCAGCAATAGTTGCCTTCTGCTAAGAGCATCTGCAACCCTATTAGACTTTCCACTTCTATGTTTCAAAACAAATGTATAACTCTGCAAAAACTCAACCCATTTCAAATGCCTCTGATTCAACTTTCCTTGACTATTCAAATATTGCAAAGCTTGATGATCAGTATACAAAACAAACTCCTTAGGAAGAAAATAATGTCTCCACTTCTTTAATGCCTGAACTATAGCATAAAATTCTTGATCATAAACAGAATACTTCCTCTTGGCATCATTTAACTTCTCACTGAAATACGCAACAGGTTTACCTTCTTGGCTCATAACAGCTCCTATTGCAGTACCACTAGCATCACAATCTACTTGAAACACCTTATTGAAATCTGAAAGTGCTAAAACAAGTTATTCTGTAACTTTTTATTTCAACAATTGAAAACTCTTTTCAGCTCCATTAGTCCACTTAAACTCTTTTCTATCCCCTCTCATTGTTTCAGTCAAGGGACCACAAATACTGCTAAAATTTTTGATAAACTTTCTATAAAAACTAGCTAGACCATGAAAAAATCTTACCTCAGTAGCACTTCTTGGAGTAGGCCATTCAAGGATAGCCTGTACCTTCTATGGGTCCATTTTTAGACCTTCTGCTGAAACTACAAATCCCAAATACACTAACTCTTTCTTCACAAAACTACACCTCTTCAAGTTAATCAATAATTTCTCATCTCTTAGCTTCTCAAACACCATATGAATATGCATCATATGTTCCTCCAATGTCTTGCTAAAGATCAAAATATCATCTAGGTAAACAATGACAAACTTACCAAGAAATTCTTTCAGAACCTCATTCATGAGCCACATGAAAGTGCTCGGTGAATTGGTTAGCCCAAAAGGCATGACTAACCACTCATACAGTCCTTCCTTTGTCTTAAAGGTAGTCTTCCATTCATCTCCTTCTCTGATCTGAATCTGGTGATATCCACTCTTCAGATCTATCTTTGAGAAATACACAGCTCCACTCAAATAGTCCATAATATCATCCATTCGTGGCAATGGAAACTTATACTTGATTGTGATCTTGTTTATTGCTCTGGAATCTATACACATTCTCCATTCTCCATTCTTCTTTGGTGCTAATACCACTGGTACAGCACATGGACTCAGGCTCTCCTGAATCAATCCCTTCTATAACAACTCATGTACTTGTCTGTTCAACTCTTCACTTTTTGCTGGTGTCATTCTGTGTGCTGCCTTGTTTGGCAAACTGGCTCCTAGAATCAAATCCATCTGATGACTGATCTTCCTTACGGGTGGTAATCCATCAGGTACATTATCGGATACAATATCCTGAAACTCATTCAACAAATCTGCAACCTCTACAGGTACATCCTGTACTTCTTCTTTACTAGCTTTTGGAATTAAAGAAAAACACACATGCTCATGCCTCATACCATCTAGGAATTTTCTTCCATCAACAAAAGTTATTCTTGCATTACCACATACCTTTTCTTCGGCCTCCTTCAATGGCTTTAGCTTATGTCGCAATCCATCCTTTGTTAGGGAATAGGTATTCACATGTCCATCGTGTACAACACATCTGTCAAACTGCCACGGTCTACCCAACAACATATGACATGCATCTATAGATATTATATCACATAGTACCTCATCTTGGTACCCGCCGATCTTGAGCTTTACCAGGCACTGTTCACTGACCATGACCTTGTGGTCATCCTGCACCCAGGCAATCCGATATGGATGTGGGTGTTTCTGTCTCTTGAGCTTCAACTTTGTCACCATCTCTTCTAACACCAAATTGTCAGTGCTTCCACTATCAATAATCACATCACAACATTTACCCTCACACTTGCATCTAGTGCGAAACAGGCTCCTCCTTTGTTCAGGTTCATTCTCACCACTCAGCAGGACTCTTCTGTTAATTAGTGTTTCTCCTCTTTTAGCATCTCCAGAATTTGATGATCTGGCATCTTCATCTACATGTGCAACTCTAGCCTAGCCTTCATTCCTCCTATCTGTCCTTCATTAGCGTTGAGGACATTCAAATGCCCTATGACCTTCTTCTCCATAGTGAAAACATGCTCCACGGAAGCGTCCTCTTCCTAAACCTTGTCCTCTTCCTCTTCCTCTCTGATCTCTATTATTCTGATCTTGGAAATGATTGGAATTATTTCCTCTCTGATTCTGGCTGCTACTGGCCTCATCCTTCTTTTTTGGATCTTCATTTCGGCCACCATATGACCGTCCACCAGATCTTCCACCACAACCTCTTCCATTTTTTCTACTCTCAAACTTCTTGTTTAGCTTTTCCTCTACTTTTAGGGCAAACTGGTATGCCTCCTCAATACTGTTCATTTGAACCAGATTCAACTCCTCCTGAATGCTTGGCCTTAACCCATTAAGGTATCGGGAAACTTTCTCCTTATCAGCTTTTGCATGGCCTATTCTGATAAAGAGTCGATAGAATTCCTCTGTATACTCCTGAACATATCTTCCTGCTTGCTTCAAACTTTGCATTTTCTTCAGTAGGTCAAGCTCATAATCAACAGGAATGAACTGTCACTTCAATTTATCCACCATCCGATCCCATCTTGTGATTTTATCTTTCCCTCTTCTATTTCGCTCCAATTGAATTTCTTGCCACCAAATCTTCGCATGACCTTTCAGTCTGGCCTTCACAAATTTGACCCTATCAGGATCCTCAACATCTTCATACTCAAAATATTCCTCACATTCATTGATCCAGTCGATCAATTCCTCTGGGTTAAGATTTTCAGAAAATGTAAGAACCTCAATCTTAGGTCTTTTCCCAATCTTGGAAATCTCCCGAAAAAGTCTTTCTTCCTCCTGGTTCACAACTTCAGCTTCTCCTTCTTGATATTCTTCTTCGGCTTCATCATCGCTTTCATCTCTGACATTAAGATTCATTCCTCTGCAAATCTCTTCTTGCAATGCTCGCACTTGTCTCTACAGCTCTCTAACCTCAAGTGTCACAGCACCAACTCTTCCGCCACGTTCTCTTCATGGAGGTATTTTTGTGATGCGCACTGAAACCCTAACCACGATCCTGGTGTAAACTGCTTCGTAGTCGGTGATATATTTACACACTTAGGAAATCCTGCTCTGATACCACTTGATGAAGGGTGCTCCCCTTAATACCACAAACACATAACAAAAATAGAGAAACAACAATAATAATATGCAAGAATAGAAAATTGGCTTCTTATTATCTCCACAAATGTGGAATTACAAACTTTCAGAATTACAATATGCAAAGCCACATGGGCATTCCCTTACAATATTCTGTAGGACAAAGCCTCGAATCAATACCCAGATCTACTACCCAAAATTGCCCTAGACAACACTACAGGCCTTCTTTATATAGGCAATTTCCACTGCCCGAGAAGGTTCTAGAAATTTAGCCCTTAGGGCCAACCAAACTTAGAATTATTTTATTTTATAATTTATTACATCAAAGTCAGCTCAAAATGAGTTTTGAAACCCAAACAAAAATTTTGAAGGAAAATTATTTTCTGCCATTTCAGGTGACCCAACTTCCGAAGAACATAAGTCATCACCCGTTGACCCGATTGGCTATTATAACCCCATTCTGGAAATGCCACAAAGCGCTCTACAGGCTTGACTTGTGCAAAGTGCCCATCACCCAAATTTTTGACATCATCCAGGGCCTCTAAAGCCTTCAAAACTGAGTTCAAAGTTTCTATACCCTGTTGCCAATACCGAAAATCTTCAATATCTTCAAAACTAGACCTGTTCTAGCCATGAAACTTTGTTGGTAGGCTGATATGACTAAGATGAACCTCCATATGTGAAATCAAAACATTTCGAGATCATAAGACCAACTTACTAAAAATAGCAAGTTTCCATAAATAGTAGCTCTGCACAAGATAGCCCTTATTGAATACAAAAATAGAAATATTTTTGGGTGATGCAAGATTTCTCTTACACCCAGGATGCTCCTGCATCAGTAGGATTCACCAGGTGTCATTTAGATTCCAATGTCTACATTCTTCAGCAGGATGACTCACACTTGATACTTGTGCTTTATGTTGATGACTTGATCATTACAGGGAGTACTTCATCCATCATTGCTAGTGTCAAGTCTTCTTTGTAGGATAGATTTTCTATGACAGACTTGGGTTTACTTCACTATTTTCTTGGTATTGAGATCACATAGTCCTCAGCAGGGATCACACTTTCTCATCCCAAGTATGCTCTTGATCTACTTGCTCAATTTCACATGAGTGATTGCAAGGCTGCACCCACTCCATTTCTATCAGGTGTCAAGTTGGAGGCTAAGTGTTCTACACCACTTGTTGATGATACTTTGTATAGACAGCTTGTTGGAAGTCTCATCTACTTGACACATACACACGCTGACATATCATTTGCAGTTGGCATGGTTTCTCGCTTCATGCAAGAGCCACATGAGCTTCATTGGAAGGCAGCCAAGTGCATATTGCACTACATACAGGGTACACATACACATGGGATTCACTATACAATAGGTAGAGGACTTCAGTTGGTTGGATATACAGACTCAGATTGGGCAGGTGATCTTGATGGTTGCAAGTCTACTTCAAGTTACATATTTCACCTTGGTTTAGGCCCCATTTGTTGGCAGAGTAAGAAGCAGCATGCTATTGCTCTTTCTTCGACTGAGGCTAAGTATCAAGGGGTTGTTACTGCAGCCATAGAGGCTATTTGGCTTCAACATATCCTAAAGGAGTTTTGTTTCAATATTCCATGACCTACAATCATTGATTGTGATAATTAGGGTGCTATAGCGATCTCCAGACATCTGGTCCAACATCAGCGAACCAAACACATTGAGGTTCATATGCACTTCTTTAGAGATTTGATACATGAGTAGGTCATTGAGATGCAGTATTGTCCTATAGCAGAGCAGGTTGCAGACATCTTCACCAAACCCTTCACTAAGAGCAAGTTTCTTTAGTTGCGAGCTCTCTTAGGGGTGTGGGCTATTCCATCAGGGTGGGTCACCTGACTTCTCTCTTCTATCTTATGGGGGGGATCTTTTCCTCATATGAGGTCTTCTCTCTCATATTCTATTATTGTATTTATCTCTCTTTTTGGGGGAGGATTTTTCCCATGAGGTTTTCCCTCTTTCTCCACTTTATGAGAGATTGCATTGTTCTTTCATATTGTACATGGGTACCTAACATGGCCTAGTAGCCAGGACCCATCTTGCATTGTGAGCTTAAGTGCATTCCCCTAAGTTACACTTAAGGGGGGGTGTTGGTGTAATTAAGTATTTACTAATTACACTTTACTTAAGCTTACTTAGGATAATGCATTTGCATAATTAGTTGTCTTTGAGACACCTAGGAGTTTGCATTTCTTTTTAACACATGGTTAGGAGAATCTCCACTTTAGGTGTGATAGTTGTCATCACACACCTCTTTGTGTGTGAGATCCACCTTTAGTGCTCTTATCACATTATCATCCTCTCATTGTTGCACATGCTTCACATACTTTCATGTACAATGGAGGATGATCCACCTTTGGTGGACATGTGATTCCACTATGTCTAGTTGTGATCTTATCACTTGCATATCTTCTAGTTATCATGCATTGCCTATATATTGAGGCATTTCTACATTGTATGTAATCAATCTATTATCCATCATTTGATCATTATTGAATTCTTCATTTGATCATATTACCTTGTCTCTCTTGTTTGTGCTATCTCTTGAGCTTCTAGATCTTGGTTTCTACTCTTTGCCTTAGGCAAATTCTTACAAATTTAACAACTATACAATTAATTATTAAAATCAATTATATAATATTTTTGGTCCCTTTAAGCTTTGATTTAATTATTTAACATGATTATTTGATTTTTCCTCTGCTTTAATTGATTTTTCCAATTTGACTTGATAAATGTCCATTTTTTAATGATTTGATCCATTTTGATTGATTTTAATGTGTTTTAATGATTTTAGGCCAATTTGATGATTTTTGCAATTTAAAAGCACTCGCCCATTTTTTAGTGTCTAAAAATGCCCCTCTTTGAATTGATGTACAAAGAAGATTGATTCAAAGATTCTTTTGAGTCCTGATCGCTTTTAGGTCCTGATTGTTGATTCACTAATATGCTGATATGCCTCTGATATTGATATGTTGCTTGATATGATATGCCCCTGATCTGATATGATAAAATGATATGCCATTGATAATATTCAAAAAAAATTTAATGCCCCACTAATTTGATGTGATATTTACTACCAATTTGATACCCTGATGCCCCCTCAGAAATAAAACATACTGATTGTTTGTTTTTGAAAAATTGATTAATTGATTGATATGTTTTCATTTTTGAAAATCATTTTTCATGATATGCCATGTTTCAAGAATGTGCCCTGGTTGATGTGATAGGTTAAAATTAGGTCTAAGCTAAATTTCACCTCCAAAATTAGGTCAGAAATAGCTTAAATAGGTTGAAAAACCTTGGTTTACTATTCATTTTCACTTTTATCTTCTTGGATTTTTGCTCTAGTCCTGTGGTGATTTGCATGATGGTTGTCCCTATCATAGAGCATCGGTTCGAGAGGTATCAGCGTTATGAGAGACCACCTAATTATGGACCTCCAATGAGTCATTTTGAACTCCCTCATTGCATTTATTGCTCATTTATTAGCATTTATTTCATTTTTCACATTTTATTCTCGTGTTCAATGTGCAAATTCACTCTTAGGAGAATTTTAGTGTCGCTTAAACCATTTCAATGTTGCATCTGTGTATTTTACTCATGTAGCTATGGAGTAAAATGTCGCCTAAGATAGTTTCATTCTCACCTCTGAAGAATACATTCACACATAGAGTTAGGGCAGAAATGCCAACTTTAACACATTTTATCATCTAGGAAACCCTAGCAATTCCCTTGTCACCTAGGCCGGATTTCATTATCGCCTAGCCTGATTCAGTGTTGCCTATAAATAATTTTGTCACTTGGGACAAAAGTAATGTCACTTAACAAGGTTTGGGCACCGCTTAAGAGAAATGTCACCTAGTATGATTAAAATTCAGCGTGCAGCCTTTTTTTGCAAAATTCTCACTTGGACTTGATTTTTTTCATGAAAATTTTAATAACTCAAGATGATCGATTTGAATGATAAGATTAGGTTAGTTGCGTTTGAACTAAACAAGTGATTAGGATATTAGGATAGTGGTACTAATCAATGTGATTTGTCAATCTAATAGGATAGAAAAACTTTGATAGGATAAATCAATCAGTGTGAAAACTGATATGACTTTGATTGATACTTCATTCTCAGGACACAGAGAAACAAACAAGTAATACTGGGTGTAATTTCTTGATACTTTAGATAGATTTGATTGACTTGAGATAATTCCTTGACATGGTATACTGATATGATTCCTTTGTTTTTCCAAACAGGCTCACTTTCTTGTGCTATACATCCGATTGATTGCTTCTCGGGTCATCGATCTTGGGCAGGCACTCAGTCCAGTGGAGTATCGTGTCATCAAGATTTGTGGTTTGAGTTTTCTTCTTGATCTTCCCTAGTTCCAGCTAAACCATGGGTTATTGATAGCTGTGGAAGAGCGATGGCACTCCAACCACAACACTTTCCATCTTCCACATGGGGAGATGACGATCACGCCTGAGGATGTGTATCGCTTGCTACATATCCCATGTAGAGGGGAGATAGTTTATTATGATTCCACAGTCTGTCAATGAGTGTTCAGGGATAATACTATTGATGATGATACGATCACATGGCTATAGTTTGCTCCATTTCCTACATTGCCAGTAGTACTTGGTGCATTGATCAGTGGTTTGCTTCTTCCCGACCAACGAGGTCATGGTTTCTTTGTTGGTTGGGGCAGGATATTGGAGGATTTACTAGCTCAGCCTCGACATTTTGACTGGGGTTCCTATGTTTTGGCACAACTATATCAAGATTTGCATGAGGTGGTCTATAGAGAGAGTTCCTCATTATCTGCAGGTGCATTGGTGCTTCAGTTATGGATTTGGGAGCACCTTCCTATGACTATGCCTATTTCTAATAGGGTTTGGCCTCATGGTTTTCCATATGCTTATCTATACACTGGCATGGTGATACAACATCATTTGGGTCATCTTGATTATTGGCGCTGAGTTATAGATGATCTCGATCAGGTTCAGTGGTGACCATACATTGGTTGTGAGGGTTGGAGAGAGGATGATGATGAGCTACCCTAGACATTCACTCCGTGTTGGATGATCGGTAGGTCTGATACCACTATTGAGAAATTTTATTTTGGCCGAGTATCTCACCAGACAATAGGATACAGGATATTCCTCAGGGTACAAGGTTATATGCTTGAGTACATGCAGAGAGATCTATGTGGGGTCCTCTTATTGATTATCAGTTTGCCTTGGATCAGATTGCGGGTATGGCATATTGCAGATGAGAGATGCTTCCAGGTATGGAGGATGTTGGTATGTCTCATGAGTATTGAGACTGGTGGTCTCGTAATAGGTTTCCTCATTTCACTGATCCGGCAGAGCCTATCCCAAGTCAGCGTGACGGTGGCAGTGGTGATGGTTGTGGCGGTGATGGTGGTGGTAGGAGATGTCAGAGATGGTGAGGACAGAGAGTTCCTCAGGTTGTTGACAAGGCACAAGATGGACCACGGGTGAGAGGTGGACATTCCTGGGGTGGAGCCAAAGATAGAGGCCAAGATGATGTAGCTTAGGTGATACGTCCTAGAGCAACAACAAATAGACAACATAGAGCTCATCGTCAGCAAAGACAAGCTCATGTGGATTTGGCTAGACAGGTTCCTGGTGGTTTAGATCCCTTGATTTAGTTACAAAGGGTTTCCTTAGCATGGAAAGATTAGGTTCCTAGATAGCAGGTGCCTACACAAGTGCAACAAGTTCCTCCATAGGTGCAGCAGTCATAGGATATGGGACAAAGTTCACAAGCTGCTCCTAGTATTGATACATTATCACAAGATATGCAGTCATTGAGGATAGAGGTTTCGATTATTGTTGGCCAATTAGATCAGGTTGCTACCTTGATGTAGCAGTTCATGATAGTGATTATTCAAAGACCTAGAATAGCTAGCACTTCACAGGCTCCTCCTCCAAAGGATGATAGAGGTCGAGATGGATCAGGTGCTGGTGATGGTTCTGGTGGTGCTACAGACTCTTGATTGATTGGATGATAGATTTTCTTTGGATGATTGTTCCTTGTATCTTATTTCATGTTATCATTGTTGATCAGAACACTTGTATCACATTTATGACATTGTTTTGTGATATACTAATTTGATGGATCATTGATGTTGATGGATATGTGTCATGAGTTTTATATAATGATATACTTTCTTGATTCTCTTGATGAGTGTGTTATGAGATTATCTTTTTTTTTTTATGTAGCTATATGATGTTCATTTATGCATTTACTTGGATTTATGCTATGGATGCAGTTATCTTATGTTATGATATAGATAGATGGATGCAATGATGCATGAATTTTGGGCATGTTTTCTCTTTTTCGATGTATGGATGCATAATGGTTTATGGAAATGCATATGAATGCCCCTATGTTTTTTTTTTTTTTCTGATTTTGAATGTATGCAAGTTTATCCTTAGTTATATGCTAAATGATGCATGAGTAACGAATCATTTCCTTTCTTTTTCGATGCATGTGGATAATGATTAATGATTAATATTATGCATGAATGCAAAAGATAATTCCATTTTCTTTGTTGATTGATATCAAGAATAAGATACTTGATTGAACCCCTCATTTCTTTGGATGTTTTGACTAACCAAGATTACAAATGTACCCCCTTGTCCTTTGAAAATTCACCATAAGCAAATGTCTTTTACTTAACATGAAAATGCAATTAATCTAACATGATAATGCAATGCAATGCAGCTAAGTGTCACTAGATTTTTAGCAAAAAAATGTCATGAGGATAAATTTTCATCATTGATCATTTCGGGACTGGAAAGAAAGTACAATCACCACTGACTACATCATGATGATATGAATATCGCTTTGTATCGCTTTTGGTAACACCCTTTTTTGGAAACTAGTACAACCCTCACTAGCTAGATGACCAAACTATGGGAGTATGAATACCAGTTTCAATGGATTCAATGTTGCAAGTGAATTTTGGTATTGAGATATGAAAGATCTAAATAGCCAAGGTATCCATTTGCGTAAACAAGAAAAGGTCAATCCTTCCTCTTATGGGATAGTCCTCAATGGTTCTTTGGTGACCATGTCGTTAGACGAATTCTCATAGGTTGATGGATTTTCCTTAAAACAATCACTCAAAAGGCAAGAAAATATTGTGTCTCTTATCATGGCCAATCTAGTCAAAACATCATTGATTAGCTAAAGAGATGTGATAAAAGTCAATTTCACTTAAGATTATCAAAAGAAAACTTCAAGTGTTTTTCAATGTTTCATGATTTTCAAAAAGAATTTTCAAGTATTCTGATCTTTAAAAGTGTTTTGTCCATTTTTAATCCTAAATAATAAAGTCAATGAAGGCTCATGGATCAAGTTGTAGGATCAATATACTTGGGTTTGAACTATGATATCCATCAAAGGTTCAATCAAAATCTCTTTTTCTTCTGAAGCTCTAATAAGTCTCTCTCTAATGTGATTGATTGTAGCACTATTGAATCCATTTGGTACCAAATTTCCAATCCTTTTCTGCCCCCAAGTAATAAATGTGATCATGTGACAAACTTAGGGGTGTAGGAAATGCAACAATGCAACTAAAAGACTTTATTATGACTTATGTACAAATGACGAATGCAATGACAGTTTTTACAAATGAGATGATGGAAATGCAATATGGACATATGTGACTTGGAAGGAAAAACTTAAGGGAACAAAAGGCACTTGTTTTACCAAGTTTTCACCATTTGGATTTTTTTTCTTTTTCTCTTTTTTCTTTTTTTTTTTAGTACCAAGGCACCTATTGTTAGGTTTTCACCAAGGCACTTTTTTGTTTTTTTGTTTTTTTGTATTTTGCCTTTTTTTCAAATGTTTTTGGTATTTTCAAGATCTCTTTTGCTATGTACAATAAATATGATGCTCCTCATCTGATACTCTTTATACTCTTTCATCTCTCTCATGTGTAGAACCTCTTGAGATGAATGTTGTTGATAGGCTCTTGGAGTTCTTCTCCTTCACAATCTGCTAGCTTATAGGTTCCCATTCCAAATGATGACATAATAATGAATGAACCAAGCCAATTAGCCTCCCACTTTCCCTTTTTTTCTCTATCAGCTTGATTCTTTGGGTTTTCTCTCAACACTAAGTCTCCTACTTGAAAGACTCATGGTTTGATGTACTTCTTGTAGTTCCTTGAAATTCTATTCTGATAAACCTTCATGTGTTCATAGGTTTGGGTTTGATGTTCCTCCAGCAATTCCAATTGTTGAAGTCAGGCAACTCTGTAATCCTCATCTATAATTAGGCCTTGAAATGATACTCGTAAAGATGGGATCTCAACCTCTAAAGGTAGAACGGCTTCGGCTCCATAGACTAAAGAAAATAGTGTAGCTCCCGTAGGTGTTCAAATGCTAGTTCTATAGGCCCATAATGTTGGATTAATTTTCACATGCCAATCTTTTCCCAATTTATTAACCGATCTCTTCAAAATCTTCAGAATGTTCTTGTTTGTGGCTTTGGCTTGTCCATTTCCTTGAGAATAATAAATGGATGAAGAGTGATGAGTGATATGAAATGTGGCACAAAGTTCATCCACATCTTTGTTTTCGAACTACTTTCCATTGTCTGTTATGATGGCATGAGGAATACCATATCTGCAAATGATGTGATTCAAGATGAACATGGAAATTTGTTTACCCATGGTTGTGATCAAAAGAACTGCTTCTACCCACTTAGTGAAATATTATGTTGCAGTTATGATGTATTTGTGCCCATTTGAAGAAGGTGGATAGATTACCCCTATCAAGTCAAATCCCCATTGATAGAATGGCCATGGTATAACAAGGGGATGTAACTCTTGTGCCGATACATGTATCATGTCTCCATGATATTGACATTTGCTGCATTTTTTGACAAATTGACAAGCATCTTTCTCTAATGTTTTCCAAAAATACCCTAAGCGAAGGATTTTCTTAGCTAGGTTTAAACCACTTGAGTGTGACCCACAAATGCCTTCCTAAACCTCATGTAAAGCTAACTTAGACTCCTCTTCTTCTAGAAATCTAAGTAATGTCCCATCAAGACCCTTACAATACAATATTTCTATAGGATTATGTAACGAGCTGATTGGCGTATGAAGTTTCATTTTTGGGCTTGTGATTGGTCTAATGATAAGACTTGGTCTTTGAGATAGGCATAGATAGGACCATACCAAGGTGAGTCATGTCCATGAAGTAGGGAAACAATTTGGGTTTTGGGTAGGTTGAATGCCGGTTTCACCAACTCTTCCACCAAGAACTCGTACTTTTCATTTTGATCTAGTTTTTGTAACAAGGAAGCCAAGGTGGCCATTGCATCAGCTGCTCTATTTTTCTCTCTTGGAATCTGCTCAAAAGTGATCAAGGAAAAGTACTTTTTCCATCCATCAATCATAGTCTTATATGGTGTTAGCTTTTCATCTTTGGTATTATACTCATCATTAACTTGATTGATTATTAATTGAGAGTCTCCATATACTTGTAACTCGATGATGTTCCATTCTAAAGCCATTTTCATGCCAATGACTAGAGCCTCATATTTTTCTATGTTGTTCATGCATGGGAACAAGAGCTTGTAGAACTTGGGAATGGTGTATCCTTGAGGGGTAATCAATAATATGCCAGCCCCAGAACCTCCTTGTGTATATGAGCCATCAAAATACAACTTCCATGTCTTTGCCTCTATGTTGACAACAGCAGAATTTGGAAATTCCACTTGAATAGTTTGTGTAGATGTCAATGGTTTTTTAGCTAAGTGATATGCTATCACTTGTCCTTTTATTGTTTTTCTATCCACGTACTCAATGTTGAACTCACTTAATATCATGACCCACTTTTCTATCCTACCCGTTAAGGCAGTTTTGCTTAGCAAATATTTTAGAGGATCAATTTTTGCAATTAGTTTCACTTTATGGATCAACATATAATGTCTCAATTTTTGTGAGGCAAAGACCACTTCTAGACATGCTCTCTCCATGAATGTGTAGTTAAGTTCGTATTTGATCAATGTTCTACTTAAATAGTAGATGGTTCTTTCCTTTCCTTGCTCATCTTCTTGCGCCAAAAGAACACCTAGAGACCTCTTAGTAGTGGATATATATACAATAGCAATGGTTTTCCCTTGATTGGTGGCATTAGGATTGGTGGATTTATTAAATAATTCTTCAACAAGGTGAATGCTTGATCACACTCTTCATCTCATATGAAACTGGTATCTTTGTGTAGTAATCTTGTGAATGAATGACATTTTTTGGCCAATTGAGACATGAATCTTCTTATGGATTTTATCTTGCCTTGCAAAGACCTCATTTGGCTGATAGTCTTTGGAATCTCCATATCCGTTATTTCTTGGACTTTTTCCGGATCTACTTCAATCCCTTTTGCTGAAACTATGTAGCCCAACGATTTGTCGGATTGGACACCAAAGGCACATTTTTTTTGGATTAAGCCTTACTTTAAATTGTTCCAACTAGATGAATATCTTTTTTAGAATTTGTAGGTGATCTTCTCTTTTGTGGGACTTTGCCGATATGCCATCCATGTAATCCTCTAGAAAGGTGTGCATCATGTCATGAAAAATCATGGTCATTGCTCTTGGATATGTGGCTCTGACATTTTTAAGGCCGAAGGGCATGACATTCCAACAAAAGGTACCCCGAGGGCATGTGAAGGCTATCTTTTCTTGGTCCTTGGGTGCTATCTTTATCTGATTGTAGCTGTTGAAACCGTCCATCAATGAGTACATGGAGTGACCCGCTGTCAAGTCCACTATGGCATATATGCTCAAAAGTGGGAAATCATCCTTAGGACATGCAAGATTCAAGTCTCTAAAATCCATGCACACACAAATGGATTTGTCATGCTTTGTGAATGGTACAATATTAGATATCCATTCAGCATCGGCTATTGCTCTTATAAATCCCACCTTCAACAATTTTTCTAATTTTGCCTTTACTAGGAGAGCCACATGTGGGGTGCATTTTTCTCAATTTTTGTTTCATAGGCTTAACCCCTAGTCTGACATTCAAATGGTGCATTATAAAGTCAAGATCCAAGCCGGGCATGTCGGCATATGACCACGCAAAGTTTACTTGTTGTTCTTGAAAGAACTTGATAAAATCCTTTCTCTCCATGGGTGTAAGTGATGCTGCCAAGTGTATTAATTTTGTATCCACTTCAGTCTCAATGTTGACCTTTTCTATCAACTCTATGAGAATGGGTGACCTTTCTTCCTTGTGTTCGGGAAAGGTATCCAATCTCTCTTCCTTTGGTGCCATAGTTGGATTTTCACCATAGGAAACATCTTTTATCTTTACTTTTTTTGGTTCTAGTGATGCCACATAGTGGTTTTCATCACTAGAACTTTTCATTTTTCTATTTTTTTTTCATTTTTTTCTTTTGATTAAGAGATTGGACCCTCGTTGTTCTTATCGTGTCCATATCGAATTCATTGGTGAAAGAAGGTTCAACCACATTAAGGTATTGGCTCATTTCTTGGTCATTTGGAAAATAAAGTAAGTCACTTTGTTCGGTTTGGTCCCAATCAATAAGGTTAGGACATATCAAGGATAATGAGTAATTAAGTAAGTTCTCATCAATTGGTTTTATGGCCATGACTTCATTGGAGGGTTCATACATTGTATCATTTAGATCTATGACGTGAGCTTCCTCGTGATGGTCCATGGAAGAGGGGTCAAAATCTCCTCCACTTGAGTCCTCGTCAACCTCTATGGGAAATAGCATGGGAAAAATGATGAGCAGATTAAAACTAACGTTTGAATCTCCACCCTCCGAAGCCCATCCAAAATGTATCTATGCATGGCCGATTAGTAGGCGCTTGTCCTATGTGAAAATCTTGTATATTGGGTTCTTCATTGTGTTGAGTTTCTTGCCTCAGAATCTTTGCATAGGTATGTATTGTGACTATCTCCTTCTCATGACATGATTCATCAAATAGAGTGTCCCACTCATAATCTCGTGAATCATCACTATCCACATCGGATTCCACCATGTTAACTTGAGGGTAGAAATCATGCATTGGGCAGGAACTTTCTCCTTTGTATTGGTAGCCTACTCCAAATTTCTCTTCTTTTGACCTCCACAAAGGTTCGATGGGTTCTAGCAAACCTCTATTTCATTTGCCTAAGGGTCCTCTTCCCTTGTATCCCATTTTTTGCATTATCTCAAACCCTTTCCCATATTGGTCAGTTTGAATATTAATATGTTGAATCCTTTCTATGGGAATATTTGATATGTCATCTTCTTCTTTGTCAAGCCATTGAAGAACTTAATTTTCTTCCTTATCAAATGTTGCTTTGTCAGTTTCTCTTACAAAGTAAGAATTGTAATTATGAGGAAGATGTTCTTTTGATGGTTTTCCATGTGTCCTTGGAGATGTGGGTAAGTTAAATATGGAAATGAAATATTCTCCTACTCCATTAGAACTGATTTTGCACTGTTTGTCAAATGTATCCATCATTTCACTCATGTGTTGGTAATGGTCTTCTTTGGCTTTTTATTTCTCTTCTTTGGTAGGTTTGTGAATTACTATCTCTAATTTAGGTGCTTGATAGGAACTTCCATTTGAAGTGGGACCCTCGTAGCTCACTTTTTCCTTACCATTAGTTGATGTTGTTGAGCTAGCTTGAGGAGGGTTTAATGTAATATCACTTTCTTTGACATATTCAATGGTGGCCCTTTGAATAATTCCTTCTCGGATATGGGGAATAAATAGCTCATGAAGAGGTTTAAGTGCATTGCAATATTGGAATGGATTTGAGTCCCCTCCAACCATGATTTCCTCTCCCATGTACGTAAATTTTATGCATTGGTGGTATGTGGATGGCACCGCTTGCATTTCGTGTATCCATGGTCTCCCCAATAAAATATTATAAGTTAACTTCATGTCCAATACTTGACATTTGGTGTCCTTCTTGACAGGTCCCACTTGGATGGGTAATACAATCATGCCTTTAGAGGATCTTTTAGCTTCATCATAAGCTTATATAGTGATTCTCTTCATAGGGTCTATGCATGACTCAGATAACCCTAGAGATTTAACAAGGCTTAGGTTCCAAATGTTAAGGCTGACTCCCCCATCTATGAGAGCTCTTTTGACTCAATGCCTTTCAATTAAGACCTCTATATGTAGTGGCAGATTTTGTGGATGGGTGATAGACATGTCATCCTGATCTGAGAATGAAAGGCAATGAGGGGCAATGAGGTGCCCTACCATGTTCTGAAAATTCTCTTCATCCAAGTTAGTAGGAACGTTAGTCTCTACTAGAGATTTCTCTAGAATTTCTTTGTGATTTGGAGATAGCTTTAATAGCTCCAAGATAGAGAATTGGGCTAGAGTCTTTTGTAGCTGATCTACCAAACTATATGGTTTTATTGCTATAGAAGATTGTTTGATCACAATGTTAGATTGTGGGGGACCAATGGGTTTAGGATCACTTCCTTGTAGAGTAATTCTTGAGGTCTGCCCCCTAGTGATAATGTTTGATGTCTATTTTTCAAATTATTCTTTGATCACTATAGCACTCACAACATTGTCATAGGGTGGCACAAAGTTGATGTTGTTGCTACTTTTTTTCTTTCCATTAGATGATTAACCTTTGTCATGGCTATAGAAGGGTTTTTTAAAAGCTGTGTGGTCTTCATTACTTTGGGACCCTTCAATTGTGATCGTGCCACTATCAATCAAATCTTGCACTATATTCTTTAGCTGTAAGCAATCGTTGGTCATATGCCCTCGAATCCTATGGTATTCAAAATGATTATGTTCACTCCACCAGCTAGGTTTATTCTGTGGTTCATAAGTTTGAATGCTAGGTAGATTGATGATGTTGTTAGCAAGGAGAGTCTTTAATGCTTTCTCAAGAGGCTCTCCCAAAGGTGTGAAGTTCCTCTTGGGAGTTGGTACCAAGTACTTATCAAATTTGCTACTCTTTTGAGTGTTTCCTTGATTGCTACTATTTGCATTGTTGTTAGAAGGTGTCTTTGAGGGCTGATTTGCATTGTTCACCTGATTAGGTGTTCTCATAAGAGCAAATGGAGTCACCTTCAAGTTGCTAGAATCAACAACTCCATCATTGACTACTCCTTTATTGTTATTTTTCAACCCATATCGACTATTTCTATTGTACCAATTCTTACTCTGGTTGTTATTATTGGAGTTGTTGTTGTTGGTGTTATTCTTATTATCCTTATATAATTTCAACTCTCCACTTTTAACTAGCACTTCTTCCATTGTCACTCCATTTTCAATAAGATCTTGAAAGTTTTTTGGACATTGCATTCTTAGTCAGTAGTTCATCTCATTGCTTAAGCTATTTATGAAGATATCCATCTTCTCTTTTTCGAGCATGCTTCTAGGATATCTCGCAAATATCGTCCTCCATTTTTGTAGAAAGATGAGGAATCCTTCTCCCTCCTTCTGTTTGGTATTGCATAATGTTATCATTGTGACCTCATGTTTAATGTCATATGAGTAATAAGCCACAAATTTTGAAGCTAGTTCTTCAAAGGTTTTAACGTCGGATGGTAATTTTGAAAACCATTCCATGGCCATACCTCCAAGACTTCTTGGGAATAGTCTCATTAAATAGGTGGTATCGTGCATGAACTCCAAACTCAATGCACAAAACTCTCTTAAGTGATCTTGAGGATCTGACGTTCCTTTGTACTTATCATACTTGGGAAACACTACATTGATCGGGAATGGTATCATGACTAAGTTTTTATCAAATGAAAAAGGACACAATGCCTCTAAAGAAAAGGGCTTAGGAGCCCCACTTTGTTTGATGGTATCCAATTGCATTTGAAATATCTTGAATTTCTTGTCCATGATGTCTATGGGACTTTCTTCAACTTTCAGGGGTTTAAGTTGGTTGACATCGTAATCACGGGGAAGCTTAAGACCTTTTTGAACTAAGTCCATAAATTATTTTTCTCTATCTCTATAAATAGCTTTCTCCATTAGTTTTAAGAAATATGAGCATTTTATTGCCTCATTAACTTTTTCATCTGTGGCATCTTTCGTCATTGATTCAGTATCAGTTCTATTATTGGTGGTGTCAACTCCTTGAGTGTTTGTATCCACTCCTCCATTATTAGTATTACCTTGATTATTGGAGTCAAGACCTCCATTGTTGTTATTACCCAAGTTACCGATATACATCATGTTGGTTTCTTTTTCTTGAGCTGCCTCTTTGGGTACTCTTGGAGTGGTAAACGTATCGTGGGGAAGGGAAGCTCTTGTCTAAAGTAAGTTTCATCTACTTGTAATGTTTTTTTGACGTAATAAGATCTGGTAAAAGTAGGCATGAACAAACCACTTGGAACAAACAAGATCCGATCAAACCTGTAGTCAAATCCTTGTGATATTTTTCAAAAATGGTGTAAAACCAGGATTTATGACTGGGTTGAATGTTGAAACAGTAAGAACATGAAAAAGGGTATCCAAACATGTGATCAAAATTTTTTGAATCCTTCGGTTAATACTCTTTGTTTTCCCTTTTAGATTTTTGGGCGTCACTAAACTGATTCTAGGTGTGACTAAAAAGTTATCACGCGTCAACTGGAAATGTGTTAGGCGACATGTTGCAGGGTGCAAGTGGTACTTTATTATTAATAAGCCTTTTTCCAATTTTGATAGGCGTGATTGAATATTTGCCCGACATGACTTCTAGATTGGTAAGCAGTTTTGAAACTGTCACAGGTGTAACTTTTCCCCTGATAGGCAATAATACTTTGTGTCCAAGTGACACTTTGTAGACCAGGTTATGAATTTTTAATTTTAAACTTTGTAAGATTAGGTCTATCAAATTTCTTGTTTTGAAAATGAAAAACAACCGCAACACACACATCAATTTGTCATCGTGTCCCTAAAACACACTAGTGTATATTCTCGATTGTTTTCCACAAGTATAACACAAGAAAGAATTCCAAACAACTACCTAGCACAAGATTTGGCTCATAAACATGGCTCTAAAAAGGTGGCCTTGCTATTTTATCCAAGATTTAGTATATATTTCGTTCAAAATGGACTTTAATCTCTCATCCCCCAAATGTGTTAAGGGGCTTCCCACACGCACCAAGGTACGATTTCATGCAATCCGTGAGGACTACTAGAGGAAGTTTGAAAAATGTAAAATCCTTTTGTCATGCACCCCATTAAGGATACATGCATTTCTTTTTAGAGTGGGTTGGATTCTTGCGACAAAAGCAAGCGTATCCCACTTTGGGTTGTCCCTCTCACTGGCCTTGTTAAGGAAAACTTGGGAGGCGAGCCCACTATTGCTCTAGCATGTATGTTGAAAGCAAGAAAATGAACTTAGGCCGACAAGTTTGGGAGTTTGATTCACTTAAAAAGTGAAGACCATATCCCTATTATCTTTCTTTGTTCCAAACACTCAAGCACAAATTTGTTCTTTCCCAATCTCTTGACAATGAGATTCTTAAAATTGAAGTGTTTGGTTCATTTCTTACTTTACTTAAGCTATGTTCAAAGAATTCCACAATTTAATCAAGTGCAAGCTTGAATAGAAGAATACCTTTCCTTTTGTAGCTAGCCTAAGTTAGGGGCATTTTTGAAAGGTTTTCTCATTTTTTGCCTTACCTTGGCAATAGCTCCCTCCAAATGTGCTTATCCACCAACAAGTTACTCAACACCAACAATCACTATGAGGGGAAACTAAATCAAAATTGATGAAGCAATGAATTATGTAGTGAACTTTTAAGTACCTTATTTGTAAAGTTTTAAGGAAAACTTGAACTAAGGACTAAAATCCAATTTAGGGATACGAATTTTGATTTATAGGCTTCAACAATTGCAAGATAATTTTGGAATACCTAGTTTTCTTCTTCTTGTGACGTCTCAAGAACAGCCTTGATGTGTGCAACATTTTCCTTCTTGATCCTTCTTGCTAATGCCTTTTCCTCTTGATTGAACCTACTTTCTGGTCTTTGGACCTTTTTGTGCCTACTCATTTACAATCAAAACATACAGACAGAGAATTAGATGATTAAATTGATCAATCTAACAACAAATTAAGACCACAGATAGTAGGCGACATTGTCCAGCTAATACACATGAACAAATTGTTAGCAGGCGTAACTTCGATAATAGCGAGCGTCACTTTGCAGCGGCTCAAGTGTTATCCAAAGTTACACAGGCGTGAACAATTTATTGCTAAGCATAAGCAATATTTAAAATTGCAGAAAATGATTAATCCAAAGTGACAACTTAATCAGAGTTAAGCAGAAATTAGAAAATCATAAGCATGACTGCTTCTGTTAATTGTGTAGCAAAGCTTTGGCATAGGTGGTAACAAATCATAAATCCATGACTCTGCTTAAGTCGTAGGTGTGACTTTACACACAAAAGGCATGAATGCTTTGTCGCATAGGCGTGAGTGTTCCTCTAGTAAGCAACTTGAAAGAATTCAAGACAGAATAGAAGTTAGAAACCAGGCGTGAACTAAGAATCCATAGGCATCAAGACAGTGATTACAAGCGTCATCAGAATGACCGTAAGCATGACTGAAGTCTCTGTAAGCATGACTTAACCTATTTTTTGCATAAGATTCATGAAAAGGTGAAAATAAAAACACACAAAATATGATCAAAATGATAAAATGAGGCTTAGGGCCCCACGATGGGTGCCATTTGTGTGATGATGAATATCACCTTCATGAAATTAAGATCTAATAGAAACAATTCAAAGTAAATACAATGCAAATCTATTTTAAATTGAAACTAAGATCTATAGCATCTCATGGTTCTCTAGAAAGAGGTGGTAAGTGAAGCTCTCAGCTCAAATCCTCACTAGTGACACTTCTAAAATGAGAAATTATGCTTCTACTATGCTTCTACAATGCTTATTCAATGCTTAATCTTGCTCAAGTTGATACAAAGATACTCAATTGCTCACAATGCTCTCAAAATGCATATAATAACAATGCTTTGCAAATAAAGTTCTGAGATATGTTATGCTTCCAATTTGCCTCATACTTATTGTAAAATCCCAAGGGTAGGGGGTGGAGTGAAGTAACCATGATCAACCCTTGGTTGAGTCAAATACTTTGCTTTGTTTATAAATGGGGGGACAATTTAAAGCCTTGTCTCAAAGCTTTGGACAAAAGGACAAAATTGAGTGGATGAGATTGAAACTTTAAAATGAGTGATTGAGATTCATCCTTTTTGAGTGATTTATGTCTTTTTGTCCTCAATTCTCATTGGTTGCTCAACTTTGTTGAAAGATATTAGGATTAATTAAATTCAATTAATTAATTAAATTTAGCCATGTAAGGAATAGGTTCATTTTGATTTTTGATTTAACAACTATACAATTAATTGATTAAAATCAATTATATAGTATTTTTGGTCCCTTTAAGCTTTGATTTAATTATTTAACATCATTATTTTATTTTTTATTTTCTTTAATTGATTTGTCCAATTTGATTTGATAAATGTCCATTTTTTAATGATTTGATCCATTTTGATTGATTTTAATGCATTTTAATGATTTTCGACCAATTTGATGATTTTTGCAATTTAAAAGCACTTGCCCAGTTTTGAGTGTCTACAAAATGCTAAGGTTGGCCTATAGAATATGATGAGCTGGATATTGTTATGATTTTGAGGTTAAGGATAAAGTTTGTTGAGAGATCCATGACTGAAAAAATTTGAAGATGATCTAAAGGATGAGATTGAAACGTGATATGAACAAATCTACCGAGGAAGGTTTAAGTGGCAAAAATGGATGAAGGAGATTAAGCGGCAAAATCTGATGGTTGAAAAGAAAATATTTTACATGTCTATTTAAGAGACATGAGTTTCATTGTTGAAACATGCCGGAAGAAGGAGACTGCAAAGAATTCACGTGAAGACAATTTTCATGCATGCCTGATCAAACTGGTTATTCAAGAACCGAGCTACAGAGTTTTTACAGAGCGTCAGAGAACACCTTACCGAGTGAAAGTAAGTTGAGATATTGAAGGAAGTGAATTGTTTAATGATCAAAGGATTATTTCTAAGGGCTTAGCATATATATGAATATCTACAATTGAGTTGTAATTGAATCAGATCATTACTATATTAGTTTAACCATTGATTCATAAAATCTCTTAACCGAGTGGACTTGACATTCTTATGTTCTACCGTATGACATTCTACTGAATGTAAAGTGTTATCTTGTTGACCCCATAGTGAATGTTAGTCAAAAGTTAACAGTTAGTGTTAAATCCTGTAACAAGGTCACACCTAATAGTGTGTATTGTAACCTTTAACAGGATTGGCTCTTCACCAAGCTCACTTTAGAAGAGTGAAATATTTTGGGTTACCGGTCCCAAGTGATTTTTCCCTTAGCAGGGTTTCCATGTTAAATCATTGTGTTATGTGTTTCTTGTCATGATTATTTTGTTATCATACTTTACATACTGCATAATTGATTTAGTCAGTAATCACATTTGGATATTTACTAGTAATTGGTAAAAGCACAAAGATAGATTGAGTTTATATGTTAGTGAGCTGCATATTTTGGTTAAATTGTTTTGTGAAGTACATGTTTGTATTTGGGACTGTTGGATAGCTAATCTAACTAATTCACCCCCCCTCTCAGTTATTCTAACATAGTTGTGTGGGACTAAGGTTTTTGGTAGTTGTTGACAAGTGAAGGAAATTAATTGGCTACTCTCAATGACGTGATTTTCTATTTTCAATTATTGACTATGCTAAGTTAGCAATTTCGCAACTTGTGAGCTAATCTTTTAGCATGTGGGTAAAATAAACAATGATGTTTTAACTTAGTAGAAAAGGTAATCAACTTTTATGTCAGGAGAACGAGTTCATATTGTGAATGAAGCTTAATTTTTTGTCGAGATCAATGGTTCTCATGATCCCTCAATCAAAGTAGATCAAATTTTATTTGACATGGGATCACCAGATCTTGGCATGTGTCCATGGTTGGCAAAAATTTTGAGGGTGTTTCTTGACAACAGGTGATGACTTCGGAAATTTTTAGTATTTCGGTCTACTGGTCCATGTTCCTAAACACAATTGATATCTAAATGGATCAATAGTTATCATTCGGCCTACTTACAGGGAAGAGACCGATGGTTTATATGGTTGTGAAGG
Source organism: Chamaecyparis obtusa (assembly GCA_027943335.1). NCBI lineage: Eukaryota > Viridiplantae > Streptophyta > Pinopsida > Cupressales > Cupressaceae > Chamaecyparis > Chamaecyparis obtusa. The sequence goes on along the minus strand of BSBK01001464.1, from coordinate 63,672 downwards.
AGGGTTGGTAACAAGGACATAGGACTGAAGTAATGGTAGGACATCTTACAAAATGATACTTTTTTCCATGAGGTGGTACTTGAAGGATTTTTAGAGAAGGATGGGAACATTTTAGGATATCCTTTGGGGATTTTATTATAAAGTGCACAAGATTGAAATAGTCACTTGCAGACAGCAATTTCAGAGGTTTTTTCAAGCGTACAGGCTTACTGATAGGATATTTTGATACTGTAAGTGAAAAATTCATTTTGACTATTATTACATGGTAGTAACCTTTCTGATATCCAAAGAGTGTGGTCATGGGATTTTTTCCCACTATGTCCAATTTTAGAAGCTATAAATCTTTCTTCCCAGTAGATTTCATTACTCAAAAAGATACAGAAATGGACATTCCATAGAAGGTAAGTGACTTCTGGAATGTATCCAAATTTGTAAAGATACAGTTGCGGGAGGCATATTGGGATAGAAAGATTGATTCGCGCATATTATAGTGAGAGAGATATTTAAAAGGAGAGCAATAGCCAAAGGGATATTTAACTTAGGCTTTCTGAGCTAAAAATGCCATATCTACAAGGCTAGTGCTCCCAAAATTTGTGATGGTGCCTTCTTGGATTGGTACAAGGTGAAATAAAGGTTGATTGGCCTTCATTGGTGTTCTTGTCCCTATTCAAAAGTGGTGCAGAAACTTCGAAGGAAAGGGAGTGCGATTACCCAGAGTTATGCTTCCTAGCCCCGCCTGAAGCATTACCATCACAAATGTAGTTGCAAAGATCCCTGAAATCCTTGATGCACATGAGTCAAATTTTCAAGTACATGATCCCTTTTGGGGGGATGATATTGGCATGACTCAATTCTTTTTAACTTCTACCAGCTGGCAGTTCTACACTTATAAGGGTTAAAGGTGGTATGTAATATGTAGTATCATTTGATGTATTGGGTTTTTCAAGGTACTTTTAGGGCTGACCTGAAGAATATTGCATTCCAATTAATTTTGGAATTCAAGGCTCATTAGGGTTAGGAGGGAGAAGATATTTTCAAGTAGTTAAGATTGAAGAGGGACATGTAGCAGCATTAAATCACCTTCAATTTCCTCCTTTCTATATAAATTATTCTCTTTTTCTTTATAAGGGACTTCAATCTTTTGAAGAAAAAAAGGGACTTCATTCTTTTGAATAAAAAAAGGGACTTCATTCTTTTGAATAAAAAAGGGGACTTTTCAACTTTCATGTGAAAGTTAGATCAAACTTTTGTTTGAGGAGATTTCCAGTAGTAAGTTTTCTAGTTTTGTAAGCAGTCTTATAAATCTTCCATAAGAGCAATATTATGAATCTTTGTTAAACCTTTTTCTAGTTCTTAGTATCTTTCAGTTGTTTCATATATTATATAATAGAGCTAGCACGAATTTTTAATGAAATACAGTGTTGGTTTAGTTCTCTCAATTGTACAAGTTAGTTAAGTTTTAAGAGGAATAAAACATAGAGTTATTCTTTCTTAGTGTCTTGTTATGAGATATGTAGCTTTTCTTTCATGATTTGGTCTAAAGGATCAATTAAATGATTATTAAAAGTTACAAATTTACTAGTTTTGGGCAAGGATTTGATAAGGAGGCTGGGTTGGGGTATGGTTAAAGAAGGTTGTAATGCAAATTTTCTTAGATCATTTTCTATTAATAAGTTCTATTATATAGTGCGATGCTTCTCATTGACCCCGTGGCCCAATGGATGAGGCACTGGTCTTAGCTTTTGTGAGGTTTACATATGTATTGTCTACTCATATTTCTTATGTTCTCTCTCTACAAATATATTTGAATCACATAATAACATTTACTTTTAGAAGTTTCTGTCCTACCCTATCTCATGCTCCATGCAGGTTGATGGTCAATGGGTGACTAGCGTTCATCTTGTATCTCCCTGTCATGTTTTGAATCCTTATATGGGATATATATATTTATATAGTGTCATGATATAAAGTTTGTAATGTATGGTTTTAAGGGCATTAAGGTTTACCTTCCTTGGTTTTGCAAAGCCTAAAGTGCAAAAAGATAGTTATCCTTGTTAGTTGGTCTAGTCTCTTAGGAATTTTCTATTTGGAGTTGGCTTCTCCTTAGAACTTTTTGAAGAGCACTGGTAGCTACTTTGTAGTGTAAACCCTATCAAACCAGGAACCAACTCTTTCTTCTTGAATTCTGTGTTGCCTTTATTCTGAGTTGCAGATGAGCTTCCTGCTCCAAAGGATCCGCCTCTTTGAAATATTCCACCTCTTCCTCTTTGTCTTTTCTCTTGTTTCTTGTTCATTTTTTCCTCATCCTTTAGGGCATATTGATAAGATTCCTCTACACTCAGCAATTTGACCAAACTGATTTCATCTTAGATAGATATCCTCAAACCATTCAAATATATTTCAACCCTTTCAACATCATCATGTGTATGGCCAGATCTGATATCCAATTTGTAAAACTCTTTAGTAAAATTCATTCACACTAAGATCCTTATGCTTTAGGTTTTACAAATTTCTAAAGAAAATTACATGGTAATCACCTAGTAAGAACTTGGCATTCAACTTATTCACCATCCTATCCCATGACTTAATTTTCTCCTTGCCTCTTCTTTGTCTATCAGTGTAAAAATTATCCCACCACAAGGATGCATGACCTCTCAACTTAGTGCAAGCATACTTTACCTTCTTATCTTCACTTTTTCCTTCAAAATCAAAGTACTTTTCCATCTCGATGATCTAATGAAGAAATTCATCGGAATCCAATTTCCCATCATAATCTAGTGGATTGAAATGTGATATGGTATTAACCCTAGTTAGGGATTTTAGAAATTGATCTTCTCACTGATCAAGTTCAAGTCCATCTATTATTTATTCTTCTTCTTCTTCTTCTTCTTCTTCTTCATTATCACTTACATCTTCAAAACATGGCGACCTCTTCTCTGGGCTATTTCAACAGCTTATAATCTGGTGGCTATTTGTCTCAACATGTCCATCATGGTTGGATCTACATCTCTCCTTCCTCCACCATGGGCATTTCCTCTCCGATCCATCTCATGCAAGTCCTCTATAATTGTGGGTCAGATCCTTATTCTACCACTCCACAACAATCAAATCTAGGACTTCACAACCTCAAGAGACAAAATTCAATCACCACAAGAGAAAAACCTTTCTTTGATACCACTTGGTGCAATCACGGACATAGGGACATCAAAGAGATCCGTCCAATCCATTCAGCAAGAGTCACACAACAAAAATAACATATAATAATCAAGAGATAAGAAAGATCAACCTTCACATTAACATAAAATCAATTAGAATGGATCGACAACATGCAGTCTTACATTCTAGGCATATAGGCCTAATCACAAATATAAATCCTCACAAATTCCTTAGCCTCAATCTTTTGGAAGCTAATATTCTAAGAGCTACCTAAACTAGGAACAATTTCCTTTATTTATATAGATTCACAAGCCTCAAGTTGGCCTATAAAGATTACATTTCCCAATATGACTTTTCACTGTGATAATGATATCCTAATGTGTGCATTCACTTTTCATGTATCCATGCATGCTACTACTTTTGATATCATTGTTTTGATCACCATGCACAACTCTATTTCCTCATTTGGTAGCATTATTCATTATTAAATTTATTATGCTCTAGGACACCATCTCCTCACTTTTTGTGATAGTCTTTGTACCTTGGATATTATTTACTATCACTGTAAATGCAAGAGTCATCATACTAGGCTACACCATGGTGATCTTTGTTATTTTTTTTACTATAACCTCATTATTTGAACATTGCATATTATTGATTTCAAGAAAAAATAGACCACTAGTCAGATCACAGGTTTATCTTAGATGTCTTCCATCATCTTTTTTAACAATGGATAATTCATTGTTATTGGTTGTATTGTCCTTGACTATGATTTTTCATGAACTCTTAAGTACTGTGATCTATATAGTTTCTTTAAACCTCCATGGCATCTTGAAACTATTTTAAGGAATTGGCTACTATTTTGTGTGTTCATGAATTGCATTGTTTTGATATATGCTGACCACTTATTACTATCCTTGATTATCTCTTGGTATTATTATTGAAGTGACCATCATTCTAGATATCTTCTCTTGGCTTATATCATTGTCATGAGGCATTGAGAACATCATCATTGTATCTTGGAACCATTTTCTTACCACTGTTATATGTAGCATTGTCATGACTACTATGATACCATACACTTACATAAATGCACCCTATTTTTGCAATGGCTTCTCATGGCATATTGTGTAATGACACTATCTTGATTTGAACCTGAGAGCTAAGCCCGATGGTCAACAATCTTGTGCAACACTTAACTCAACCACAAATTTCTTTGAAGGGGATTGAAAACAAGGTGGATCCAGTAGTCCTTGTTTGAGTTTAAAATGATACTAAAAATATGTGCATTTGGATGCTATATTTAGGGCCAAGGATGAGAAATTGATGATTTATAACATGCACAAAAACTTTTAGACTATCTATATGTAGTCTAAAAGAGTTATAGATCTAGAAAAAGGAGATAAAAAGAAGTTCTTATGTCTAAAATCTAGGCTAAAGTTAGGAGATTAATGTTAGTTGGGGCTCCCTTGACACAAGAATGTGAAATAGGAATGGTTAGTTGTGTTTTCAAGATCAAGATATTGCTATGAACCTTCCTCATAAATTTCATTAGAAAAATGTTGGACAATATTGAGTAGAGAAACATCGACTGTACTTTTTGGATCTTCTAAAGCTCAATCTATAGGCCTTTATTTATTTTGCTTGATTCCAAATCCATATCTTTTGATCCTTCCACATGCACATGCAAAGGAAATAAATTTTTGGGTTGATAGGGGTTTTCCTAGAGGTCAAAGCCCAAGTTTGTAATTAACCTTGAAATTGAATTGAAATGTAATTATATTGAAAGTGTTCCTTGAGGTGGCAGAGGGTATATTTTAAATTGAAATGCTTGAATGAAATTTTATACCTTTATGAATCTCCTCTAGGTTGAAGTATTCATGAAAAGGTTAATTTTGACTAGTGTAATTTTCTTTATAATTTCTTGATCATTGATTCCATCTTGAATAATTGAGATCTAAAATTTACCTTTTCAATACTTTGATAATGCTTGGTTATTTTCTAAAGATTGATGATTGATGTCTTCTTTGAATTTGTGATGTGTTTTTGTGAATGTCTGAGGTCTCAAATGAGGGGGTAAAGATTTATTTTGTACCTCTCCTAATGAAACATATTCAAAAATTTTAAGTAGGAAGAAATGAAGGAGGAATTCTTTACCTTGCAATCCAACCATTAGAGGGTTCAAAATTGATCACTTTATGGTAGGTCAAATGCACCCCAAGCATCATTATCCTAGGTTAAGGGTGCCACAAGTGCCATTGACCAACCAAATAGAGTTGATTCAAGGACCAATAACTAATAAGTGGATAAAGTTGTCAAATTTAAGTCGATGCAAAAAAGTAAAAAAATGATTGAAACAGTGGAAGGCCATAATGCTAAATTGATGCTTAAACAAGCATGAAATTTTATAGGGATACAATTTATGATGCTACACCCATAAATGAAACCAAAGGTGATTAGGCGCTGATAACAGTTGTAAGGAAATTATGGTAGTGAAACAAATTCTTACACTAACCTTGAGAGAGGGATTATGCAAAAAAAATCTCAAATATTTACAATAGCTATAGAAACTTAACAAAAATAAACATAAATAACACTAATACCTCAAAAGACTAATTTACATGGGAGGAATCCTTTCAAGAGAAAAGTACACACTCCAAAAATACATCAAATATACAATTTAGAAATCAACAACAAACTACAATACACTATTGTAAGAAAATTCCCTCATAAAATAAGGTTTCCTTATAGGGAAAGAAAATTCCACAAAATATATACATTTAGATCTATGACCTAATGATAAATAGTCAAGATTTACAATAATAAATTTTATATGAAATGTGGCTTTATAGCCATTGAACAATCTAGATTTAGTTCCACAACATATAGAATGCAAAAATGGAAAAAATACAAGTGTTTATCCAACATATAGAGTGAACCTTATCCAACATTGAGAATGCAACAACTTGAAAAAATACAAGTGTCTATCCAACATTTAAAATACACCTTATCCAACATTCAAAACACACCAATAACTTTTTATTATTGCAAGGTTAAGATTGGCTAGTACATATTTCCTCAATGTTCTAAGAGCCATAGTACTTTTAATAAGCCAATCCACTTTCAAACTAGGATATCCACTTTCAAACGAGGATATCCACTTTCAAAATAGGATCCGATTTAGGATTTGAAGGTTCTTGAATAGCTCCAATAGTGTAGTGATTTAAACCTTTTTCCATCAGTTTATTCCATGCATTTGTTATCCATATTTTTTAATAAAAAGAAACTTAAGATTACCCATGGAAACAAATTTCAAAGAGCACAAGAGAGAACTAAAGGCACAATCACAAAACACACCCCCCAAGTTCACTTCATCAAATAATCCCCCCTAAAAGTAATGATTTGGTACTTTATATTTAATGTGGTTATAATAGCTACTTGCAAAACAAATGCAAAGTGTATTGTTTATATAAGTGGTTAAAATTGTTGCAATTAGGATGTATTTGACTAAGATCAATATACAAAAGACCAAATTAAGATCTATGCATTGCAATTGAAAAAATTAGCTAGCTAAGGCCATGTGCTAAAAGTATAAATTCTGATCACTATGACTAGAGACTAGAAACTCTACATGTTCAACTTGTTCTCATTAGACCCAATTGTCAAAGAGATTCACTCTTAAACACACACACATGCCCCATGAACACTTTTTAGCAATTTCAATAGTATTTGGAAACCTTAAATTATCAATTAAACTTTCTTTTCAAAGGTGGAAGAACAATTAGTATATTTAAGATGTGGAAGAAACAACAATCATCATGTTTAATTTGAAAGACATCCCAAACTCTCCCAAATATTAAACATTCTAAGAATTATTTTTGGTTTTGACTATTTTGACTAAAGAAAAAAATAGAATAAAAAGACCAATTGGTGATCAATCCCTATTGGATGGTTTTTCCACTTCCATCCTTTCCTTCTATACGATTTCACTACCTTGCTTGTATTTCCAATCTTCTTGTAGCTTTTGTTGGATCTTTTCCTTGCAAGACCAAACTTGAATCAAATGATGGGCTAGATTCTCAGGGTAGGCACTCAAGTTTGACAAGAAAATAGTCCAATTGATGAGGATAAAGAACATCCTCCTTTTTCTTTGAGCTCCACATCACTCAGGTGGGTATTGCCTCATCTGCACACTCATGACTCTTCTTGAGTTGATGAACAAAAGGCCTGCAGATGCATTATTGTGGAATAGTCTTCAAACCCCTTTAGGTAACTTGTACCCCAATGAAGCAAATTCTTATGCAATAGCCCTACTTGCATAGAATGAGTCTAAAGACTAGAGAGAAACTCTTAATACTACCGCTAACATGAAAGGGAAAGGAATTTGAATGATTTTGATGTTGGGTTGAAAGGACCCCTGAGATATCCTAAGTCTCTCATAGACCAGTGCCTTATCCAATGGGCCACAAAGTCAAATACCCTCCTGCAAGAGACAGCTATGAAACAAGGAGACAATATGTTCAATGTGTTAATGCCTTACATCAATCACACACCATGACCAAACCTCAACTTAGCACCCACCTGTGTATTCAAGTATGTTATTATCCACTCAAAGGATTTTAACCCTCCCCTTAGAAAAGACCTATAAACAGGCAATACATTAACCAGCATCCACTAGAAGACAAGCATGAGATATCTTTGACACCTCAGCTCATACACACATAAACACTAACCCTGAACCAGTCATCTCTATGAAGACAACTCCACTTGCAAGCACTTAGGCAATGCAAATAGAAAAATCAAACACCCTTGATGTATGATCAATGAATCAGAATTCAAATGGAGATAGCTTAGTAACAGTAAGAATATACTGAATCCTCATACATAAGACAAATCTGCTGCAGCATGCATTATATTCTTTGAACTAGCAATGGAGGAAGAACACCCTATATGTAGAGAAGAAGGAGAGAATCTACAGGAAAATAACCTTTCCTGGAACTGACAAAATTTAGAACACTTCCTAATGATCATGAAAATCCCTTTATAGGAACAAGGATTGCAACAAGCTACCGATCACTAGGGCACAAAATTTAGGTCTGCAACCACCTAGTACAACAAGAAATGAAAGATTGCAGAAAAGCCTAGAAACCCGAGAAGAAATTAGGTTAAATTTGATATACGAGTGCATTGGTTTCCTCATCATAGACTAACTGCGATCACAATTTACTACCTTCTTGTTGTAGGAGAAACAAAACTCGATGCCAAGACCAACTTGAGAAACTTCGCACGTACATAGCAAGGTCACTGTCATACCAAACCATAGCCGCCATCAGAAAGAAACAGGCCACTGCATTCAAACCAGCAAGACATCTCAAGCAGCAAAATCTAATCTGCGCAACCGCATAGACCTTCTTCATCACCATCACAATTATTACTGTCCTGCAAAAATTAAATTTGAGCTACCCCCATCATCACAAACGGCCAACTGCTAGGAAACCCAGGAAAATAAGGGTTGTCGCATGATCGCATAGCCAAGAAAAGGGCTATGCGAACATGCGACACATCACCAACATACACCACCAAGTACAAAAACATCATGCCACAGACCATACAGACCCTCGAGCCAGATCGCATCACCTACCGCCATCAAACCAGCAAGAAAATCGGCTGGAAAAGTAATCAATTTTAGTACTTCCTGTCGTTGCAAACCCTCAAGAAATTCAAATTCAAACTGCAACGGTCACTTCTATGGCACCAGTAGTCCATCAACAGTCGACATTCAAACTGAGATTACCTTTATATCGCCATCATTAGATTCATTTACTTTTCCCGAGCCCACGTGCCTTATATTCTTTAAGCAAAATCAACAGTCGTCGTTACACCGCGATGCTAAAAGTCAAGCATCTCACCTCAGCGGTATAGCAACGACCACATGATCTTCACAGACTTGTCGACACCTTACTTCCTTTGAAAATCACGGCCCCACTAACAACATCCAGCTCGTCACCCCCGCCAACCAATGAGAAATAGCCAAATCATCACCACCGAGCAGACAGGTCCCACCGCACCTATCCACCAATAGGCCCCAAGCGACAAATGCCAACTGGTCGCATGGTCGCATGTCAAAAATATCTGACATGCGATCATGCGACAACTAATCAAAACATGCACCTTCGCTTTCTTTCTGACAACGGGACCCCCGCCGAAGAAACGCCTGCAGCAAACAAGATCAACGGCCACCGCATCTTCGCATAGCTCTGACAAATCTTATGAGATCACATGCCGATCATTGATTCTCTGACAAGACCAGGACCCACTGACACATCCGAAAACCATGTCCCACTGACAACATGCAACGGTGCAAAAACACGAATGAATCAAATAGTGCCAACTGCGCATACGTGTCAACGGACCCGCCTGCCTTCCCTATGAGAATCAACGGCTGTCGCTATACTGCCACATTAAAGATCGAGTAGCTTTCCCTAGCAGGATAACAACAACTGCGAGATTAAAATGAACTTTAATCCACCTGAACGCTGAGAAAACTCGGGCCCACCAACAGATTGCACTTGCGCACCTAAGACCGACGAACAAGGAAAGCCGATAGAAAGGAAGGAAAGCAAGGTTGAAAACACACAGGGTTTTCGATAAAAGATCAAAAACATCACGGGTTTTAAATAACATTGTGGGTTTTCGACACTGAGGCATATTATGAGATTATCTCCCGCAGACCTTAAAACATTAACAACTCCCTGGATTTTGCGAATTAAGAGATGCGATCAGAGCTGGAGCAAGGTGACAACATGAAGAACACATGGCTAAGAGCGCAAATCATAAAACCTTGTGAATTGACTTCTCATGACAAAACTGTGCTTGTAGGCAAGGCAAAATCCAAGAATCTTGCAGGGAAATAGTCCATTTTCAAAGAATTTTACATTGACAGGAAAATGGACTAACAGCTTCTTTTTGAGAATTTCTAATGCAATTTAGATAGCATTATGATACATTTATATCTCTCACAATTATTAGTTTTCTTTTATTTATACATTTACAATCTTTGTAGCTTAGAATCTCTCTTAAAAAGTTACTAATCATTCATTTATTTTAGATTTCTAACAAAATGTTGCTAGTAAAAACAATCATTTGAAAGAAACATGCATCATTACAAGACTTTAGAATAATAATTTTCTTATTTTTTAGAATAATTATTATCATTAAAAACAAATTATAAAGTTAGGAACTATATATATACAATTATTTTTTGCACATAAAACAATATATTATCTATAGTTTATAAAAAATGTTTATCTAAATTTGCTTTTCTCTTGAATAGTACTTTTTAAAGATTGGATTTAAGAACATAAAAAAGTAATAATTGAGGACCTCACATCAATATACACATGCTTACTAATCCTGGGGTGCAGATCAGTTAGTGTGTTGTTGGATGAGCAACCAATTGACCCAGGTTCAAACCTGGTCAAGTACCCTCGCTGGTTTAACTTGCCACACAAATGGTGGGTTGCATTTTAGTTACTGCACGACCAATTAGTTTTGCCTCACTCGCCCCTTCTTGATCCCAACTTGGCAATTTGTAAAACCAAGGTAAGGCAGGTTAAACATTGGGTCAAGTTGCGAGGATACCCACTCAGATAATAAAATATATAAAAACATGCTTACTATTTATTATAAACATATACAAGTATTCATCTTATAAGATTTATTGTTATTGTGGTCCAACACAATCTTTAAGTTGTTGATTACATGTACATGTCTTCATAATTTTGTGCACATTTTGAATAAGACTTCCTTTAGAAATGTTATAAAAATAAGACCACAACCACTTAATAAAATAATATTCTTTCTCAAATATTATTGACTAATTTTAATAAAAAATAAGTTTTAAAAATAATATTTTTAAAATTGTAAACTAATACTAATTTTTTATTTTGTTTTTCTATAAATTTTAATAAATATTAAAAATATACTTTTTATAACTATATAAACTATATTTAAACAAGGGCTGCGTGCAGCTGGAGTCCCTGCCTAAGGTGGGGGAGTAGGAGAAAGTGTGTGCAACCAGTATTTGTGTGGGCTTTGCATCGCTTTGTTCCAGATGCAGCTTCATTGTTTGAATAACCAATTCTTTACTTTTTAGACATTACTTGCTTAGCTAATTCTTTTTGACACAGTTTATTTCTTCCATTCTTTCTAGACATTACTTGCTTAGCTATTTCTTTTTGACACAGTTTATTTCTTCCATTTTTGGATGTAACTTGCAAGATTTATATGACATCATTTCTGGATGTAAATTGCAAGATCTATATGACATCATTGAAAACTAAGGTAATATTGATAAATTATGATAGTATTATCATTTTAGTGTGTACAAAATGTTGCTCTGCTTGTAGATACCAAAGTACTTGGAATAGAAAAGTTTGGGGAATTCAGCTTTGTTTAACCATAGTTATGTCTCTGTTCGAAGCTCTTGCATGATTTCTGTGAAAATACTGTACAACTTTCATGATACTGTACTCTAAAATTACATATTCTCGTAATATAGGCATGGAAATTTAACAAAAATAATCTAAAAAAATAAAATAAAATGTCAAACAAATTTGAGTTAAAAAACCATGTTTAGCACTTGTAAACGGGAAAAGTGCAAACCCAACATTAAATTTATTGCTCCATGTCTTAATGCTTGTAAACAATTTGTAGCTTCATAGAGATACATAGATGAATAATTGGTGTCTCTAATTATTAATGTGGGAACATGGGATTGTACCCACAGAGATACATAGCTCAATAAGTGGTGTCTCTAACTATTAATGCGGGATTGTTCCAGCTGTTAAAACATACTTCTCTTCTCTATCCAGAAGGCTATTTTACAGCAGCCATGACAATCAATATTGTTTATCGGTTGAATAATCTAGGGAAGAAATCTACAACTTCCCATGTCCTTTATCAATCTAAAGTGCACAGAATATTTAAAAAGTATGTATAAGATTGAAAACACGTAATTTTCATTTGTTAATCTACCATTCTTACAATGTGTGAGACAAGGTCAATGAAAGTTGGAAAGCTTGTTCTCTCTGAGCTAGAATTACTTTTGAAAAGCAATGTACAAATTAATAGAGCCAAATAGCATCAATGTTTACAAACTCAGTAGCCTTGAACCAAACAATAAGAAATTAGACAAAAAAACTGAATTAAAACAATCTGTAGGTTGCGATTTGTGCATAGCAGTGTGTAATGTACAAGATAAGTTACTAAGAGAATTCGTTATCAAATGTCAGGTCAAAATATAGATACATGGCAGGGTCTCATGTAATTTAAAATAGGATTGGGCGTTCGTTGGGAGCTTTAATAGATGTGGATGAAGACATCGTCGATGGGGATTCTTACATCTATGCCAGATTGAAGATTGCGGCAATTAGCAGGATACCAGAAATAATTATGTTGGTGGTTAATGTTCGTTGGTGGCTCCAGAGAGTAGAGATTGAGGAAGACACTCGAACCTTCTTGCAATAATATGCTTATGTGAAAGAAGACGAAAAGAGTGCTCCACCTAATGTCTCGCCATCGTACGACATGGATAAAGGTCAGATCCAAGGACATTCTGGCACCCCAGAACAAACGATTAAGAAATCGGAGGAGGAACCGTCAGGCTCCAAAAATGGTATTATTAGGGAGGATTCCAATTCAAATTCAAATGTAAGATTGTGTTTATGCATTCATAAATTTCTTTTGACCTGGGGTATGTATGCGCAGAGGCTCCATCTGGTATTCACTCAAATTCCTTGTTTGGATATCACATTTCTTACCTCCTATTGCGTTTCTGTCATGATTATTTGTCATCAGCTAAGTCAAGCTTTTCCGCCTAGTTTAAAAAACATGATTGCAGCGGCTTTTCGTCGGTTAAAAAAATCCAACATATGCTGGGAGGAAAAAAGAAGTAAAGATGAAGAGACGAAATGCCCTCACCTGAGGCGAAGAAAGGCAGAACAGTAGCTCGACAGAGTTTCCCCTCAAGCTGAGCTAACAGCAGAATGATAAGACGAGCCTTGCAAAGAGAAGCCACAAAGTAGGGCCTGTTGTTGAAAGATATTGACCACGTCTGTACCAACCTACCATTTGTGCAAGCATAGAGAGGCACGTGAAGCTCATACACAATGCCAAGCCAAACGAAATCTGGGGGAAGAAGACACATCTTTGCCCATGCGAATTGTCCCGAAAATAAAAAGACCGCGAAGTCCTTGTGGAAAATGCCATTTGCAACCACCAAACATTTTCCCTAATATCTCCACGCAAAAAGGAAAAGACTACCCGGAAAATTAGCAGCAGCCAATAGGAAAAAAGTAATGTATATTTATTACGTCAGACATATTCCGAAATTTATCCAATACTATAGTTTTACACAGTATTTTCGCACATTGCACCATTTTCAAGGAGCAAACTAATGCTCAGAAAGCCATCGAAAACTTTAGTCTCCTGCCTACGGCAGGGACTAATAAATTTATCAAGGAAGACATGGATCCCAATTGTGGAGGTATTGGGCCAGTTAGACTGTTCTCAGACAGATCTATGTCAAGAAAACCACAGTAAAATTGTAAATAAGTAGAGGGGAGAAGTATAGCCATGAAGGCCGAAGATTAAAGCGCAATAATCTCTGTTGTTGTTACACGGTTAAATCAAATTAAGGATTTTAACATATATAAGAAGCAATATTTCAATTGAATGTCATTATTATGGATTAACAGGGTACTGGGGTCATTTCTTCACACACCCATTTCTCATGGGTAGACATTTCTCGTATATCCACATTTTCACTCATCACATTAGCCTTTAGAAGATTGAGTCAAATGAATGAAACAAAGTCACAAAGTAATTATTTGAACCCATTTTCTACTCACAGTTCTATAAGATATGTCAATTTGGCTAACTCTGGTGAAAGCTCTCCCCCAAGATTGAATTTTGTTAGTGTTCTGCAACCAAAATACTAACGTAATAAGCCCTTATATTACTTCTATTAAAAGGAAAAGGAGGAGATGATGACCTATGCAGGAATAACAACATACATGTTGGTAACATGCGAACCATTGACAGAACCACAAGTGAGTCCTTTAAAGCTGCATGGATCACCACTAAAATCCCAATCTACTTTACCCAGTTTGCTTGCAAATGTCTTTAATGCTCCAACTGTACACCCCAGAAAAACAAAGGAAGAATTACAGAGATTGAAAAACATGAGTCTAGAAATTACAACGAATTATATGCAACAGCATAAAAAAATTGTACATTCATCCTATGAAAGTGCAGCCTCGGCATGTTTAGCATTGAAGTAGAAAGAACACATAGAAGTCACGCACAGTATAATTAACAGAATGTATGAAGCCATGACTGGAGCTTCCTTCAAGTATTCCCAGCACAATGTAGAGACGTGCTGCAAATGTCATAAATTGCTAGTGTGGCCAAGATTTCGCTTATTCTATTCTTTTCATTTGAACGGATTTCTTGTCTTTTGTTGAATCAGCCCGTCTATGCTTTTCATTCGAATGGATCTGTTGTCTTTTTTTGAATCATCCGGTCTGATAGGGCTTTTTTCATTTTTCTCTAGTTTTGATTTTTCCTGTTATCGAACTAATGGGTTTCTTGTTATCGGACTAATGGGTTTCTTTATAAGTGAAAGAAAAGGTCAACAAATTCACGAGATTTTACTTTGTTAAAAAGATTGGGTAGTTGGTGTTGGGCTTCAAAAGTTTACGGGCTGGGGCACCGATCAGTTCAGGATACGCACCAAGAACAATCTGAGGCTGTAATCCACAAGAAACTTCCATTTCCACGTCGAAACAGCTTCAAGTTTTTTGATAAATGTTAAATGCTTGCTTTCGGGCATGTTTTGTGACAGATTTAGAAAATCTTTAAAATTCGATAGATTAGTTTTAAAAACGTAATATGAATTCAGACACGAATTTATAATCTAAACTAACAGGTGATTGGGTGTTGGATTCCAACTGTGTTTATGGTCTTACAGAGGGTTGCACGCTAAGGGCAAAAATACAGAACCAAACTAAACTTAATCAAAACCCCAAAAATTTGACAAGAAATTCATACCTGTCTGTGTCTTCAAACTATTTCGCAATCCCCTTCTCCTGCTATTTTAAGCAAACGCAAAACCTACAGCAATTAGATGTTTACCACAAAAACAGGAATAACACATCAATACTGTATAGAATAGACTAGAATAGACTATAGGACAGACGTTCATTAAAGTTCGTGGTGAACATTTAAATCCAGGACTTCAGCACCCATTTAAAGCCATCAATGCCACGCGGATCAATGCACCAAGCTGCTCAAATTACCTCCACCTTATTTTTTTCCGCAACCATTAAAGGAAATCGACGCACAAATGGACACGTGCAGAGAACTATATTAAGAAGTCGGGAAAAAAGGACAGCAAACCGTCCCCTTGCCGCCCCGTACCCCTGCAAGGAAATGCCGCGTGCAACTTGAACAATTTTCATAATATGTTGACACAAAAATGAAAAAGACTACCGGAAAAATAAGAACCAACCAATAGGGAAAAAGCAAAAAATATATATTACGTCACATAAATAATGAAATTTGCGGAAGACTATAGTTTTAGAACATATTTTACCAACCTGCACGATATTCAAAACACAAAATAATGCTTCGAAAGCTCTTGAAAACTATAGTCTCCTGCCTTAACGGCAGGAACTAATAAAATTAATTGTAAAATATTATATATATAACAATAGATTAGAAATAACGTGTATTCAATCCCACGAAACTATTTAATTCACGTGTATCAATATTGAGGACAGTAAAATTAATTTATTAGGACAACGCATAAGTGGGTGAAAGCCTCCCATACATTCTCCTCTTCTCCCATCACAACCACCCCTTTCTCCACTTCTCCTTCACCACTCTCATATATGCGTACACAACCTCTTCTCCAATCTGAAATGAAACTGTGGAAGAAGGAATGCCGGGTGAAGAGAGCTGTATATACCCATTTACCCTCCTCCAACTCCACCTCACTGATGAGCCAATTACACCATTGACGCTTCTCATTTTCAGTGAGTCCCAAAGTCAATGTATTCTTGGAAGATTCATAATTCACAACAAAGCATAGAAGAGTGCAGCGAGCACTGGAGGGCCATTCCAGAAATAGGCTGGAGGTCATTTTCTGGTTAGCAAAGGAGTCAACGACAGAGAGATTGGGAAAGGAGTTTACAAAGGAGTTAACAAGTGTGGCTGCATCAGGGACCGCCCGCGCGCATACTATCATTCCTTCTTTTGGACATTTCTGCAAGTCCTTTCCACATCAACACATTAGCCAATGCACAATCAATTGAAAATAAATAGAATTCTATAGACTACTTTTACCTTCATGAATTGAACGAAACCTTCGAAACCTGATCTGCTGATTGCTTGGACTTCCACTTCTCTCAATCTTTCCATTGCTCTGCAGTGTTCCAAACCTGGTATTTTCTTAACTCCGTAGCAGCCTTGGATCTTAAATGCTTCAAGAGAACCTAATTGTGCAAAACTAGGAAGCACATCCAACTTGGGGCACCTTGTCAAACTTATGCGCTGGAGTGTATTTGGTAGGCCTTCTATCTCCTTTAGATGGCTATTATACCCAATTTCGAGCCCCACGAGAGGAGAGTCTTTAGAGATGGAGATCTTGACCATTTCAGTTGACCACAGCTCTAACACCTTCAAACGTTTAAACAACCCTGCCCCAAGATCCAATTCGCTGATTGGGCACGCCCTTATACGCAGTGTTTGAAGATTGATTAATTGCCCAAATGACTTTGGTAAGGATTTCATTCCTAGACCATCTAGACTTAAATCCTCTAAGAGATGAAGGCGACTCAGAGACTCAGGTAAACATTCCAGCTTGTCACAATCAGAAATTTTAAGAGAAGTCAAGGATGACAAATCTCCAATAGATGTCGGCAGGCTTGTTAACAATCTACTTGAGATTTCCATACTTCGCAACTTCCTCAGTTGACCGATGTTCACTGGTAACTCCTTTAACCTCTCTATACAACAAACAAGCTCTGTCAAGGAGGCCTGATTTGTAACGTGACGAGGCAACTCTTCCAATTGCTTGGAACCATTGATACCCAAATACAATAGCCTTGTCATGTTTTCCAGAATGTCTGACTCTAAGGTGAGTTTATAACAGTTATTTAAAGAGAGGTATTGCAGGAGTGTGAGCTTTTTAAAAGAGAGTGGCAACTTCCTCAATTTCGTGCAATTTGAAAAATTAACATACTTCAGGTTTCTCAAATCCCCAAAACTGCTGGGTAAAGACGATAGTTCTGAACCACCTAAGCTCAGTCGCTCCAGCGATTGAAGTAGACAAAATTCTTGTGGCAGGCTTCTCATCTCATCCACAGCCACATCCGTACGCTCATGATGAATGCTTATCTTTTTCAAATGTTGAAGACGTCCTATTGACTTTGGAAATCTTTGGAATTTTGAACAGAACATAGATAACTCTCTTAACTGAACAGGAGTCTGCAAAAAAATCTCAAAAATTTTATTCAATCTGAATAATAATTAAAATATGGAAATAAAACTTTGAAATGTAGCTTACTAAAGAAAGATACTTACGTTGCTGTCAGCATCCCATAGTTCTTCTAAGTGTTGATCCCCATTTTGTTTCTCAAAGAGTTCTAAAACCCTCAAACTTTTTAGTGAGCTCAATGACTGAAGATTTCTCTGCTCAATGTCAGACCAGCGAAGCCATACCAGCTCTCTTGATAGATCTCCAATTACATGATTATAATAATTTCCTCTAGCATGAAAAAATTTTAATCCAAGTGAAGAGGGCTCTAGGCTATAATTTACACCACTTGCCTTAAATATAAGCTTTCCATCCTGAGAACATTGAGGAAATTCCACATTCTCATTTGTGGATTCAGCTGCTGTGGCCTTTATTCCTCGAATGGAAAATCCCTTTTCAATACAATAAAAAATGAATTGAACTAGTTATGGAAACATTAAAACTCATAAAATCAAACAAATGCAACAAGACAAAGGAAAGCATTAATCTTACCTGTACTTGATTGCCAACATTAATAATTTGTTGGGGAGACCAGATACGGTTGGGTGACTGATGATTCGCAATTTCTCTTCCCAAATCACGTAAGTGGTCATGCATGCTTATGTGGTCATCACTACCATCATGCATTCTTATGTGGTTATCACCACTATCATATGAATCATCATTGAACTCAACCAACTCAACCAGACATTTATTTAAAAGTTGTTCCCAACTATGCTGACCATTCCATCCTAAGCCGTCCCAAGCTGCAATTGCTGAACTTCTATTCTCTCCTATAAAGAAACAAGCAATATCTAAAAATATCTGCTTCTCCTCATCATCTAGGGCATCATAACTGACCTTTAATCTCTCTTTGATATCTTTGGGTAAAATTCTAGAGATCTTCTGCAACTGAATTTCCCAATAATCTTTGTTGCAGATACCATACAATTGTGCTCCAAAGACTTTTAGAGACAACGGTAATCCTTGACAAACATTTAGGAATTTTTCAACCAAATCTTCAAACCCCTGACGTGGAGAGGGCTGCAAGAAAGCATGCCAACAAAAAAGTTGCTTGGCATGAGATCGATACAATGGTTTCATTTTATAAATGGATGAGATCCCCCAACATCGAAGGACTTCAAATTCTCTTGAAGTGACTACAATCAAACTACCCAATCCAAGACTATCCTTCTTGGGCACTAGAGCATTCAATTGATCTACACTATCCACATCATCCAGAATGATAAGCACCCGAATAGATCGCAAATGGTTAGAAAGAATCCCCTGCCCTTCTTCTACATTGTCAATTGATACTCCTGAGAGACCAAGGTCTTGTAAAAGCTTTTTCTGTTTCTCATGCAATTTACTTTTAGAAGCAGCATCTCTAACGTCTAATAGAAAACTAAATTTGTCCATGTATTTACATTTAATATTGCATAAATGTTTGGCAAGAGTGGTCTTGCCAGAGCCACCCATGCCCCATATTCCTACAATCTGGACATTGTCATGGTTCTCTGCAGATTGAAGTGTTGTACATTCAAAGTCTTGAACAGCTTCATCTAATCCAATTGGATGGTTGGCAACCACAAATGGTACATTTTTTATTGCTTTCAAAACAGAGCCCACAATTTTCTTCATCAGGATCCCCTCATCACTAAGCATATACAACAGCAGCAAAACGAAAAAGACCAAACATTACTTAACATGACGTGTAACAGAAAAATAAGAAAAAAAAAATGCAACAAATACAGGAAGTAATTGATAACAAGAGGATAAGTGCTGGGGACAAGAGTGTTTGGTACTCACTTATCATTATGAACGAAGCCAACATTATATGAAACACTGTTGAGCGCATTCTTCCACTCCTGAAGCTTTTCCAAGGTGTATCTACCCTTTTTCATATGCCGGGAAAATGCCTTAGCATAAACTCCTTTTGCATATCTGACATCATCAGGCTGAACATGATAGAAAACAGGAACTATTTGGGTGCCCGTTTTGAGCATAAACAAAAGCTCTGCCAAACACCATGAGGATTGTGCGTAATTCTTAGAAAATATAGCTATATGCAATGAAGCACTGCGCATTGCCTCTTCTATATGTATAGGCAAAAAATCCCCAAATTCAAGCTCTTCACTATCAAGAAAAACCCTCAATCCCATGCCAGTGAGGGTCTTATAGAGAGTTGCTGCGAGTGTGTGTTTGACATCTGGGCCACGGTGATTAATGAAAACATCGTATGGTAGTTTTTTCTGTGGCATCACAGTGGATCTAGCAGAAGTAGATGTAGATGGTACTACTTGGTCAAAAGCATGTGTATCAGATTGAGATGGTATAGCTTCCTCTTGAAAAGCATTAGGATGGCTTCTTGTAGAACAGAGAGAAAGAAAAAAAGAACAGCAATTGAAACAGAATGAAAACAGGGTTTCAACTGAGGGTGTAGTAGAAGTGGACGAAGATACAACAATTTGTTCATATGCATGTCTATGTTCATTGTGATCTTGATCATGCTCAGTGTTACCACTAGAAGTAGAAGTAGAAGTAGATGCCATGGACTGGATTTCAGCTTTGACAGAAAGATAAGCTGGAATGGAAGAGGGATTCTGAGTGCAGAGGAGGTGAAGGGCTGGGTATTTGTGGAGGATAGCCGTGCAATCTGCAGCCTCCTAAATTTGACCGTGTGGGTGGCAGTCGTAGTCAGGATGTACGACTTAAAACAGATTGCTCAGAATGTGGGCGAGAGAAGAAATTGAGAGCTTTGAATAGATGTCTTTTCTTGTAATGCGCGCAAGCTGTAAAGGAAGGTACAATACCATCTTTCTACAAGTGGCGAAGGAAGAAGGTGGCACACAACTGTCGGGCTTTCAGTACTGCTTGTCGCGTTGTAATGATTACTCTGAGAAAATTGTGGAAGATAAATCCCTGTATTTTCTTGGAAAGAGGGACATTAGACTGAAGTATAATTAATTTTACATAGACATTAATTTTGTGCTTCGAAGGTTCGTTTAATAATGTTGACAAAGAAAGAAAATTACAGAAGAGTAAATAGATTAAATTAGGTGAACATGAAGAGAAGGGATCGAGAAAAGTCTATAGGGTCCCTTTCATGTCTCTCTCTCCTTGTCTTTCTTATTCATTCCTATCGTCTGGAGTGTCTCTCCCATGTCATTTCCATGGCTCTTGTTCTTGGACGGTGAGAAAAATGGTGGAAGATAAGCATGCGGTTGTAATTAGTCTAAGAAATGTGAGAATATCACTAAAGGTTCATACATTATGTAAATCTAATTACGACATAGGAAACATCGTCATTATAATTTTCCTTGTAAATGTAGGAGCTAAAATGCATCTCATTAGACAATTTGTTTTCATTTATTAATTAAATTAAAAGTATAGTACAGTTATTTTGTCAATTTTAAATTATTTAGTAAATACAAACAAATGAAGTTGAGTGGTTCTCAATGACACCATAGATCAAGTCTTGCTGATTGGGCACTCAATTATACAAAGTGTTTGAAGATTGATTAATTGCCCAAATGACTTTGGTAAAGATTTCACTCCTACACCATCTAGACGTAAATACTCTAAGAGATTAAGGCGCCTCAAAGACTCAGGTAGACATTCTAGCTTGTCACAACTAGAAATTTGAAGATTAGTCATGGAAGACAAATCTCCAATAGACTCGAGTAGAAGATAAATCTGCAATAGACTCGGGTAGACATTCCAGCTTGTCACAATTAGAAATTTTAAGAACAGTCAAGGAAGACAAATCCCCAATAGTCTCAGGTAGACATTCCAGCTTGTCACAACCAAAAATTTCAAGAGAAGTCAAGGATGACAAATCTCTAATAGACTCGGGTAGACATTCCAGCGTGTCACAATCAGAAATTTTAAGAACAGTCAAGGAAGACAAATCCCTAATAGACTCAGGTAGACATTCCAGCTTGTCACAACCAAAAATTTCAAGAGAAGTCAAGGATGACAAATCTACAATAGACTCAGGTAGACATTCCAGCTTGTCATAATCAGAAATTTTAAGAACAGTCAAGGAAGACAAATCCCCAATAGACTCAGGTAGACATTCCAGCTTGTCACAACTAGAAATTTCAAGAGAAGTCAAGGATGAAAAATCTACAATAGACTCGGGTAGACATTCCAGCTTGTCACAATCAGAAATTTTAAGAACAGTCAAGGAAGACAAATCCCCAATAGACTCAGGTAGACATTCCAGCTTGTCACAACCAGAAATTTCAAGAGAAGTCAAGGATGCCAAATCTCCAATAGACTCAGGTAGACATTCCAGCTTGTCACAATCAGAAATTTTAAGAACAGTCAAGGAAGACAAATCCCCAATAGACTCAGGTAGACATTCCAGCTTGTCACAACCAGAAATTTTAAGAGAAGTCAAGGATGACAAATCTCCAATAGATGTCGGCAGGCTTGTTAACAATCTACTTGAGATTGCCATACTTTGAAACTTGGTCAGTTGACCGATGTTCACTAGTAACTCCTTTAACCTCTCTATACGACAACATAGCCTAGTCAAGGAGGCCCGATTTGTAACGTGACGAGGCAACTCTTCCAATTGCTTGGAACCATTGATACCCAAATACAATAGCCTTGTCATGTTTTCCAGAATGTCTAACTCTAAGGTGAGTTCATAACAGTTATTTAAAGAGAGGTATTGTAGGAGTGTGAGCTTTTTAAAAGAGAGTGGCAACTTCCTCAATTTCTCACAATTGGAAAAATGAAGATGCTTCAGGTTTCTCAAATCCCCAAAACAGCTAGGTAAAGATGATAGCTTTGAACCACCTAAATTCAGGTGCTCCAGTGATTGAAGTAGACAAAATTCTTCTGGCAAGCTTCTCATCTCATCCTCATCAATGCTTATCTTTTTCAAATGTTGAAGACGTCCTATTGACTTTGCAAATCTTTGGAATTTTGAATAGAAAATAGATAACTCTCTTAACTGCAAATGAGTCTGCAAAAAAATCTCAAAATTTTTATTCAATCTGAATAATAATTAAAATATGGAAATAAAACTTTGAAATGTAGCTTATTAAAGAAAGATACTTACATTGTTGTCAGCATCCCATAGTTCTTCTAAGTGATGTTCCCCATTTAGTTTCTCAGAGAGTTCTAAAACCCTCAAATTTTTAAGTGAACTCAATGACTAAAGATTTCTCTACTTAATGTCAGACCAGCGAAGCCATACCAGCTCTCTTGATAGATCTCCAATTACATGATTATAATAATTTCCTCTGGCATGAAAATCTTTTAATCCAAGTTAAGAGGGCTCTAGGCTATAATATACACCACTTGCCTTAAATATAAGCTTTTCATCCTGAGAACATTGAGGGAATTCCACATACTCATTTGTGGATTCAGTTGCTGTGGCCATTATTCCTCGAATGGAAAATCCCTTTTCAATACAATAAAAAATGAATTGAACTAGTTATGGAAACATTAAAACTCATAGAATCAAACAAATGCAACTAGACAAAGGAAAGCATTAATCTTACCCATACTTCATTGCCAACATTAATAATTTGTTTGGGAGACCATATACGGTTGGGTGACTAATGATTTGCAATTTCTCTTCCCAAATCACGTAAGTGGTCATTCATTCTTATGCGGTCATCACCACCATCAGATGAATCATCATTGAGCTCAACCAGACACTTATTTAAAAGTTGTTCCCAACTATGCTAACCATTCCATCCTAAGCCGTCCCAAGCTGCAATTCCTGAAATTCTTTTTTCTCCTATAAAGAAACAAGCAATATCTAAAAATATCTGTTTCTCCTCATCATCTAGGGCATCATAACCGACCTTTAATCTGTCTTTGATATCTTTGGGTAAAATTCTAGAGATCTTCTGCAACTAAATTTCCCAATAATCTTTGTTGTAGATACCATACAATTGTGCTCCAAAGACTTTTAGAGACAACGGTAATCCTTGACAAACATTTAGGAATTTTTCAACCAAATCTTCAAACCCCTGGCATGGAGAGGGCTGCAAGAAAGCATGCCAACAAAATAGTTGCTTGGCATGAGATAGATCCAATGGTTTCATTTTATAAATGGATGAAATCCCCCAACATCAAAGAACTTCAAATTCTCTTGAAGTTACTACAATCAAACTACCTAATCCAAGACTATCCTTCTTGGGCACTAGAGCATTCAATTAATCTACACTATCCACATCATCTAGAATGATAAGCACCCGAATAGATTGCAAATGGTTAGCAAGAATCTCCTGACCTTCTTCTACATTGTCAATTGGTACTCCTGAGAGACCAAGGTCTTGTAAAAGCTTTTGTTGTTTCTCATGCAATTTACTTTTAGAAGCAGCATCTCTAACATTTAATAGAAAACTAGATTTGTCCATGTATTTATATTTATGATTGTACAAATGTTTGGCAAGAGTGGTCTTGTCAGAGCCACCCATGCCCCATATTCCTACAATCTGGACATTGTTATGGTTCTCTGCAGATTGAAGTGTTGTCCTTTCAAAATTGTGAACAACTTCATCTAATCCAATCGGATGGTTGGAAACCACAAATGGCACATTTTTTATTACTTTCAAAATAGAGCCCACTATTTTCTTCATCAGGATCCCCTCATCACTAAGCATAGACAACAGTAGCAAAATGAAATAAGACAAACATCACTTAACATGACGTGTAATAGAAAAATATGAAAAAAAAGTTGCAACAAATGCAGGAAGTAATTGATAACAAGAGGATAAGTGCTGGGGACAAGAGTGTTTGGTACTCACTCATCATTATGAAGGAAGCCAACATTATATGAAACACTGTTGAGCACATTCTTCCACTCCTGAAGCTTTTCCAAGTTGTATCTACCCTTTTTCATATGCCAGGAAAATGCCTCAGCATAAATTCCTTTTGCATATTTGACATCATTAGGCTGAACATGATAGAAAATGGGAACTATTTGGGTGCCCATTTTGAGCATAAACAAAAGCTCTAACAAACACCATGAGGATTGTGCATAATTTTGAGAAAATATAGCTATATGCAATGAAGCATTGCGTATTGCCTCTTCTATATCTATAGGCAAAAAAATCCCCAAATTCAAGCTCTTCACTATCAAGAAAAACCCTCAATCCCAGGCCAGTGAGGGTCTTATAGAGAGTTGTTGCGAGTGTGTGTTTGACATCTGGGCCACGGTGATTAATGAAAACATTGTAGGGTAGTTTTTTCTATGGCATCACAGTGGATCTAGCAGAAGTAGATGTAGATGCTACTACTTGGTCAAAAGCATGTGTATCAGATGGAGATGGTACAACTTCCTCTTGAAAAGCATTAGGATGGCTTCTTGTAGAACAGGGAGAAAGAAAAAAAGAACAACAATTGAAATAGGATGAAAACAAGGTTTCAACTGAGGGTGTAGTAGAAGTGGACGAAGATAAAACAATTTGTTCATATGCATGTCTATGCTCATTGTCTTGATCATGCTCAGTGTTACGACTAGAAGTAGAAGTAGAAGTAGATGCCATGGAATGTGTTGATGTTAGTTTTATACCACTACATAACATATAGGAATTGAATGCTTGATATAGAATACCAAACACTCAATCCTCTCTTGAAAATTAAATACTCATGAAGAACATGAGAAAACTCCAAGGTTCCTTACACCTGTGGATACTAACTTAGTTATATTAATGTGATTTGCTGTTAATCACTTTGGCGGGCTTACATTGTTCATTCAAAGATAATTTTGTGGTACTTCTCTTGCTTGACTTGTTTTTTTCTCCTTGATCACTTTCACTTTCAACTACTCCTACCACTAACTACTTACTGCTCTACTACTACTCCTACGGAATGGAAAGATTGACGAATGGATGGGGATCTAACCAAATGAAAGCTTGCCTATGGCGCTACCTCCATAGATGCAATGATTCAAGGGGAATTAGACTATATTACCACACAAGGCTTCCTAACAAGCCGCTAGGATGCTAGTGGCCTAGTATATAGATCTCTATCAAACATTCACCAATATCACCATACAACTAGCCATCTACTTCTATTCTAACAACATGAAATGAAATCCTACTTTAATTTGAGAGATGAAAAGAAACATGCAATACACCAAAATGATCATGTATATCCACCATGCAAACCACAACAATGAGTAAAGAACAATTTTGATAGTATTTTGGCAACAATTCTCCAACATAACTCTCTTTTACAAATAAGAACAAATGACCTTATATAAAGGCTCAAAATTACAACGAGTGACCAAGATTAAGGGGCAAAATCAAGGGCCAAGATTAAACCTTACAAACCCTAATTAGGGTTACCATCTTTCAACCAATTACATGAGGGCACCAACTTTGTGGGCCAATGAGAAAATTACAATAATATGTCAACCAATGATAACATAGGACACTTGGCATGATTTGATTGCATGCACATGATATTGCCACCTCATCAACCTTATCTTATAAATTTATTTAATCCTTGAGATGAGGTGAAGCCTTGGATGCTTGAGCTCGTCCTTAGAAACTTTCTCATCACCACTTGAACTTGCTTGTACCTGATGTCCTAACCTTGAAAGGGTGAGGTCTCCATGCACTTGGGGTAATCTTGCCTTGGCCTCGGTGGCTTGCCTGGATGTGAACCTCTTTGCAATTTGAGAGCCTTGCTCTTGGCCACCGCCTTGAAATTAAACTTGACCCCATCAACTTATCTTCTCTCTTTCCACCTTCATTATTTTTACCTTCTTTAACCTTCATGGCCTTCATAGTCTTCTTCAACCTATCTCTCAATTGTATCATGTCAATGGTACCAATGTTGGTGTCTCAGACTCGCTTCAATTTCGTAAAGAAAGTAGTTTTGGGCATCATATCTTCCTTGTCTCCTATTTTGGTATTAATTCCCTTTGGAAAATAATCCAATCAAGACAATCAAAAAATCTACTTAATGAGTCAGCCTTCACCCTCAAGCATGAAGATCCTCCTCTACACCAACAAATTCTCCTCTAAAGAAGAAGAAGACAACACCAAAAATGCACTCCTCCACCAAAAGAAGAAAATCACCCCTTGCTAAATGCACTCCTCCTTACAAAATTTCACTCTTTTGTTGCTCCAAGAGCTCCTCCTTGGCTGCCAAGAGACAAGTGAGAAATGAATGAGAAAATGAGTCGACAAGCCCTACTTTTATACTAAATTTTGTCTCCAAAAAAGCAGGGCCGACTTTATAGGAGGAGAGAAAAAAATAAATTAAAATTGTCAAGACAAACATGAATTAAATGAAATAAAATTGCACAGTTTTGGGGGATTTAATTTTAATTTAAAATTAGACTAGCCTAGTGCAAAATTATGGGTTTAAATTAGCCAAATCCGAAATTATTATAGGCCCTAAAATTGAAATTTTGAAAAAATATTATTTAGGCCTCCAATATAGTTTTAAACCTTCCCCATTGTGGACTCAATAACTTGCCTTGAATTTCACACCTCTTAGGCCTTAAAATACATTGAATTTAACACACAAAGGGGCTCAAATAAAATTTCTAAATTACAAACACTTAGCCCAAAAATATGATTTTAAAATGCATTTAATCTCAACAGCCTCACCAAAATTAATTAAAATTTGCAAACCAATCACAATTCAAAGAATTTCAAATTTTCATTTCTTATTTAAAATTTCAAAAACCCCACTTGGCAATTTAATTTTCTTTATTATTTGCAATCCAAAAAAAATTTATTTAGCAATTTAATTTTCATTTGACAATTAATTTTTTATATTTTGTAATTTATTATCTCTATTTGGCAATTAAACTCAAATTTGGTAATTTAATTCAAATTTTTATTTAATTTCTATTTTCACCACCAAAAATTTACAAGGTTTTCTCAAAAATATCCAAATTCATAAATAAATTTTGAAAATGTTCAAGTTTTTCAATTACATCAATTTTCAAAATTCATCGTAGTCCAAAATTTGCAATTTTATCCTACTAGATATTATTCTAACATCAAAAAGAAAATGTTCTCATTGAATTTCATTTGGTCTAAAGACAAAATTGACTGTTTAGGAAAACCAAGTTTCCGTGCAAGGTGAAAACAAATAATACTCCCAAGCACCTCAAAAACATCGAAGGTTAATATTTTCATTCCAAAACCTCCGAATCTACCAAAACCCGCTAAGACATTCAAAGCTTAGGCAAATTTTATCCTACTAGATATTATTCTAACATCAAAAAGAAAATGTTCTCATTGAATTTCATTTGGTCTAAAGACAAAATTGACTGTTTAGGAAAACCAAGTTTCCGTGCAAGGTGAAAACAAATAATACTCCCAAGCACCTCAAAAACATCGAAGGTTAAAATTTTCATTCCAAAACCTCCGAATCTACCAAAACCCGCTAAGACATTCAAAGCTTAGATCTAGGAAAATTTCCAAGACCTGCTCCACAAAAAGAGGGGGTCCCCAAATTTTTTGAAACGATGGTGTTAAAACCTCACAACAAAATGGACTTCAGCTTTGACAGAAAGATAAGCTGAAATGTAAGAGGGATTCTGAGTGCAGAGGAGGTGAAGGGCTGGGTATTTGTGGAGGAGAGCCGTGCAAGCTGCAGCTTCCTAAATTTGACCGTGTGGGTGGCAGTCGTAATAAGGATGTAATTTATGAAGACAATTGGGGTGAGCAGGGCGGCAGATGAGTGCAAAATACAATCATGTTGAGACAATGTTGAGTTGTCAGGCACGTGAAACGTCCTGTCCGATGTTGAGTTGGATATTGGGATCTTCCATCATGACTCATGACTAACGTATATTGATACCTTATGAAAAATAATGAATTATTTCTGGAACAGTTGTGGGATACTATTTCACATCAGAGAACAATTGTTTTGTATGAAATTTCAACATGGCAGATAAGCCCCGCATGAGAGCCGCCTCCCCAAGGTGAAAATTAGAGTTGTTGGATTCAATAATGTTAGAATGTCTGCATAATATATGCACTTAATATACATTCTATATTTGTAATATGTGCAGTAACGAATTGTTTTCAGAAATCCACGAGAGTATGTATGCATTCGGTACGTCTAGATTCATTCATTGCTATCATAGATTTAAAATAATATTTTAATACCATCCCAATATGCAAGGGAACAGCAGCTCCTGCAGCATAATAGTTGTAACATCAGCGTTACAACAGTGAGAACTTAACAAACTGACAAAACAATGAACAGCTACAACGGTTGTTAAATAATGCTAAACATAACTTCTTAATAGTAATAGATGTTAAGACACCAGTGAAATTTATCAACATAAGCTAAAAATAGTGTCTTCACAGCTGTTTTAATTGCCAACTGAGCTATAATATCCACCAGGTAGAGATAGTGAAGGCTTAAAGAACTCCTTCACTGCTCAGCCAACAAAAGTCAACAGAAGAACCCATGTTGTTGTGTATTTCCATCACTTTTTGAAGAAAGAAGAGAACATCACGACATAGGAAACATAAATTAAAAAAAAATGAAAGAAAATCACAATACAAAATAGGGGAGAGGACCCAGTAGTCGTGCACCCTAACTTCGTGCATCTCAAAAGTCGACATAACAAAGTCGAAAATAATCAAAAATTTTATAGCATCTTCTATGATGAGTTAACTACTTATAACTAAGGTTTTGGGTTGTCATCATCAGTTTTGATAAGTTTTTTAACCCGATTTAGAAAAAGTGTTCAAAATGTCTATTTTCGAACCCCCTACCAATCATAGCGAATCACCACCCCCAATCTTTAGTTGCAGTTGATCCAATAGTTGAACATATTCGCATCTAAATAATTCACCCCCAAACACATATGCAAACAATTATAATTATATTATTGTAATTTTATTATTAATAATTGAATAAAAATAAATAAATTTTTTTTTATGTTGTTGGCATAGTGAAACAATTATCATCATTTAAATGAATAAATAAAACCTAAAAACTAAACAATCTAACCTAAAATATAGTCAACCCTAATCACATCTAAACACATCTAACCTAAAACATAATCGATGGCGTGAAGGTTTTCTGCCGCCGCAAGCCATTTGTCGTTGTCGTGAGGGTTTTCTGCCGCCGCAGGTGCCATATGTTTACGCCGACCCAGTAGAGCTACAGAGACGTGGCAACCACAGCAACAAAGGGAGGGCCACGCAATGGAAGCAGGTGTTGGTTTGCAGCGATGTTTATTAACGCTTTCCTCCTACCTTTCATGGTTTGCAGCGATGTTTATGTACGCTTTCCTCCTTCCTTTCATGGTTTGCAGCGATGTTTATTAACGCTTTACAACGATGTTTGCAGCGATGTTTATTAACGGTTTGCAGCGATGTTTGCAGTGATCTTTACATCAGCGTCGACCCATATGGAGGTGGAGCTGCATCGACCCATCTGGAGCTGGATCATTCAAGTGTGTCTATTGACACAGTCCATCAGCGAAATAATTTGTTGATTCGAGCTGGTAAGGTCTTTTTGACCTTATGGGGCAATGATACACATTCCTTCTGTTAACTGGGTATTTGAATCTACTGTAAATTTCGCTTACGTTTTGTGGATGTAAATTTGGGGGCTTCAGTGAAGTAGCAAATGACAGACAAAGGGCTTATACTTTGCCATTTTGGGGGCTTATGTTTATATTAGGCATAATGACAGCAAGAAGGATAAGAAGCAAAAGAATTTAATAGTTTTCTGTAAACCCTTTTCTGTCTGTCAGTTGCTACTTCACTGGACATCTAAAAATTAAATGGGTTAATTTTATGGGTTAATTTCATGCATTTATGTAGTTATCATGGGGTTTCTACATTTTAGCGTTTGTTTATTTAAATGCATTTCTTCAGGCTTTTTCACTGCATTGTATGAGTAGAAAAAAATGTTTGTCGCTAGAAAATAAGCAGAGGGATTTTATTTTTCTTCATCCTCGAAGGCTTTCGACGAAGGGATTTATGCCAAATGCTTGCCGTGTCTCGTGAATTTGATAGTGAGTTTTTATTTCGCATTTGAGAGCTCCAGGATTTCATTTAATTTGCATTGCTTTCTTACCATTTTCCATGATAATGGATCCATGCTTTTAGGGTTTATAAATTGCTGAGATTTTGTTGTTTTGGGCGGCTGAGATTTTTTTAGAGATTGGCAGAACGCTTTATAAATTGCGTGTGGTCGAGTTTGATAGGTCTCCGAGTTGCTTAATTTGTCGCTTTGTTAGAAAGATTTTGCATAAAGGGTTGGAAAAATGGTGAGCATTGGTGGGATCATATTGGATTGTCAGCGTTCAGGTTGGGGTTTTGAGGGGCAGAAAGTCTTTTAAGGGGTAGAAAGTCTTTTGCTAGAAATATTGTTATTTCCAGTTGGGTGTTGGGTTTATGTATTTTGAAATTCTAGGAAAGTGATTTCGTCAATACTGTTTGTGCCAGCACTGCAGATGTTTATAACAGTAGATTGATCATTGTTGATATGTTTATGTTGAGCTTACTAATTGTCAAAAAATTTAAAACAAAGCTAG
The DNA here is from genome assembly GCA_027943335.1 of Chamaecyparis obtusa. Taxonomy (NCBI): domain Eukaryota; kingdom Viridiplantae; phylum Streptophyta; class Pinopsida; order Cupressales; family Cupressaceae; genus Chamaecyparis; species Chamaecyparis obtusa. The sequence continues at coordinate 32,434 of BSBK01001464.1, read as the reverse complement.
GGTGGTTATTACATTTTCCCTTTCAAATATTGTATTCTATTACAAAATACAGGGTGCAGTTACTTTGTGCTGATTACAATTTCATCACAACACCCTTTGACATAGTGACTTGTATTATAAAAACTTCTTCTAAAACTTAGATCTCCAATTTTATTATTTTTTATGTACAAGGATCACAAAGCATGTTCAAATCCACATAGACACTCAAGGAGCCTAAAAACTAACTGATGTGTACATAAAATATTTAAGGTTTCCCAATGTAGACCTCCTCATTCAAATCCCCATTCAAAAAGATGTTCTCAATATCCATTTTATTATTTATATTATGTACCTTTCAACTAAACTAGGTTGCATGTAAATAAAAAACCAAAATATGACCAATTTTGTTGTAGAAGCAAAACTACTGTCATTGTCTATTCTGCCCTGTTGAGAATAGCCTTTTCCAACAAGTATATTTTTGTACTTGCATAATTGTCTATGTGTGTTTTTCTAGGAATCAACTTTGCCAACTCTCATGCATGATTCTTCATGTGGGCATCATGTAATTGATCTAAATGGCAGCCTCCAGTGAAAATATATATATGAGATTCAGTCTCTTTGTTGATTGGAGGTTTATAAAGAATTCAATATATATTCTGATATATACCCATATTGTTGATTGAAGGTTTATAAAGAATTCAATATATATATATATATTGAATTCTTTATATATATATGAGATTCAGTCTATTTGTTGATTGGAGGTTTATAAAGAATTCAATATATATTCTGATATATACCCATATTGTTGATTGAAGGTTTATAAAGAATTCAATATATATATATATATATATATATATATATATATATATATATATATATATATATATATATATATATATATATATATATATATATATATATATATATATATATATAATTCTTTATATATATATGAGATTCAGTCTATTTGTTGATTGGAGGTTTATAAAGAATTCAATATATATTCTGATATATACCCATATTGTTGATTGAAGGTTTATAAAGAATTCAATATATATATATATATATATATATATATATATATATATATATATATATATATATATATATATATATATATATATATAGAATTCTTTATATATATATGAGATTCAGTCTATTTGTTGATTGGAGGTTTATAAAGAATTCAATATATATTCTGATATATACCCATATTGTTGATTGAAGGTTTATAAAGAATTCATTATATATATATATATATATATATATATATATATATATATATATATATATATATATATATATATATATATATATTGAATTCTTTATATATATATATGAGATTTAGTCTCTTTGTTGATTGGAGGTTTATAAAGAATTCAATATATATTCTGATAAATACCCATATTGTTGATTGAAGGTTTATAAAGAATTCAATATATATATATATATATATATATATATATATATATATATATATTTTGAATTCTTTATATATATATGAGATTCAGTCTCTTTGTTGATTGGAGGTTTATAAAGAATTAAATATATGTATGACATCTGGTCTCTCACAGTTGAGTTGTATATTGAATTCTTTAAATACCTTCAATCAACATTGAGGCTGAATCACTCACCGTTTTGTGTATTGGATTCTTTAAAAGCCTTCAATCAACTAAGAGGCTGAATCACTCATTGTTTTTTGTTTCATATTTAAGGAGTACTGTATATAACAATAAGCAAATGTATAGGGATTACAAAATTACCATTGACATATAGACAATACAAAATGACATATAGACCATACAAAATGACCAGCTTGTAGATATTTATAGACAATACAAAATGACCAGCTTATAGCTCTAGCCATTGACGTATAGACAATACAAAATGACCAGCTTGCAGATATTAGAAAGTAAGCCTGGTCTAATAACTTTTACATAGTCTGAAAAGGATGCATTAGAGAAGAAAATATATATACTTTGAAATAAGTAGTATAGAATGCCCAGTCTATAGAATATTACAAAATGACTAGCTTGTAAGCACCATGGACTGATGCACCTTGGAGATCTGATTGGTTAGAATTGCCTTCTATAGAATATTACAAAATGACCAGCTTGTAAGCACCATGGACTGATGCACCTTGGAGATCTGATTGGTTAGAATTACCTTATATAGAATATTACAAAATGACCAGCTTGTAAGCACCATGGACTGATGCACCTTGGAGATCTGATTGGTTAGAATTGCCTTCTATAGAATTGAAATAAGTAGTATAGAATGGCTAGTCTATAGAAATAGTACAAAATGACCAGCTTGTAAGCACCATGGACTGATGCAGCATCACTAGTTCAACATGAAGCCAGGGAAGGGCTCTGGCTCCTCTACTTCTTCTGCCCCAAGCCTATCTGCAAATGGTTTTTTGGCATTGGATGAATTAACTTGTGGGGTGATAGGAGCTATATGGCCACCCATGTTCTCATCTAAATCTCCACCAAATTGGAGTTGTTTGATTGGAGGGTTAGATTGACTAAGTCCTGTTGTTGCATCTCCGTTGTTAAAGGCAGCATAAGCAGGGTTTAGGAATATGCTGTACATATCTCTCAAGATTTGATGATGTTTAGGCAGGGGAGATGAGGGAGTACTGTGCTGCCCTGCTCTGCTGACATCTGGGTCTAAACTGCTACTATCACCAACTTGACCATTGTGAAGAGAAACATTTGGAGGGGTTGAAATGCATCTTACAATTTGCTGATGTTCAAGCGAGGGTGTGGATGGACTCCTCCCCTCCCCATTACTGCATGCAAGTCCCTTGTTTACCCGCCCTTTTGCCAACATATCTTTTCTGAAAGCTTGCCTTTGTTTCTTTATCATCTCCCTCTGAATTTGTTGTTGGATTTTCTCCTCCTGCTTCCTTTGCTTTATTACTTGTCTTTCAAGTTTGTGCTCTTCCTTCCTTTTCCTTGCCTCTCTTTGATGCATTTTCTTGGCCTCCAATTGTTTTTTCTTCCTTTCCTTCAACTCTTCGAGTTCAACCTTCTTTTCTTGTTGCTGCTCTTGCAAAACTACATACTCGTTAGATGTAAGTATCTGAGATCTTCTGCCCAGTCTAAGTGAATTACTGTCAGAAGGAGTGGACCGCTTTGTTACCGTTTCAATTGGAAGCCTCACAAATTTTCTTAATGGCCCTTCACTGCACAACATGTGCTCATCTTCTGTGTCAGTAATTGTTGGTGGTGTGTTAAGTGCATCTAGATTGTGGTCAGTAAGGTCATTTTCAACATCATCACATTCCACAGGTGAATTTTCAAAATCTTCTATTTCTGCATAATAATGTACCACCTCAGATATTGGCAGTGGAGGTGGACAATGAGCCACCTCAGGCTCATTTGTTGGCAGTGGTGGTGGAGTAGGCATTGACAAAGAAATGTCTTCATCTTGAAAATCAATTTGCACTCCTAACTTTTCTGCTCCTTCTTTAACCCAATCAGGTGGATCAACCGGTGTTGGCAGGCCCATTTCATTGGCCAAGTCACTGTCAACTTGTTTTGGTGAACCTATGTTTGCATTTGGCTCATCAGTCTGTTCACTTGCCATGTTTTCGAAACATTGTTCAATTTCATTGTCATTATAACCGGCCAGCCTTAAGATGCTGGCAATTCCACCAACTTCATTGTCATCCTGCACATGGAATGTATCACTTGGTTTCATGTCATGGGAAAGAGCATCGTTATCCAATGGCCAAATTCCAGTCCTTCTGAAACCAGTAGTTATGTTGTCAGGTACAAGTACAAGTCTGAAAGCTTTGCTTGCAAGTTCAGCCAATTCTGTTCTCCTTATTTCTATGTGTGGATGTTTGGCCATCCATTTTGACCTCTCCGATTTGAAATATGATTTAAATGGAGAGAACACACTTACATCTAAAGGTTGTAATTTATGACTTGTGTGGGCAGGCAATGTTAGAAGATCTATGCCTAGAGATCTTGCCTCCTGGATTGTGGTTAAAGCGACATGGCTTCCATGACCATCAAATATCAGGAGATGCCTATTTGATGTTGAAGCCCCTCCTGGAACAGATCTAGCAAAATGATGCAACCAACTCAAAAACAATTCTTTGGTCATCCAAGCATGGGCCTGGGCTGCCATGCAAGCTCCCGCTTCACAATTAGCAATGTAATTATTCAGTTTTCTTTTTTCTTTAAAAAGATAGAAACCTGGTATGCTGTGACCTGCAGCATTTACACAGCACAATATTGTGATCCATTCTCTACTTTTAGATAGGATTTGGGGAACACTTCTACTTCCCAGTTTTGCAATCACCCGCATCCCACAATTTCTACCAACTTGCACCCCTGTTTCATCGCAATTCTAGATGTTGGTTGTTGCATAATGATTGGTATTATACAATACCTCCAAATTGACATAAAAGTCTGCCACAATACTTGGTCGCAACATCACTGCTCGGTCTCTATCTAGACCTTCAGCTGTCCTAATAGTCAAATCTGGATGATGCTTGCGGAACCCCACCCACCATGACCTGCCAGGTAGACCATTCTTGAATGGATTTGGCCTTGTTTGGCATATGTGAGCTACATGAGACTTTAGCTGAATGACCTCCAATCCACGACCAAGTTGAGCTAAGTCTTTGCACCAGTCAACGACTTCCAACTCTTCCTCCAAAGAGAGGATTGTTGGTGGGTCCCTTGTTTTTGTTGTTGTCAGTCCTGCAAGCCAGTATGATAAACTGCTCACAGGTATTCCCCACTTCTTTGCTGCTCCTCTTATGGAATATGAATTGTCTTCAACATCTTCAAGGGCACGATCCATATCCTCTTCCGTCCACTGATTTCTAGTTTTCCTTTTGTTGTTGCTATGCTCTTGAGAAGATTTCAGTGCAACATCTTTTCTTTCTGCATTCTTATCAGTAAGATCGTAGCTTGTGTCATCAGGAGCTGAGTTGTTGCCTATCTGGGCACCACCATCAGAGTTTGGGTTATCACCATTAGATTCAACCACATGCAACTTAACACCCCTTGGATAATGGGCCCTAAATTTTTTAATGTTTCTTTTGCTTCTTCTCCTTCCTGCTGTCATTATGCCTAAATAGAACAAACAATATTGGTATATATCAGAATATACTGCATATTACAATCCTCTATCAGATTAGACTGCATATTAGAATGCATTTCAGAATATAATGCAAGTGTATATCATTCAAACAATATTGGTATATATCAGAATAGACTGCATATGACAATCCTCTATCAGATTAGATTGCATTTGAAAGGAGATTTTTAATTGTAATAAACACAAATCAGTACCAAAAGATGTCTATCCAATTAGAAACTAAAATATTATGAAGAAGGAACTAATTTTTTCCTTTAACAGTCACTAGTAAGATTTAGATTTCTCATGGCTGGATAGTCGCTGGCTGGATAGAGAAGAAGCATAGTATGAATGGATATCAGTTATTGGTTTTTGAATTTTTTTTTTTGAGTATGTTAATTTTTTTTGGACAGACTCTATGTTTCAAAGACGACTCCCTCTTGTCGATTTAATCGATCCAAAAAAATATAAGCAAATATATTACATACTATAATTAATATTTTAAAAAATCATCATCAATGTAAATAACTCTATACAAACACAGATTATTTTACATTAACCATTACACTGAAGTCAGCCTAAGTCCAAAAATGTAACTTTCAGCATGCCCCGTGCTAACAAAAATGTCACTGGTAGCTGGATAAAGAATGACTTGGGCATATCTGATTTGGGTTTTATTAATTCATGAGAATTCAATCATTCTCGTGACAGACTATAAATTCAATCTTCCTCTTGACAAACCTTTAACAAATCAATATTATAAACAAATACGTGCAAAACTTTTAAAACTGGACCTTTGACTGAAGCTATATGGAGGCAACAATGTAAGCATAACATATTAAAATCCCACTCCAGGGTATTAGAAATCAAATTTCTGCATTTCATTTAATTTGAATATAAATGATACACTAAATCTCATAATATCAGAAGTCACTTGCAGATGAAGATTAAAATATCCATATATTCATTGTTGACATAATACCTGGATTGTTAACTGAATCCTCTGCTAGGCTGAAACTGTAAACTGCAAACCCAGAGAATGTAAAAGCTTTTTGTAAAACAATTCTGTCACCATATGCTATATTAATAGAAAATTTTTCCCCCTCCATTTTAAATCTGAAATTGCAATGGCTTTAATGTGAAATTATGACATGTTTTTGAATTGGATCGTTTGCTTCATCCGTGGCTTTCTTCATAGCAAAATTTGAATTTGGTTTCATTAAATTTTGACATGTTTTTGAATTGGATCATTTGTTTCATCCGTGGCTTTCTTCACTGCGAAATTTGAATTTGGTTTCATTAATTACTTGGTTTTGAAGGAATGGTGAGCCTCACAGCCACTTGTATTTATGATGCAGGTACTGAAGATTGCCTGCGTGAGTCTCCAAATGCTGCATTTATGTTGAAAAATTGTCCAAGATGGGACTTTTGCCATTCACAAAGTCTTCATAGTACACCGATAGGATTGTCTGGTTGGAATATCTTGCAGATGTAATTGGACAACTGTTTCCAATAGATGCACAGCTTGGATTATATAATTTTGTACTTGTCCTTTATCATTGAATAGAAAGTGGTCAGACTCTTCTAAAATAACATATTATATAGTTTGGTATTCAACATAAAATGAATGGACAAGTACTAGTATTTGTTTCAAATTTAGCAAATCAATGTTATATGCATAAGAAATTCCAAATAAGTTGTTAATGTTTAATTTTAGTAAATAAATGCATGGAAAATCAGATCTTTTTTTTTAATCAATAGGATATTTGAGATCAAAATTTGGATAGGAGATTATCAACAAACCTCACAACTATTGATACGTGATCAACTATTGGGTCCTCTCCCCTAGTCTAAGAAATGTGAGAATATCACTAAAGGTTCATACATTCTGTAAATCTAATCACGACATAGGAAACATCTTCATTATAATTTTCCTTGTAAATGTAGGAGCCAAAATGCATCTCATTAGACAATTTGTTTTCATTTATTAATTAAATTAAAAGTATAGTACAGTTATTTTGTCAATTTTAAATTATTTAGCAAATACAAACAAATGAAGTTGAATGGTTCTCAACGATACCATAGATCAAGTCTTGTTTAGTGTATAGCTCCAACATCATAAAGGCTCCAACAAATTTTGGCAGAACCCTCATCCTTGGCTCTTACAAAAAAAGATTCTTAAAAAAACTTCAACAAAAAAACAAATTGTCTAATCGAATACATTTTGGCCTTGCATAGCCAAAACCCTCAACATACCCCACTATAAATTGAATTAGGAAATCTCATCCGTTAGATATGTACGGCGGGGTTTAAACAGCCAAATAATATGAGTTGTCTCAAGTGGCCCCGCTTGGAAACAGTTGTTTTTATTTGCTTGTTCAAATTCGATGATCACAAATGTATGTTTCATACATTTACAAGGAAAATTATAATGACGATGTTTCCTTGATTGTGTCTTGTAGTTGTGCTTAAGGATTTTTATTCTATAGATCAGTCACATCATTATGAAAAGAAGAGACTAGGCAAACCATTTGAGCAGAAAAAGAAGAGACCATGCAAACCATTTGAGTTTGAAATAAATTTAACTTATAGATATTTTTAGTTATGGTAAGCTTATAAGAATTAGAAATCAAGTTGTGATGTTTATCCTAGCTATTATGGTAAGCCTATAGGAGTTAGAAATCAAGTTTTGATGTTTATCCCAGCTTGATATTTATTTCATATAAATTCAAAATATTAGAGTTCAAAATATTAGAGTTCATTATTCTGAATATGAGCATGATTCACATTTATATAATTTATTGGTAAAATGTTCGGTGCATTTAGCATCAAATTTCAAATGTATATTAGTAAGGAATTGCAAATTATAGTGCTTATATATTTGTATTCGTTAACAATTATTTCATATCTACTTGAAATATTTTTGACTCAATAAAATTGTTAAGATTTTAATGTGGCACTGATTAATCTAATTTTGTCATCTTGAATAAGAATTGACATTATATATATATATATATATATATATATATATATATATATATATATATATATATATATATATATATATATATATATATATATATATATATATATATATATATATATATATATATACATACAATATTACGTAAATTCAATGCACACATCCATACATTTAATACATACATACATACATACATACATACATATACGCATACATTCAATACACACATACATACATTTATTACACATATCATAAATTCAATATACACATACATACATTCAATAAATATATGCATGCATATTGACTATGCATAAGTCTAGCATTGTAAATTGTACACCTTTGATAAGATGTCCAATTCCACCCTCTCCTAACACTCATTTTAGTGTCTCATTTTACTATGTATTATAGGACTTCATTATGTATTTAGTTAGTAATCAATTCAAGAATATGAGTCCTTTCTAAATTCAAATAGATCACCACAGTATTACTTGGGCCTTAATTCTAGGTGTGCCCTTTATCTTTCATCATTTAAATGTATTATAAATCCTATCCCATTTAAAGTTTCAATATACGTTTCAAAACCTAAACATTATATCTTTCCATAAAAATGCATTTAAGGCATGTAGATCCTATTGTCTCACATCCCTAAAAGTATGGGGAAACTTAGTCAAGTTAATGGCACCCAAGCACCATTGACCAATGCTTTTTGGTTGAAATTTTAGGAGGATATTATGTTGGTCTTTCTCTTTCCCAAACTATATTTGATGCAAAAATATCATAATTCTAAGTTAGCATTTCATCAATTCAAGGCTAGAATCCCATATATATTCAAGTAACCTTCCTCATTTGTGTTATACAACATGCAAATACAAAGAAAAATCAGCAAGCATCGATGAGTATTCAATCAATATTTATTCATCACCATAGAAGCTTCAAGAGATGTTGGAGGATGATAGGGAATCATCGACCAATTATTGGCTTGTGCCTCTCCCCAAGGGTTTGGTATGATTTCATATTATTTTCATATTTTTGTAAATACGCTTTAAATCTAAGTTTTAAGTTATGTGGCTCATGCATTCTTGACGTATTTTCAATCATTCATGTAGAGATTTTCTCTAACACACTTTAGTAGGACTCTAGGTTACATTTTATGTACTTTAGCTTGTAGCAATCTTAGACTCACTTAAGATTCAAGAGAAAACACATTGTTCTGATTTTGATATTGGCTATTTGTGCATGTGGAGATCATCAAAATAACGTGTTGATGAAGGAAAACCCCTATATATCCACACACACACTTTGTATTTTGCAAGCTTAGCTACAAGTCTCAATAGAGATGGGAGATAGAAAATTACCCAAGAGATAGAGACATAATTTCACCTAGAAAGTTAGCACCAAAAACTTGGTCAAGGGAACCTAGAGCACCATTAACCAGATCAAGGGCATCCAGGGAGCCATTGACCAAGTCAAGGGTACTTGGGGTTCTATTAACTAGGTCAAGGGTGCCTAGGGTTCCATTCACTAGGTCAATTGACTTGGGGCACAATTGACCTCCAAAAAGTACCTAAAATTTGCTAAAAAACCAATGTAGAGTCTTGCAAACAATGTGAAAAAGTTATCAATTTGGAGAAGGGTGCCCTAATTTCCATTGATCTCCTAACTTTAGTCCAATTTTCAAATATATGTGCATCATAGAATTCCCTTTCTATTTCTACATATGCTTTGAAATTTTTAGTTTTTAGTATCATATACTATCTTTTGTTTGGGCTTACATCTCATTGCATATTTTTTGAATCAATCAAGAAACCATTTAGAGCAACAAAGGGACAAAATCCCTGAGAATATGATACTGCTTGAATCTCATGGACAAAGAGTTATTCAATCATATTCACCTTTGGGTGGTTTTGTATTCCAATATTTAGGTGAAAGAGGGTATTGGTCCTACACTCACCTCATTCTCTTCTTTATCTACCAAACATTTTGGTGAACCTTGATTTGTATGATTCTTCTTGCTGAAAACAATAAAAAACTTACAAAAATATTTGTTTTCATATATTGTTTGGTGTGTTTAGATTAGCCATCTGAGTTCTTGGTTTCAATAGATTATCTTATTTCATTGTAAGTTTCCCTTTTCTTAGATTAGAAAAAAAAAACTTTGAAAACAAAAACAAACATGTGAGATTTCTTTTTATAGGACTATAGTGCCTTTGATGAGTCATTCAGTAGTGGTCACTTGATATGTTGGATGAAGATCTTAATGAATTCATCTCTATTAAGTATTCTTCTATGAATCCTAAACCATCATTTTGCCAAAAATTGACTAATATGATACATGTAAATGGTTATAAACATGAACTTGAGAAACTGAAAGTTTGTTAGAATATTTTTGTCATTGATGTCAAACTTCTCCATTTGACTATTCTTATTGATCTTGGTAATATGAGAGATGAGCAAGTAAATGAAAGGAATTAGATTTGAATACATCCTATGTATAATGGAAATGATATTGATCATTTCATTACTTCTCAAGCACATGTTCTAAGAAAAATGACCAAGATATTCAATGAACATACACAAAGATATGGTTCTACATTACCAGATACAATAAAACTTTAGCATCTATTCTCTGTGTTAGACTTTGGATTGGCCAAAAATGATAATTTTCAGGGATTACACAAGTTTTTCAATCTTTCTTCCATTGTGTATGTGTATTTCACGTGCAACTACCTTGCAACATTTTTTATAAGCATTGTAACTAAAATTAAATAGTAAGAATGAACATTGCAATGCATTTACCCTTGATGGACACTAAATGTGAATTTTCTTCAACTAGACTAAACTCTTTTTATCTTCACATCAAAGCTTAATGATGCCCTTTGTAATAATTTGCCTAACACAAAGAATAAAATGCCAAGATCTAGAAACTCGGGAGATAGCACAAGAGAGACAAGATGATATGATCAAATGAATAGATTCAATGATGATCAATAATCAAATAGAATGAATAATTACAAAGTAGGAGTTCCTGAATATATAGGCAATGTGATAAGACTACATGATAAGGAGATGATAAGCTATCAACCACACTAGGTGGAATCACATGTCCACCAAAGGTGGATCATCCTCCATTGTACATCAAAGTATGTGTAACATGTGCAACATGTGCAACAATGAGAGGATGATAAGGTCATAATAACACTAAAGGTGGATCTCACACGTAAAGAGGTATGAGATGACAACTATCACCATGTAAAGTGGAATTTCTCCTAACCATGTGCTAAAATGAAATACAAACTCCTAGGTGTCTCAAAGATAACTAATATGAAAATGCATTATCCTAAGTAAACTTAAGTAAAGTGTAATTAGTAAATAATTAATTACACCAACACCCCCCCTTAAATACAACTTAGGGGAATGCACTTAAGCTCACAATGCTAGATGAAAATGCATGATGGGTCCTAGCTACTAGACCATGTTAGGTACCCATGTACAAAATGCAAGAGCAATGAAATCTCTCATAAAGAGAAGAAAGAGGAAAAACCTCATGGGAAAAACCCTCCCCCAAAAAGAGATATGAAAACAAGATACATGGATGGATGGAGTAATCAAGACCCCCCATTATGAAATACATTATGTATATACAATATAGAAGTATGAGAAGGAGAAAACCCCATATGAGGAAAAAGTCCCCCCAATAAGAGAGAAGTAGTAGAAGAAGAGAGATGTGGTATCCCCCCTCAATGTTGAATGCCCATTAGTGATAGCTTCTCTAGGATGAATGTAGAAGTTGGTCCATTAATGTCAAACAACGTTCCTCCCATTAGGAAGAAACAAAGCCATAGGTGTATATGATATGTTTCCCCAATCTATCAAAAGAAACCTTAAAAGGAATGATGTTTTTGAAAAATTCTCAACTGTCCCCATGTCAATACTGAAGGTTGCCCCTTCCAAAACTGCTGAAAAGAACAAGTCAGGATCAAACAAGTATGGATGTAGAACATGTCCCAAAGAACCAAGTGTCTTCTCTAATGATAAAGAGACCTCATGCAACTGCTATACATAAGGATCCACAATCACATCAACCTCGAAAGACTAATCATGTAGAGAATGGACATGAGGGTCAGAGTGTTCCCTCACAAAAAATGAAGAAGGATCTTTCCCATCAAAGAGAAGATGTATATCATTAATGATGTCTCCCATATCGGCAATGCAAGATTCCACAAACAAACCTGCAATGTGTATCAACTAGTCATCCCCTGATACTATAATTGGAAGACATGGTGTACCCTGTTGTGTTGAATCATATGGATCTATCACTATAGCAATGTATGCATGTGGATAATGTGCTAATGTTGTGACCTTTTCCTGTGACTATCTAATAGATCCCCCACAAGTGAACTTGTTGAATCAAGAGTTTGTCTAACCCAATGAGGTCTAGTTGAAGATGATGATGAAAGAGTGTTCTCAACCTTAAGTGTACCAAGAAAAGGTATAATCCTGCATATATAGGTGTTGAGTTAGATGAACTATTTGAATCACTTCCACTGTTGTCATTATCAGTTTCCACAATGTATGAAGTGTGGAGAGAAGTAGAGGATAAGCTAGGTGAACTTTCCTCAAATTGAACATTCCTCTCAATGAAGATCTCATGAGTCTTGGGATCCATAAGTCTATATCCCTTAACACTTTCTTCATATCCAATGAAAGTACAAAGTCATAGTAGAGGTTCCTTGCATTTTTGTGAAGATATATTTTCCCATGCTGGACAACCAAATACTTTGAAGTGTTTCACAACTAGTTTTCTTCTACACCATGCCTCAAAATGAGTCATTCCATATAAGGCATTATGAGGAGATCTATTAAGGATTTGATTGGCACAACTTAGAGCTTCTATCACAAGTGATGGATCAAGAGACTTAGCTTCAATCATGAAACTTTCCATTACCTTAAGAGTTCCAATCTTCATTTCTACAACTCTTGTCTATTGTGGACTAACTACAACTAGATTCTGAAGATCAATACCCTCAAGTTCACAAAATTCTCTAAGTCTTGAGTTCTCTAGATCCTCTTTCATTGTGTACATGAAGAACCTTGATGGCTTTACTTGATTGCTTCTCAACACAACTCTTGAAGGTTAGAAAATTATCAAATACTTCATTCCTATGACCAAGAAAGTAGACCCATGTGTAGCGGGAAAAGTAATCAATGAAAGTGAGGACATAACGAGCTTTTTTGAGTGATGTCACTGGAAAGGGGCCTTATAGTACACCATGAACCAACTCAAGAACAAATGATGCTCTCCAAGACTTCCCTTTTTCAAAATTCTCTTCAAGATGAATATCCAGTGAACAAGTCGAACATTCACCATTAGAAAAGTTGATTCTAGGTAGACCTTTGACCATATTCTTTGAGCTAAGTTGCTAAAGATAGCGGAAATCAAGATGTCCAAATTGATCATTCCATAATTTACTTTGTAATGGGAATGGAGTATGTGCCAACAAGGCATGTGAATGAGACTTAGGCACAAAGTGGGAGAAAGAATAAATCCTTGTGTCATGATTATCTTTCAACACTACAACCAATGAATCATCCTTAAGATTTCTCACCATGATTGAATCAAGAAGGAACTCAACTTTATTTCCACCTCCAGGGTATGTGCAAGATCATGAGGGGCCAAAAAGTGGCGATGTGAAAAACATTCACTTTTCACTCGTCCAAAAGCACATGAAAGTGCTTGTTGACTTTTTAGTAGGTCTGGGTGTCAGTACACTTGGGCAAACCTGCCACCAAAGCATAGGCCTAATCGGGTACCTGATAATATTGGGTACCCAATAACTATGGCATAAATGCAAAACCTGCGAGCCCTTTTCCTCATTTCCTTGCGCGATTTTCTTCAAGTTCTTTCTGTAATTTTCAGATACCCGATATATTTTTGGATACCTGATCTTAGAAACAACAAATTCAACTCCAAGCATATTCAGTAAGTAGTTATTTATATAATTTTTATTAATTTATTTCATTTTCATGCTAAATGTAGCATTTTTTTTAAAAATAGGGTTTTGTATTTATATTTGTAATAATATATGAAATTAGATTGAAATTTAGATTTTTTTTTAATTTAATTAGGCATGGCTGACAACAATGAAGAAAATAACCCTCTTGCACCAAATAACGATCCCCAAAACAATCCCCCACTTCAAAACCCTCCATCTTTACAAGATTTGATACAAGAAAATTTGAACACAATACGGGGTTTCCAAAACACATATCAAAATATACCTACATTAGGTCCCATTCTTGCCACACTAAATACAATTGTTGGAAACATTGACACACTCACGTAGCAACATAATGCTGCTCTTCATTGGCGTGATGATATGCATGCCCAATTTGATGACGGGCTTGACCATGATGGGATTGTAGCCCTTAATATAAGTAAGGAAGATATAGCCACCCTTTTTGTCGATGCTAAAACCAGAATACCAGTTGACCCCAAAAAGCCCAAATTATCAATAAAATGGTGCACAAATGAAGCAATGTGCACAAACTTTTGGGATCGCTGGTGGATGGTTTTTGATAAACCACCCCATAGAAATTTGGAGGTCCCATTTTATTTCCTTAAAAAATTGTATGCTGAGTTTGTGCTTGGTCACCATGTTGATTATTGGAGTATAAGGCCCAACATGGGTGTAGGCTAAGGAGCTCCTTAGACTAGACCATCTTCCCAGTGCCGAAAGGCCACTACCTTTGTCCCCCCCACTGATGTCGCACCCCCTCCTCTAGTGTAGCATCCTAATATCATTGCAGAGGCTACCTCATAGACTATTAGGGCCATTCATTTACTGAGTGATTAGTTGATCACTCAAACCAGGTCAGTGTTTCCTCCTTTGGCTGTTGTTGGCACATCGACAGCTTGTCAGAGTTCACATGTATGCGAGCCCCATATGTGCATTACGTGTAGGCATATGTGCCTCGAACCGCTTACTGATTCTGATATATATTAGTTTTATTATATTGATGAGGGGGATATAGGAGACACAGCTACAGAGGCTGCAACACCTCATGGAGCATCTACATCTCATGAGAGTGCTCAGGAGGTGCAAGCAGAGCCATTGACTCCTGTTGATACGGTAAGAGTAAACATTATAAATAAATTTGTCACATGACTTATTTAATTTAAAAATAATTTATTTATTTAGATTAGTTTTAATGATTGCATGCACTTATGTATATATATTTTTTCCATTTATGTTCAGTCGATGACACAGGAGGAGGTGAGACAGGTGGATGAGTCCACACTTTCGACCATTTCATTTGGCCTTGATGACTATATGGTATATTATAAATTATGTACCCATTAGTTTTTTTTTATATCATTTGGTGTACATGCTTAAATCTCTATCAATTAGAGCAATAAAATTCATACATTTACTAATATATATTGTCATCTTATTGTGTTCTTGCAGGCTACAGCCGATGTCAGTGGGGGGCATGAGGGGGTTCCTTCATCAGGTGTTGACAAAGGAAAGGTAGTTAATTGTTTAAGATTAATTATGCATGCATATGTATGCCACTTGTGTGTAGTAATAAATATTTTACTTGCACTTTATTGTATAGGGTGTGGCTATTGATGATGTCCCAACACTGGTTCAACAGCGTAGGGTTACAAGCATCTCGATTTGGAGTGATAGCCCGATTGTACGTAGACTTTTACATATTGTTATTTGTATTTTGTAACCAGGTTTGCTATGATGAAGTACATTGATGTATAATTGACAATCTTTTTACTCTCATAGGTTACTCCGACTATGAGGGAGGGCCCATGAGAATCCTTCATTTCTTTGTTGACCCAGCCCACTATTCCAAATGAGGGATCACTAGATGTAAGTTTTAATTTTAGTTCAATCAATTTGTAATTTTATTATTCTATCATCCTATGTTGTAGATTTATTACTCTATGTTGCACCACTCTACTAATCTCATTATTGCAAATATATATTTATAGGTCAGAGTTGGTATTGCTGGCATGGTCTCTTCGCTACCCAGGACTTATGCTAGGACACTTGCTCATGGTAGGCAATCGAGAGACCAGGTACAAATATTTGTATTCAGTTATAATTTTAATTAAATTAGTGTTTGAAAATTATGAATTATATATATATATATATATATATATATATCATATAAAGTAAGCAATCTAACTTTGGTTTGAACTCATTTTTTATGCAGGATCAATTAGAGCCCAACACTTCTTCAAAGAGGCTACATTTTGATGATCCCCCTACAGCATAGGATGCAGTTTTAGTTTTGTGGTCATTTAGAGATGACACTTGACACATTTTGAGATGGCATATATGCCACATTGTACACCTTAAAACATTGATTTTGTAGACATTTTGAAATGGCATGTGCCATATTTGTATATGGACATACTTTTGATACATTTGATACATATATAGAACATGCTCATTTATATGTTATATTTGTGTCATCTTTTGTATATACATATTTATTATTCATGTTTATGGAATTGAATGGTGAAGTTATATCTTGACTATGATTATCATTATGATTTAAATTATATCTTGTTGAAGTTACATTTGTTTTTCTTTACTCTAGAATACCCTGTTCATGGAGCTTATTATGTTTGAGGTTTAACTTCTTGTTGGTGAACAGATTTTTCTTCCAAAGAAATGCTTACAAAATGACCCTTAAAGCCCAAACAAAAAGACTCAACCAACACCAATAGTTGGGTCACTTTGCTATTGAGAAGTGTAAGCGCCCTCTGAATTATCCAGGTACAACTCCCCGTGCAGGATTTACAATGAATCAACTAAACTATAAATGATAATGCTTTTAACCTAAAAGCAATAAAGGCTTACAAACATCTATTCGTAAACATGAGATAGATGCGAAGGGACTAATTTTCTGAAAAGAAAAGGATAGTAAACGCTACAAATTTTATTTGCCTAAACAATGCATTACAGAAAGAAACTAAGAGAGAAAGACGAATGGTTCTTTCCAAATACATGAAAAACTATAGCACAAAGTCCACAAATGATCATGCTAATGATCAGACATAACAGATACACATTCAAAAGAAACCAATATCATTCAAAGATGAATATCAATCAGAAAGTGAGCATCTAAAATCAAAGTTTTAATATGCTGACATATCCTTCTTTTAACACAGCAAAACAACAAAGATTCTGCTGTTCCTATACATTAATCATTATCTAAAAATAAAATCCCTCTTTCCCTTCATTACAATAAAGATCCTAATCTATCCCTCCCCTGGCACAAAGTTTCTCGGGTCAGGCAAAATCCAGAACCCCAAAATCTCCTCTACGAGCCTTATTTATTTTCCCCTTTCGGTCAGTTTCTTTCTTGTTATAATAACTAATTCTTGAGGATGTGTCTATCCACATCTTCTTTCTCAAATACATTAAATTCTCCCTTTGTGAGTGCCTTAGTAATATTTTGTTATGAAAGTCCATGTTACTTGGCGCTCTACATCTTTCAAAATGGATCTATTCCTATATAATAGTGCCATCTGGATCTTATTGCAACACAAGTGTTAATGCCTCTGTGTTTTGATTGGACGCTTGGTGCTATAACTAGAGCGTGTCATTTTTGTCTCTCCACACACATACCACTTCATGCAAGTGACACGAAGAAACATTTTGTCAAAGCCATCATACATACATATTTTGGGATTCAATTGCGAGCACGTCCTCCTCAATTTTCCCACCCTGTAAACCTGAAGCCAACATCTCTAAATCATGACTGATGTCAACACAAAGAACTACATTATCATGCATCATGAAGGCATCATCAGCTTAGTATTGAAAATCACTCTTAAGTTTCCCACTGATATAGTCCCAGACCTCTATGAATCCAACAATCGAGCATGAAACAAGGTTCTATCCATCAGGGAAGATGTCGGGTCCTCCTTGATATTCGGTGTTGGGGCATTCTCGGGAAATGATAATGTCTTAATATTGAAATTGTGTTATAGATTATCATGTTCTTGAATGCCAATACTATCGATGTGCAAAACCAATTCTTATTGTCATCGACCAGTCTAACTTGACAAAGCTTTGGAAACTTCATTTTTGGATACCTTTTACTAGTTCTACTAATCCTATCTATAATTCCATATGCCGTGCTTTGCTTGTGGGCATTCTATCGAACAATTTACATATATGAGCCCCTAATGCAGAGGTTACAGCAAGAAAGTGGAGTGCCCTTCTACTACCTCCCACAACTCACCAACCAACCACAAAGGCTTAAGGGTAATCCAAAACTCTTTTGATGCTATAACACAACCAAAAAAATGTATTTCTATCCCAATAAATGCCCTTTGCAAAGTTACACACTCAATCAAACTTCAATGCCTTTTTGGCTTTAGGGACACTAGGCCTAAAACTAACTTATTGATAGAACTCTTCACCAATGGACTTCCTGACTACTCCCAAGCATTTAGATGGTCCTCATATGACCTAAGGCCTCTGAAATAACACTTGGTTTATTCCCACCAAAATCGTACCATGGCAAACTAGACTTGCACGCCAATTTCCTTATAGCCTTCTCAATAGAGCTTTTCTACTCTAACTTTTGCACAACTAAGTATCTTGATACAATCAGGGCATTTTAAAACACCCATTTGGAAGTTATTTAAGATCCCAAAGCCTTTCCTTCCAACTCCACTCCAGTGCCACCTAATACCCACCTTGGACACAGACCTAATTGGCCTAATTAAGCTTGGTTTACAAAGCAAGTATGAGGTATAGGGTTCATGGAACTGGTACAATGATTTAGATATTCTTCTCCAACCCCAAATGACTCAAAACCACCTTTACTTCACTCACTTATCTATTCTATGCACTTCTTTACAACTTTCTTCTACTTTCTAAACTGAATCCTCTCAAAAATTCAGACTAGGGCCTGATGCATGAAGGCCTTGCCCTTTGAGCCACTACATGAGCCTTTAGAATCCATTGATACATAGACCTAAATTTCATTTTCCAAATTCTTAGGTTAAACCCATGGCTAGAATGCAAGTTAGGCCTCCATTAGTGTTCATGGCCCTAGAAAAGCTTGCTTCCTAGACTGTTTTGAAAAGAATTGAAATAACTTTAACAAATGAAACTAAAACTTCTTCAAATCAATGAAAATTTTCACTAACATGAAATACAATATTCCCACATTCAAATCATGACCCTGTAAGTCCATACACGCTCGTACAACTTTGAGAAATGGCTCAAAAATGGTTTGTATTCCTCCTTTATGGCATCAGTTTACAAAAATCAACTTCTTACCATTATGGCTTGAAGTGATGAGCATATATAACCTTCAAAATGAAGGTATATCAATTGGAGAACCCATTTGACTCTTGGGTTTCCAATTCCAATCTCTCAAGAAATTTTAGAAAGTTGCAACAACAACTTTTATTGCATTTTTACAATTTTGCAAAATATGCCATTTTATGAACTTGATAGAGTTTATGATTTATTTTTGAGATCAAAACATATCAACATGATTTTTCAAGTGAAAATAATCTAAAATCAACCTTTAAGACTCTATAAGCCTAACCTAGCAAATTATCACTAAATAGGTGAACCCCATGACCTAAGGTATCTTAGGCTTATAACATTGCCAAAAGATCCTTGATCACACATTAGGGATTCCAAACCAAAATTTGGATGACCTATTTAGATCCATCCTATTTATTACAAAAGTAACAATGCAATTCAAATTCCTACTAGTGGAGGGTGCCCTGCACCAGCCCCGGAAGATCGCTGCCCAATCATGCTTAGTGCACCTTGGGGTCACTTGGGTCAAGCGTGGTCGTGAGCATTTTGGTGACTGTGGGTAGAATGGGGTTGTCACTATTGTTTACCCAGCCAGCCAGAGTTGATGGAGAAAATGGTTCGATGCCAAGTTAGACGGTTTGAAAGATACGCTACTGAGCCACTTTCAATTGACCCTCACTGCAAGTTTTGGTATTGACTGAGATCACCTTGCCAAATGCAAACGAAGTCAAATCATCCAAAAATGAGAGAGGTTATTGTAGACCTCAAAAAAAAAATCTCATAGAACCTAATGGTTTATTGATACCTCTCACGAAGTTTGAGATATGGCCCTGAAAGATCATTGCCCAATCATGCTTAGTGCACCTTGGGGTCACTTGGGTCGAGCATGGTCGCGAGCGTTCCGGTGACTCTGTGGGTAGAATGGGGTTGTCACTGGCATTTTCCTAGCCAACCGGAGCTAATGGAGTAGATGGTTCGATGCCAAGTCAGATGGTTTGAAAGATACACTACTGAGCCACTTTTAACTAACCCTCACTGCAAGTTTTGGCATCAACTGAGATTGCCTTGCCAAATGCAAACGAAGTTGAATTGCCCAAAACTGAGAGAGGTTATTGTAGACCTCAAAAACATGATCTTGTATCACCTAACAATTTGTTGATACCTCTCATGAAGTCTGAGATACGAGCCCTGGAAGATCGTTGCCAAATCATGCTTAGTGCACCTTGGGGTCACTTGGGTCGAGTGGTCACGAGCATTCTGATGAATCTATGGGAAGAATGGGGTTGTCACTGGTGTTTACCTAGCCAACCGGAGCTGATGGAGTAGACGGTTTGATGCCAAGTTGAACGGTTTAAAAGATATGCTGCTGAGCCACTTTTAACTGACCCTCACTATAAGTTTTGGCATCGACTGAGATCGCCTTGCCAAATGAAAATGAAGTCAAATCACCCAAAATTGAGAGAGGTTATTGTAGAACTCAAAAACATGATCTTGTAGCACCTAACTATTTGTTGATACCTCTCACGAAGTTTGAGATATGAGCCCCGGAAGATCGCTGCCCAACTGTGCTTAGTGCACCTTGGGGTCACTTGGGTCGAGCGTGGTCGTGAGCGTTCCGGTGACTCTGTGGGTAGAATGGGGTTGTCACTGGTGTTTACCCGACCAACTAGAGCTGATGGAGTAGAAGGGTCGATGCTAGGTTAGACGGTTTGAAAGATACACTGCTAAGCCACTTTTAACTGACCCTCACTGCAAGTTTTGGCATCGACTGAGATCACCTTGCCAAATGCAAATGAAGTCAAATCACCCAAAACTGAGAGAGTTTATTGTAGAACTCAAAAAAATGATCTTGTAGCACCTAATAATTTTTTGATGCCTCTCACGAATTCTGAGATACAAGCCCCAGAAGATCGCTGCCCAATCGTGCTTAGTGCACCTTGGGGTCACTTGGGTCGAGCGTGGTCATGAGCGTTCCAGTGACTCTGTGGGTAGAACAAGGTTGTCACTTATGTTTAACTGGCCAACTAGAGCCAATGGAGTAGATGGTTCAAGGCTAGGTCAGACAGTTTGAAAAATACGCTATTGAGCTACTTTCAACTGACCCTCACTACAAGTTTTGGCATCGACTAAGATCGCCTTGCCAAATGCAAATGAAGTTGAATCACCCAAAAATGAGAGAGGTTATTGTAGACCTCCAAAACATGATCTTTTAGCACCTAATGGTTTGTCGATACCTCTCAAGAAGTTTGAGATACGAGCCCCGGAAGATCGCTGCCCAATCATGCTTAGTGCACCTTGGGGTCACCTGGGTCGAGCGTGGTCGCGAGTGTTCCAATGACTTTGTGGGAAAAATGAGGTTGTCACTGGTGTTTACCCAGCCAACTGGAGCCAATGGAACAGACGGTTCGATGCTAGGTCAGATAGTTTGAAAGATACACTACTGAGCCACTTTCAACTGACCCTCACTGCAAGTTTTGGCATCGACTGAGATCGCCTTGCCAAATGCAAATGAAGTCGAATAGCCCAAAACCAAGAGAGGTTATTGTAGACCTCAAAAACATGATCTTGTAGCACCTAGTGATTTTTCAATACCTCTCATGAAGTCTGAGATACAAGCCCTGGAAGATCACTGCCCAATCGTGCTTAGTGCACATTAGGGTCACTTGGGTCGAGCATGGTTGTGAGCGTTCCAGTGACTCTGTGGGTAGAATGGGGTTTTCACTGGTGTTTACCTAGCCAACCAAAGCTAACGGAGCAAATGGTTTGATGCCACATCGAACGGTTTGAAAGATACGCTGCTGAGCCACTTTCAACTGACCCTTACTGCAAGTTTTGGCATCGACTGAGATCACCTTACCAAATGCAAATGAAGTCAAATCACCCAAAACTGAGGGAGGTTATTGTAGACCTCAAAAACATGATCTTGTAGCACCTAACGGTTTGTCAATACCTCTCATGAGGTATGAGATACAAGCCTCAGAAGATCATTGCCCAATCGTGGTTAATGCATCTTGGGGTCACTTGGGTCGAGTGATCGCGAGCATTCCAATGATTCTGTGGGAAAAATGGGGTTGTCATTAGTGTTTACCTAGCCAACTAGAGCCGATGGAGTAGATGGTTCGATGCCAGGTCAGACGGTTTGAAAGAAATGATGCTGAGCCACTTTCAACTGACCCTCACTGCAAGTTTTGGCATCGACTGAGATTGCCTTGCCAAATGCAAATGAAGTCGAATCACTGAAAACCAAGAGAGGTTATTGTAGACCTTGAAAAAATGATCTAGTAGCACCTGATGATTTTTCAATACCTCTCATGAAGTCCAAGATACGAGCCCCAAAAGATCATTGCCAGTTTGAAAGATACGTTGTTGAGCCACTTTCAACTGACTGTTAGTGGTATGTTTGAAATTTGAACTGTGAAATTAATCATGATTAAGCTTGTGAAATTTGAACTGTGGAGCTTATTATGTTTGAGGTTTAACTTTTATAGATTGTTTGAAATGCTAAAAAATAATATCCTTAAAGCATTAGAAACAACATCAAACATGTAAGAATTCAAACCATGCAAATGACATAAGTATATGACATGTAAGATCCCTTCTTGGCACTATTGGCCACCCATACATGATTTTGGTCATAAGTCCTTATGAAGAGTTTTAGGACATTTAACTTTTAAATCAAATTGATTGTTACAAATTGCCATTATAGGCTTCAAAAGAGCTCAATTAACCATTAAGGATCCTTTTGTCCTTCTATCTCTGATTGGATCCATGGTGACCATAGGCGTCTTCATAGGTGCTCCTGCAAGAGTTACAATCCACATACAAAACCAAGTTTATTGACTCAAAATACAATCTAAGAAATGTTAAATTAATGTATTGAAATTAAGCTTAACGAACTTAGAAAACAATGCACTAAGTTAACTTATTACCTAGTCAAGTGTTCTTGAAGGGTCATCTCTTTGTTTTAGGGTCTCCAATAGTGCTTCATGATTAGTAGTAGTAATAGTCCAAAGTTATTTTGTCTTTGGTCTTCCTTGATGCTTTGACAACTTGACATTTGTTGCTATAACAAGGTGTGAATACATGAGAATAGTTTTGTGCTTCTCATAGTCTTCAAATGCGGGAACTCCATTCTTTCTAATCATGTATGTTCATAGCCATGTTCCCACAACAACAACTAAACCAGTAGGATATGTGAACCCATCACCATCTATCATCGGTTGTACAAGCTTTTGTTTACCTTGTACACAACGTGCTAACTAATAATCTGACCTCTCATCATTCCCCTGCAGTGCAACCAATGCAAAAACATCTCCTAGCTTTAGAAGATCTGAAAGATGGTCATAGTAAACTGAAGTGTCCATGTCATCATTTCTTATAGAGAGTGTCAAAGATAAAGGAGTCAGATACTGTGGAACCCATGTATCCACCCACTCACTTGACTCGCAATGATCCCAATCATACTGAAAACACATGGGGCAAAAACAAGCCAACTCTCGTGTCCAAATGGTCCATGTACTACTATTGGAGCTTCGGAATGAATGCATTTTTTAAGAGTTTTTCACTGTTTGACAATCCAATCTATCTACTATAGTTCCCTCCTCAACCAACCAAAAGAATCTACGCACTGTAGAATCAAGAGTCCCCCCTGTGACAATGCTAAAGTACACCAATCAACAATAGAATGAGCATCAAGAAGTACAACACCTGAAATCCTCAATTGCTCCTTAACTAGAGCTCTCTTGACACACACACCTGCTTCGTCATGCTCCCCTTTCCCATGCCCTGACTCAAAAAAACTCCAAATATGAGGTACACCTCTCTCCACATGCATTCTACACAACCAATAAAACATTTTGGCATTCTTAAATTGACCAGTGCAATTATCCAACCAAATGAGATGCCTATCCATAGCAATACCATTTTCCTGCAAGAAGTCAAAATAGTTCTGGAAACAATGTTGAACAAACTCATGAGAGTGAGACCTATCATCGCTCATGTAAAAATGGCACTCTTTGATTATCTTTCACTCATCTTTTTTGCTTTTAGGGGAATGTCTATATCTAATGTGTACAAAAATAGCAACCTGAATGGAATTGTAATATTGAGCTTGAGTCTCATTTTGGGGCTGCAATGTATAGTTCTCTGCAAAGTCTACAATGGATATAATAGTTCCAATGGAGAAAGTTTCCTTACATGTCCTGAATTGTTGATCCAACCATTGAGACCTGTGACTACGCCTTGCATACTTGTAAAAAAAATTTGTCTTGAAATCTGAGATAAAATCAGCAACATTGTATTCTTTTGCAACTAACTCACATCTAGAGCCTTCACCTCCACTCTTCAATGTATATTTCATTGTTTCATATACCTTTTTTTGGACGAGTGTCTTTCCAAAATTGTGTTCCAAACCCTCATGAAAACATGTTCTAAACTTGGACAAGCCACCACATTCTAAGCACTTGGCATTTAAGAAATCTTTTTTATAAAATAAACAACCATCATCTCTATGACATAAAAATTGATCTAGCAAGTCTCTTGATGATTTGGGAAGACCACTTGCACCACAATCCTCTAGCATTTCATTAGTATGCAAAGTAGAATGAATGGACTGTAATAATTCATGATGCATTGAAAACTCAACATGATATTTGCAACAACATGTATTTCGAATATTAAGGGGTACACAATAAAATGGTTTCACAGATTCAAAAGACCTTTGTGATATTTTCAATGTTGGACGTGTCTCACAAAATTTTTTATACAACATTGTTTGACTTACCTCCACATAATGTTTAGGATGTGGAGTGCGGTCTCCATTGCCAACTCTCAACTTCAAGACATCCTTCACATTTGGTGACACTCTTGAGTTAGCATCCCAAAATTGTTGAATTTCATCCTTGACAACATCTGTTAGCTTCTTATCGAAATGTGGAAGTCTCCCAACATAAGCCCATGTATCAATTTGAAGCAGATCATCAAGTCTTTCTCTTCTTGCAAGTGCTCTACCCAAAGTTTTATGGTTTATATTGAAGTCAACACAAGTTTGTCTCATCAAACGAGCCTTTCTCAACTGATGACTTACTAAGGAGGTTGTAATAACCCTCTGAGCAACTCTCTTGTCTTTTTCTCTGCTAGTCTTCCCAATGCTATTGAGAGCATTGAAAAGATTCTTCACAACAATGGCATTTCTCTCCATTTTCTTGTTCACACAAATCTTCAATTTCACAAGCACAGGTCTCATGTTTTGCATCTTTAACAACTGCACAAAAATTTGACATTGCTCAAACAATGTCTTGTTTCGAAAAAATTGATCATAAAGTCTTGAAGCCCACAACCTAACAGTTCTATGTGACATCTTTCCTTCCCAATTATTCATAATGTTCTCCTCAATTTCAATTAGCCATTTAGGTGTTCCTGAAAGCCCTGAATTTGAAGATTGATTATCTTTATTGCAAGGGACTTCATTTTGCATATAATTTGGAGATGTATAACATTCATGTGGTTCTTGTGCAACATTTTCATTCCCAAAGTCTACATTTTCAATCTCCATCTGTGCATTTTCAAATTGAACATCCTCTTCACTTACAACTACATTTACTGGGTCACCTTGATTAATATTTAACATACCTTCTCTCCTTCTTCAGTGATTTTCCTTATCTTTTTCCCTATATGCTTGAATTTTCTCATCTGTCAACTTCCTCTTATGTTTAGGCTTTTGACAATTGCTGCTTCCCATGGTGAGACCACAAGTCGACAAAAATCAAACAATGGGCCCCAAATCACATTTTTTTTTTCACAACGCGTGAAAAAAGTATCAAATCCAGTGATTGTCTGCTCTGTGGGGATAGGGAATATTTTGGTCACATATTACCTGGCAAAAATCAGGTATTTGATTTCATATCGGGTACCTGATATTCTCAGGCTGATGAAAAAAGGGCGGGAGCAAATGAAAAAAATTTAACTTTTACATATATTGATGTATATAATAGATATAAATAAAAGACGCATATTATATATATAATGTATATTATATATATACTAATGTATTATATATACTAACATGTATATAATATATATATATATATATATATATATATATATATGTATACATATATATACATATATATATATATATATATATATATGTATATATATATATATATATATATATATATATATATATATATATATATATATATATATATATATATATATATATATATATGTATAATATATATATGTATAATATATATATATATATACATATATATAGTATACTATATATATATATATATATAATATATATATATATATATATATATATAATATACATATATATATATATATACTATATATAATATATATATATATATATATACTATGTATATATATATATAATATATATATATATATCTATATCTATATATATATTATATATTGTATATATCTATATATATATGTAATACAATATATATGTAACCATATGTATATATACTATATATATTTAATCAAATATACATATATATATATTATAATATTACAAATTTTGGAGAATGTCTTGCAGAAATATGGAAATTATAATCTTCCTCCTAGAGCATACATTAATGAAGTTCTTCATGCCTTGGCAGAGGAAGCCAACTAGACTGTTGAAGCTTAAAGTACTACATACAAAAATGTGGTATGTATTTTTGGCCTAAATTTTTTTCTCATTTCTTTTAGGTCTTTAAAGGTGGTCAGCTAAATCTTTGTATTAAATGTGCCATTTATAGGCATCATAAACCCTAGCTACGCAAAAATGGAGGCTTTGAAGAATAGTTCACTGGAGGTAGAGAGAGAGAATTCCTAGGGGTCATGAGGACTCCCTAGGGGTTCTAATGCATGATAACCCATACTAGGACCCCTAGGGAGTCCCCGTGACCCCTTTTGACACATTGGAATGCTCAAGTGTGTCTTAAGGGGTTTTAGGACCCCTTAAGACACACTTGAGCATTCCAATGTGTCAAAAGGGGTCACCGGGACTCCCTAGGGGTCCTAACGCGTGATAAGGCATACTAGAATGCCTAGGGAGTCCCGTGACCCCTTTTGACACATTGGAACACTCAAGTGTGTCTTAAGGGGTCCTAAGACATATTTGAGCATTCCAATGTGTCAAAAGGCGTCATGGGGACTCCCTAGGGATCCTAGTATGCTTTATCACATGTTAGGACACCTAGGGAGTCCCCGTGACCCCTTTTGACACATTAGAATGCTCAAGTGTGTCTTAAGAGGTCTTAGGACCCCCTAAGACACACTTGAATGTTCAAATATGTCAAAAGGGGTCACGGGGACACCATAGGGGTCCTAGTATACATTATCACGTGTTAGGACCCCTAGGGAGTCCCCATGACCCCTTTTGACACATTAGAATGCTCAAGCATGACCTAAGAGGTCATGACCCCTTTTTAACACATTGGAGTGCTCAAGTGTGTCTTAAGGGGTCTTATGACCCCTTAAGACACACTTGAGCATTCCAAGGTGTCAAAAGGGGTCACGGGGACTCCCTAGGGGTCCTAGTATGCCTTATCACCTGTTAGGACCACTAGGGAGTCCTTGTGACCCCTTTTGACACATTGGAAGGCTCAAGTGTGTCTTAAGGGGTCCCTAAGACCCCTTAAGACACACTTGAGCCTTCCACTGTGTCAAAAGGGGTCACAGGGACTCCTTAGGGGTCCTAGTATGCCTTATCACATGTTAGGACCCCTAGGGAGTTCCTGTGATCCATTTTGACACATTGGAACACTCAAGTATGTCTTAAGGGGTCTTAGGACCCCTTAAGACACACTTGAGCATTTCAATGTGTTAAAAGGGGTCACGGGGACTCCCTGGGGGTCCTAGTATGCCTTATCAAGTGTTAGGACAACTAGGGAGTCCCCATGACCCCTTTCAACACATTGGAAGGCTCAAGTGTGTCTGAAGAGGTCCTAAGACCCCTTAAGATATACTTGAGTCTTCCAATGTGTCAAAAGGGGTCACGAGGACTCCCTAGGGGTCCTAGTATGCCTTACCACATGTTAGGACCCCTGGGGAGTCCCCGTGACCCCTTTTGACACATTGGAATGCTCAAGTGTGTCTTAAGGGGTCCTAAGACCCCTTAAGACACACTTGAGCATTCCAATGTGTCAAAAGGGGTCACGGGGACTCCCCAAGGGTCCTAGTATGCCTTATCATGTGTTAGGCCCCCTACGAAGTACCCGTGACCCCTTTTGACACATTGGAATGATCAAGTGTGTCTTAAGTGGTCTTTGGACCCCTTAGGACACACTTGAGTGTTCCAATGTGTGAAAAGGGGTCACATGAACTCCCTAGGGGTCATAGTATGCCTTATCATGCGTTAGGACCCCTACGGAGTCCCCATGACCCCTTTTGACACATTGGAAAAATCAAGTGTGTTTAAAGGGTCTTAACCCCTTAAGACACACTTGAGCATTCCAATGTGTCAAAAGAGGTCATGGGGACTCCCTAGAGGTTCTCGTATGCCTTATCACACGTTAGGACATCTACGGAGTCCTCGTGAACCCTTTTGACACATTGGAATGCTCAAGTGTTTCTTAAGGGGTCTTAGGACCCCTTAAGACACACTTGAGCATTCAAATGTGTCAAAAGGTGTCATGGGGACTCCCTAGGGGTTTTAGTACACCTTATCACATGTTAGGACCCCTACGGAGTCCCCGTGACCACTTTTGACACATTGGAATGCTCAAGTGTGTCTTTTGACACATTGGAACACTCAAGTCTATCTTAAGGGGTCTTAGGACCACTTAAGACACACTTGAGTGTTTCAATGTGCCAAAAGGGGTCACGGGGACTCCCTAGGAGTCCTAGTATGCCTTATCATGTGTTAGGACCCCTAGGGGGTCCTCTTGACCCCTTTTGACACATTGGAATGCTCAAGTGTGTCTTAAAGAGTCTTAGCCCCTTAAGACACACTTGAGCATTCCAATCTGTCAAAAGGTGTCACGGAGACTCCCTAGGAGTCCTAGTACACTTTAAGATAGACTTGAGCATTCCAATGTGTCAAAAGGGGTAATGGGGACTCCCTAGGGGTCCTAACGCATGATAAGGCATACTAGGACCCCTAGGGAGTCCCTGTGACCCCTTTTGACACATTGGGACACTCAAGTGTCTCTTAAGGGGTCTTAGGACCCCTTAAGACACACTTGAGTATCCCAATGTGTCAAAAGGGGTCATGGGAAGACCCCTTAAGAGACACTTGAGTGTCCTAATGTGTCAAAAGGGGTCACGGGGACTCCCTAGGTGTCCTAATGCATGATAAGGTGTACTAGGACCCCTAGGGAGTCCCCGTGACCCATTTTGACACATTGGAATACTCAAGTGTGTCTTAAGGGGTCTTAGGACCTGTTAAGACACACTTATGTGTTCCAATGTGTCAAAAGGGGTCACAAGGACTCCCTAGGGGTCCTAGTATGCCTTATCACATGTTAGGACCCCTAGGGAGTCCCTGTGATCCCTTTTGACACATTGGAACGCTCAAGTGTGTCTTAAGTGGTCTTAGGACCCCGTAGGATCCCTTAAGACAAGTTTGAGCATTCAAATCTATTAAAAGAGGTCACAAAGACTCCATAGGGGTCCTAGTACACCTTATCACGTGTTAGGACACCTAGGGTGTCCCCGTGAACCCTTTTGATACATTCAAATGCTCAACTATGTCTTAAGGTGTCCTACTACCCCTTAAGACATAGTTGAGCATTCTATTATGTCAAAAGGGTTCACGGGGACACCCTAGGGGTCCTAATGCATGATAAGGTTTACTAGGACCCCTAGGGAGTTCCCATGACCCCTTTTGACACACTGGAAGGCTCAAGTGTGTTTGAAGGGGTCCTATGACCCCTTAAGACACACTTGAGCATTCCAATGTCTCAAAAAGGGTCACGAGGACTCCCTAGGGCTCCTAGTATGCCTTTTCATGTGTTAGGACCCCTAGGGAGTCCCCGTGACCCCTTCTGACACATTGGAATTCCCAAGTGTGTCTCAAGCAGTCTTAGGACCCCTTAAGACACACTTGATCATTGAAGTGTGTCTTAAGGGGACCTAAGACCCCTTGAGACACACTTGAGCATTCCAATGTTTCAAAAGGGGTCATGGGGACTCCCTAGGTGTCCTAGTAAATTTTATCACATGTTAGGGCCACTAGGGAGTCCCTGTGAACCCTTGTGACACATTGGAATGCTCAAGTGTGTCTTAAGGGCTCCTAAGACACTTTATGACACATTGAAATGCTCAAATGTGTCTTAAGGATCCCCTAGGGAGTCCTCGTGACCCCTTTTGACACATTAGAATGCTCAAGTGTGTCTTAAGGGGTCCTAAGAGCCCTTAAGACACACTTGATCATTGCAATGTGTCAAAAGGGATCATGGGGACTCCCTAGGGGTTCTAACACATGATAAGGTGTACTAGGACCCCTAGGGAGTCCCCGTGACCCCTTCTGAGTCATTGGAATGCTCAAGTGTGTCTTAAGGGGTCTTAGCACCCCTTAAGACACACTTGAGCATTCCAATGACTCAGAAGGGGTCACGGGGACTCCCTAGGGGTCCTAGTACACCTTATCATGTGTTAGAACCCCTAGGGAGTCATTGGAATGCTCAAGTGTGTCTTAAGGGGTGCTAAGACCCCTTAAGACACACTTGAGCATTCCAATGACTTAGAAGGGGTCACAGGGACTCCCTAGGGGTCTTAGTATGCCTTATCACATGTTAGGACCCCTAGGGAGTCCCGGTGACCCCTTTTGACAAATTGGAACACTCAAGTGTGTCGTAAGGGGTCTTAGGATCCCATAGGATCCCTTAAGACACACTTGAGTGTTCCAATCTATCAAAAGGGGTCACAGGGACTTCCTAGGGTTCCAAGTACGCCCTATCATGTGTTAGGACCCCTAGGGTGTCCCCTGACCCCTTTTGATATATTGGAATGTTCAACTATGTCTTAAGGTGTTGTAGGACCCCATAAGACATAGTTGAGTGTTGTAATGTGTTAAAAGGGGTCACAGGGACAACCTAGGGGTCCTAACACATGATAAGGCATACCAAGACCCCTAGAGAGTCCCCATGACCCCTTTTGACACATTAGAATGCTCAAGTGTGTCTGAAGGGGTCCTGTGACCTCTTAAGACAAACTTGAGCATTCCAATGTCTCAAAAGGGGTCATGGGGACTCCCTAGGAGTCTTGGTATGCCTTATCACGTGTTAGGACCCCTAGGGAGTCCTCATGACCCCTTTTGACATATTAGAAATGCTCAAGTGTGTCTCAAGGGGTCTTAGGACCCCTTAAAACAAACTTGAGTGTTCTAATGTCTCAAATGGGTCACAGGGAGTCCCTAGGGGTCCTAGTATGCCTTACCATGTGTTAGGACCCCTAGGGAGTCCCTGTGAACCCTTTTAACCCATTGGAATGCTCAAGTATGCCTTATGGGGTCCTAAGACCCCTTTTGACACATTGGAATTCTCAAGTGTGTCTTAAGGGGTCCCCTAGGGAGTCCCCATGACCCCTTTTAACACATTGGAATGCTCAAGTGTGTCTTAAGGGGTCTTAGGACCCCTTAAGACACACTTGAGCATTCCAATGTGTCAAAAGGGGTCACAGGGACTCCCTAGGGGTCCTAACACATGATAAGGTGTACTAGGACCCCTAGGGAGTCCCTGTGACCCCTTTTGAGTCATTGGAACACTCAAGTGTGTTTTAAAGGGTCCTATGGGGTCCTAAGACCCCTTAAGACACACTTGAGCATTCCAATATGTCCAAAGGGGTCACGGGGAGTCCCTAGGAGTCCTAACACGTGATAAGGCATACTAGGACTGCTAGGGAGTCCCCGTGACCCCCTTTTGACACTTTGGAATGCTCAAGTGTGTCCTAAGACTCCTTAAAACACACTTGAGCATTCTAATCTGTCAAAAGGGGTCACAGGGACTCCTTAGGAGTCCTAGTACAACTTATCACCTGTTAAGACCTCTAGGGAGTCCCCGTGACCCCATTTGACACATTGGAATGCTCAAGT